>CAWUFW010006545.1:610000-1134397 GCA_963921515.1 Calotriton arnoldi | reverse complement strand
GATTACTCAACCCCCTGCATTACAATCCACTGCAGAATCATCTCCTAGCACAATCTCATACAAAGGGCGGAGTCACTGACTCAGCAACCCAAATCAGGCACTCCATCTCCCAGAAGAGCGGCCATTGTGAGTTGATTCTGCCTAAATCCTAGACAGCTAATATAACCCACTATTTATAATTATAAAAACTGATTGTGGATTTGCCATCCCTCTAACTTATAATAGTATGCAACTACTCAGCCCCAAACCTGCCTGCATTTCGAAACACTTCACAACCTGCTTCCAGCAGCATCACAGCCCAGGAGTAGAGCCACTGACTCAGCTACCCAAATCAGCGCCTCCATTTCCAAGAGCAGCGACTCTGCCTTGACAGTGAAAGCACAATCTATTTATTGATTATAAACTATGATCCAGGGCCATTTCAACTTTCCACCTACATGCCACTGGGACTACTCAACTCCCTGCATTACAATCCACTGCAGAATCATCTCATAGCACAATCTCATACAAAGGGCGGAGTCACTGACACAGCAACCCAAATCAGGCACTCTATCTCCCAGAAGCGAGGCCATTGTGAGTTGATTCTGCCTAAATCCCAGACGCTAATACAAGTCACTATTTATAGATTATAAAAACTGTTTGTGGATTCGCCATACCTCTAACCTATAATAGTATGCGACTACTCAGCCCCAAACTTCCCTGCATTTCGAAACACTTCACAACCTGCTTCCAGCAGCATCACAGCCGAGGAGTAGAGCCACTGACTCAGCTACCCAACTCAGTGCCTCCATTTTCAAGAGCAGGTACTCTGCCTTGACACTGAAAGCTCAATCTATTTATTGGTTATAAACTATGATCCAGACCCAATTTAATTTTCCACCTATATGCGACTGGGACTACTCAACCCTGTGCATTACAATCCACTGCAGAATGATCTCATACACAATCTCATACAAAGAGCGGAGTCGCTGACTCAGCAACCCAAATCAGACACTCAATCTCCAAGAAGAGCGGCCATTGTGAGTTGATTCTGCCTAAATCCTAGACAGCTAATACAAGCCGCTATTTATAGATAATAAAAACTAATCGTGGATTCGCTATACCTCTGACCTATAATAGTATGCAACTACTCAGCCCCAAACCTGCCTGCATTTCGAAACACTTCACAACCTGCTTCCAGCAGCATCACAGCCGAGGAGTAGAGCCACTGACTCAGCTACCCAAATCAGCGCCTCCATTTCCAAGAGCAGCGACTCTGCCTTGACACTGAAAGCACAATCTATTTATTGATTATAAACTATGATCCAGAGCCCATTTCAACTTTCCACCTACATGCCACTGGGACTACTCAACTCCCTGCATTACAATCCACTGCAGAATCATCTCATAGCACAATCTCATACAAAGAGTGGAGTCACTGACTCAGCAACCCAAATCAGGCACTCTATCTCCAAGAAGAGCGGCCATTGTGAGTTGATTCTGCCTAAATCCTAGACGCTAATACAAGCCACTATTTATAGATTATAAAAACTAATCATGATTCGCTATACCTGTAACCTATAATAGTATGCGACTACTCAGCCCCAAACCTCCCTGCATTTGGAAACACTTCACAACCCATCTCCAGCAGCATCACACCCGAGGAGTAGAGCCACTGACTCAGCTACCCAAATCAGCGCCTCCATTTCCAAGAGCAGCGACTCTGCCTTGACACTAGAAGCTCAATCTATTTATTGATTATAAACTATGATCGAGGCCCAATTCAGCTTCCCAACTATATGCGACTGGGATTACTCAACCCCCTGCATTACAATCCACTGCGGAATCATCTCATAGCACAATCTCATACAAAGAGCGGAGTCGCTGACTCAGCAACCCAAATCAGACACTCTATCTCCAAGAAGAGCGGCCATTGTGAGTTGATTCTGCCTAAATCCTAGACGCTAATACAAGCCGCTATTTATAGATAATAAAAACTAATCGTGGTTTCGCTATACCTCTAACCTATAATAGTATGAGACTACTCAGCCCCAAACCTGCCTGCATTTCGAAACACTTCACAACCCGTCTCCAGCAGCATTACACCCGAGGAGTAGAGCCACTGACTCAGCTACCCAAATCAGCGTCTCCATTTCCAAGAGCAGCGACTCTGCCTTGACACTAGAAGCTCAATCTATTTATTGATTATAAACTATGATTGAGGCCCAATTCAGCTTCCCAACTATATGCAACTGGGATTACTCAACCCCATGCATTACAATCCACTGCAGAATCATCTCACAGAACAATCTCATACAAAGAGCGGAGTCACTCACTCAGCAACCCAAATCAGACACTCTATCTACCCAGAAGAGCGGCCATTTTGAGTTGATTCTGCCTAAATCCCAGACGCTAATACAAGCCACTATTTATAGATTATAAAAACTATTTGTGGATTCGCCATACCTCTAACCTATAATAGTATGCGACTACTCAGCCCCAAACTTCCCTGCATTTCGAAACACTTCACAACCTGCTTCCAGCAGCATCACAGCCGAGGAGTAGAGCCACTGACTCAGCTACCCAAATCAGCGCCTCCATTTCCAAGAGCAGGGACTCTGCCTTGACACTGAAAGCTCAATCTATTTATTGGTTATAAACTATGATCCAGACCCAATTTAATTTCCCACCTATATGCGACTGGGACTACTCAACCCTGTGCATTACAATCCACTGCAGAATCATCTCATAGCACAATCTCATACAAAGAGCGGAGACACTGACTCAGCAACCCAAATCAGACACTCTATCTCCAAGAAGAGCGGCCATTGTGAGTTGATTCTGCCTAAATCCCTAGAGGCTAATACAAGCCACTATTTATAGATTATAAAAACTAATCATGATTTGCTATACCTGTAACCTATAATAGTATGCGACTACTCAGCCCCAAACCTCCCTGCATTTGGAAACACTTCACAACCCGTCTCCAGCAGCATCACACCCGAGGAGTAGAGCCACTGACTCAGCTACCCAAATCAGCGCCTCCATTTCCAAGAGCAGCGACTCTGCCTTGACACTGAAAGCACAATCTATTTATTGATTATAAACTATGATCCAGAGGCCAATTTCAACTTCCCACCTATATGCGACTGGGACTACTCAACTCCGTGCATTACAATCCACTGCAGAATCATCTCATAGCACAATCTCATACAAAGAGTGGAGTCACTGACTCAGCAACCCAAATCAGGCACTCTATCTCCAAGAAGAGCGGCCATTGTGAGTTGATTCTGCCTAAATCCTAGACGCTAATACAAGCCACTATTTATAGATTATAAAAACTAATCATGATTCGCTATACCTGTAACCTATAATAGTATGTGACTACTCAGCCCCAAACCTCCCTGCATTTGGAAACACTTCACAACCCGTCTCCTGCAGCATCACACCCGAGGAGTAGAGCCACTGACTCAGCTACCCAAATCAGCGCCTCCATTTCCAAGAGCAGCGACTCTGCCTTGACACTAGAAGCTCAATCTATTTATTGATTATAAACTATGATCGAGGCCCAATTCAACTTCCCACCTATATGCGACTGGGACTACTCAACCCCCTGCATTACAATACACTGCGGAATCATCTCATAGCACAATCTCATACAAAGAGCGGAGTCGCTGACTCAGCAACCCAAATCAGACACTCTATCTCCAAGAAGAGCGGCCATTGTGAGTTGATTCTGCCTAAATCCTAGACGCTAATACAAGCCACTATTTATAGATAATAAAAACTAATCGTGGATTCGCTATACCTCTAACCTATAATAGTATGCGACTACTCAGCCCCAAACCTGCCTGCATTTCGAAACACTTCACAACCCGTCTCCAGCAGCATCACACCCGAGGAGTAGAGCCACTGACTCAGCTACCCAAATCAGCGCCTCCATTTCCAAGAGCAGCGACTCTGCCTTGACACTAGAAGCTCAATCTATTTATTGATTATAAACTATGATCGAGGCCCAATTCAGCTTCCCAACTATATGCGACTGGGATTACTCAACCCCCTGCATTACAATCCACTGCAGAATCATCTCATAGCACAATCTCATACAAAGAGCGGAGTCACTGACTCAGCAACCCAAATCAGACACTCTATCTCCCAGAAGAGCGGCCATTGTGAGTTGATTCTGCCTAAATACTAGACACTAATACAAGCCACTATTTATAGATTATAAAAACTGATTGTGGATTCGCCATATCTCTAACCTATAATAGTATGCCACTACTCAGCCCCAAACCTGCCTCCATTTCGAAACACTTCACAACCTGCTTCCAGCAGCATCACAGCCCAGGAGTAGAGCCACTGACTCAGCTACCCAAATCAGCGCCTCCATTTCCAAGAGCAGCGACTCTGCCTTGACACTGAAAGCACAATCTATTTATTGATTATAAACTATGATCCAGACCCAGTTTAACTTCCCACCTATATGCGACTGGAACTACTCAACCCCCTGCATTACAATCCAGTGCAGAATCATCTCTTAGCACAATCTCATACAAAGAGCGGAGTCACTGACTCAGCAACCCAAATCAGGCACTCTATCTCCCAGAAGAGCGGCCATTGTGAGTTGATTCTGCCTAAATCCTAGACGCTAATACAAGCCACTATTTATAGATTATAAAAACTGATTGTGGATTCGCTATACCTCTAACCTATAATAGTATGCGACTACTCAGCCCCAAACCTGCCTGCATTTCGAAACACTTCACAACCTGCTTCCAGCAGCATCACAGCCCAGGAGTAGAGCCACTGACTCAGCTACCCAAATCAGCGCCTCCATTTCCAAGAGCAGCGACTCTGCCTTGACACTGGAAGCTCAATCTATTTATTGATTATAAACTATGATCCAGGCCCAATTCAACTTCCCACCTATATGCGACTGGGACTACTCAACCCCCTGCATTACAATCCACTGCAGAATCATCTCTTAGCACAATCTCATACAAAGAGCGGAGTCACTGACTCAGCAACCCAAATCAGACACTCTATCTCCCAGAAGAGCGGCCATTGTGAGTTGATTCTGCCTAAATCCTAGACGCTAATACAAGCCACTATTTATAGATTATAAAAACTGATTGTGGATTCGCCATACCTCTAACCTATAACAGTACGCGACTACTCAGCCCCAAACCTCCCTGCATTTCGAAACACTTCACAACCTGCTTCCAGCAGCATCACAGCCCAGGAGTAGAGCCACTGACTCAGCTACCCAAATCAGCGACTCCATTTCCAAGAGCAGCGACTCTGCCTTGACACTGAAAGCTCAATCTATTTATTGATTATAAACTATGATCCAGACCCAATTTAACTTCCCAACTATATGCGACTGGGACTACTCAACCCCCTGCCTTACAATCCACTGCAGAATCATCTCATAGCACAATCTCATACAAAGAGCGGAGTCACTGACTCAGCAACCCAAATCAGGCACTCTATCTCCCAGAAGAGCGGCCATTGTGAGTTGATTCTGCCTAAATCCTAGACGCTAATACAAGCCACTATTTATAGATTATAAAAACTGATTGTGGATTCGCTATACCTCGTAACCTATAATAGTATGCGACTACTCAGCCCCAAACCTCCCTGCATTTCGAAACACTTCACAACCTGCTTCCAGCAGCATCACAGCCCGAGGAGTAGAGCCACTGACTCAGCTACCCAAATCAGCGCCTCCATTTCCAAGAGCAGCGACTCTGCCTTGACACTAGAAAGCTCAATCTATTTATTGATTATAAACTATGATCCAGGCCCAATTCAACTTCCCACCTATATGCGACTGGGACTACTCAACCCCCTGCATTACAATCCACTGCAGAATCATCTCATAGCACAATCTCATACAAAGAGTGGAGTCACTGACTCAGCAACCCAAATCAGGCACTCTATCTCCAAGAAGAGCGGCCATTGTGAGTTGATTCTGCCTAAATCCTAGACGCTAATACAAGCCACTATTTATAGATTATAAAAACTAATCGTGGATTCGCTATACCTCTAACCTATAATAGTATGCAACTACTCAGCCCCAAACCTGCCTGCATTTTGAAACACTTCACAACCCGTCTCCAGCAGCATCACACCCGAGGAGTAGAGCCACTGACTCAGCTACCCAAATCAGCGCCTCCATTTCCAAGAGCAGCGACTCTGCCTTGACACTAGAAGCTCAATCTATTTATTGATTATAAACTATGATCGAGGCCCAATTCAGCTTCCCAACTATATGCGACTGGGATTACTCAACCCCATGCATTACAATCCACTGCAGAATCATCTCATAGCACAATCTCATACAAAGAGCGGAGTCACTGACTCAGCAACCCAAATCAGACACTCTATCTCCCAGAAGAGCGGCCATTGTGAGTTGATTCTGCCTAAATCCTAGACGCTAATACAAGCCACTATTTATAGATTATAAAAACTGATTGTGGATTCGCCATACCTCTAACCTATAATAGTATGCGACTACTCAGCCCCAAACTTCCCTGCATTTCGAAACACTTCACAACCTGCTTCCAGCAGCATCACAGCCGAGGAGTAGAGCCACTGACTCAGCTACCCAAATCAGCGCCTCCATTTCCAAGAGCAGGGACTCTGCCTTGACACTGAAAGCTCAATCTATTTATTGATTATAAACTATGATCCAGACCCAATTTAATTTCCCACCTATATGCGACTGGGACTACTCAACCCTGTGCATTACAATCCACTGCAGAATCATCTCTTAGCACAATCTCATACAAAGAGCGGAGTCACTGACTCAGCAACCCAAATCAGACACTCTATCTCCCAGAAGAGCGGCCATTGTGAGTTGATTCTGCCTAAATCCTAGAGGCTAATACAAGCCACTATTTATAGATTATAAAAACTGATTGTGGATTCGCTATACCTCTAACCTATAATAGTATGCGACTACTCAGCCCCAAACCTCCCTGCATTTGGAAACACTTCACAACCCGTCTCCAGCAGCATCACACCCGAGGAGTAGAGCCACTGACTCAGCTACCCAAATCAGCGCCTCCATTTCCAAGAGCAGCGACTCTGCCTTGACACTAGAAGCTCAATCTATTTATTGATTATAAACTATGATCGAGGCCCAATTCAGCTTCCCAACTATATGCGACTGGGATTACTCAACCCCCTGCATTACAATCCACTGCAGAATCATCTCATAGCACAATCTCATACAAAGAGTGGAGTCACTGACTCAGCAACCCAAATCAGGCACTCTATCTCCCAGAAGAGCGGCCATTGTGAGTTGATTCTGCCTAAATCCTAGACGCTAATACAAGCCACTATTTATAGATTATAAAAACTGATTGTGGATTCGCTATACCTCTAACCTATAATAGTATGCGACTACTCAGCCCCAAACCTGCCTCCATTTCGAAACACTTCACAACCTGCTTCCAGCAGCATCACAGCCCAGGAGTAGAGCCACTGACTCAGCTACCCAAATCAGCGCCTCCATTTCCAAGAGCAGCGACTCTGCCTTGACACTGAAAGCTCAATCTATTTATTGATTATAAACTATGATCCAGACCCAATTTAATTTCCCACCTATATGCGACTGGGACTACTCAACCCTGTGCATTACAATCCACTGCAGAATCATCTCATAGCACAATCTCATACAAAGAGCGGAGTCACTGACTCAGCAACCCAAATCAGACACTCTATCTCCAAGAAGAGCGGCCATTGTGAGCTGATTTTGTCTAAATCCTAGACGCTAATTCAAGCCACTATTTATAGATTATAAAAACTGATTGTGGATTCGCCATACCTGTAACCTATAATAGTATGCGACTACTCAGCCCCAAACCTCCCTGCATTTGGAAACACTTCACAACCCGTCTCCAGCAGCATCACAGCCCAGGAGTAGAGCCACTGACTCAGCTACCCAAATCAGCGCCTCCATTTCCAAGAGCAGCGACTCTGCCTTGACACTAGAAGCTCAATCTATTTATTGATTATAAACTATGATCGAGGCCCAATTCAGCTTCCCAACTATATGCGACTGGGATTACTCAACCCCCTGCATTACAATCCACTGCAGAATCATCTCATAGCACAATCTCATACAAAGAGCGGAGTCACTGACTCAGCAACCCAAATCAGACACTCTATCTCCCAGAAGAGCGGCCATTGTGAGTTGATTCTGCCTAAATCCTAGACGCTAATACAAGCCACTATTTATAGATTATAAAAACTGATTGTGGATTCGCTATACCTCTAACCTATAATAGTATGCAACTACTCAGCCCCAAACCTGCCTGCATTTCGAAACACTTCACAACCTGTCTTCCAGCAGCATCACAGCCCGAGGAGTAGAGCCACTGACTCAGCTACCCAAATCAGCGCCTCCATTTCCAAGAGCAGCGACTCTGCCTTGACACTAGAAGCTCAATCTATTTATTGATTATAAACTATGATCGAGGCCCAATTCAGCTTCCCAACTATATGCGACTGGGATTACTCAACCCCTGCATTACAATCCACTGCAGAATCATCTCATAGCACAATCTCATACAAAGAGCGGAGTCACTGACTCAGCAACCCAAATCAGGCACTCTATCTCCCAGAAGAGCGGCCATTGTGAGTTGATTCTGCCTAAATCCTAGACGCTAATACAAGCCACTATTTATAGATTATAAAAACTGATTGTGGATTCGCCATACCTCTAACCTATAATAGTATGCGACTACTCAGCCCCAAACTTCCCTGCATTTCGAAACACTTCACAACCTGCTTCCAGCAGCATCACAGCCGAGGAGTAGAGCCACTGACTCAGCTACCCAAATCAGCGCCTCCATTTCCAAGAGCAGGGACTCTGCCTTGACACTGAAAGCTCAATCTATTTATTGATTATAAACTATGATCCAGACCCAATTTAATTTCCCACCTATATGCGACTGGGACTACTCAACCCTGTGCATTACAATCCACTGCAGAATCATCTCATGCACAATCTCATACAAAGAGCGGAGTCACTGACTCAGCAACCCAAATCAGACACTCTATCTCCAAGAAGAGCGGCCATTGTGAGTTGATTCTGCCTAAATCCTAGAGGCTAATACAAGCCACTATTTATAGATTATAAAAACTAATCATGATTCGCTATACCTGTAACCTATAATAGTATGCGACTACTCAGCCCCAAACCTCCCTGCATTTGGAAACACTTCACAACCCGTCTCCAGCAGCATCACACCCGAGGAGTAGAGCCACTGACTCAGCTACCCAAATCAGCGCCTCCATTTCCAAGAGCAGCGACTCTGCCTTGACACTAGAAGCTCAATCTATTTATTGATTATAAACTATGATCGAGGCCCAATTCAGCTTCCCAACTATATGCGACTGGGATTACTCAATCCCCTGCATTACAATCCACTGCAGAATCATCTCATAGCACAATCTCATACAAAGAGCGGAGTCACTGACTCAGCAACCCAAATCAGGCACTCTATCTCCCAGAAGAGCGGCCATTGTGAGTTGATTCTGCCTAAATATTAGACACTAATACAAGCCACTATTTATAGATTATAAAAACTGATTGTGGATTCGCCATATCTCTAACCTATAATAGTATGCCACTACTCAGCCCCAAACCTGCCTCCATTTCGAAACACTTCACAACCTGCTTCCAGCAGCATCACAGCCCAGGAGTAGAGCCACTGACTCAGCTACCCAAATCAGCGCCTCCATTTCCAAGAGCAGCGACTCTGCCTTGACACTGAAAGCTCAATCTATTTATTGATTATAAACTATGATCCAGGCCCAATTTCAACTTCCCACCTATATGCGACTGGGACTACTCAACCCCCTGCATTACAATCCACTGCAGAATCATCTCTTAGCACAATCTCATACAAAGAGCGGAGTCACTGACTCAGCAACCCAAATCAGGCACTCTATCTCCCAGAAGAGCGGCCATTGTGAGTTGATTCTGCCTAAATCCTAGACGCTAATACAAGCCACTATTTATAGATTATAAAAACTGATTGTGGATTCGCTATACCTCTAACCTATAATAGTATGCGACTACTCAGCCCCAAACCTCCCTGCATTTCGAAACACTTCACAACCTGCTCTCCAGCAGCATCACACCCGAGGAGTAGAGCCACTGACTCAGCTACCCAAATCAGCGCCTCCATTTCCAAGAGCAGCGACTCTGCCTTGACACTAGAAGCTCAATCTATTTATTGATTATAAACTATGATCGAGGCCCAATTCAGCTTCCCAACTATATGCGACTGGGATTACTCAACCCCATGCATTACAATCCACTGCAGAATCATCTCATAGCACAATCTCATACAAAGAGCGGAGTCACTGACTCAGCAACCCAAATCAGACACTCTATCTCCCAGAAGAGCGGCCATTGTGAGTTGATTCTGCCTAAATCCTAGACGCTAATACAAGCCACTATTTATAGATTATAAAAACTGATTGTGGATTCGCCATACCTCTAACCTATAATAGTATGCGACTACTCAGCCCCAAACTTCCCTGCATTTCGAAACACTTCACAACCTGCTTCCAGCAGCATCACAGCCGAGGAGTAGAGCCACTGACTCAGCTACCCAAATCAGCGCCTCCATTTCCAAGAGCAGGGACTCTGCCTTGACACTGAAAGCTCAATCTATTTATTGATTATAAACTATGATCCAGACCCAATTTAATTTCCCACCTATATGCGACTGGGACTACTCAACCCTGTGAATTACAATCCACTGCGGAATCATCTCATAGCACAATCTCATACAAAGAGCGGAGTCACTGACTCAGCAACCCAAATCAGGCACTCTCTCTCCAAGAAGAGTGGCCATTGTGAGTTGATTCTGCCTAAATCCTAGACGCTAATACAAGCCGCTATTTATAGATTATAAAAACTAATCATGATTCGCTATACCTGTAACCTATAATAGTATGCGACTACTCAGCCCCAAACCTCCCTGCATTTCGAAACACTTCACAACCCGTCTCCAGCAGCATCACACCCGAGGAGTAGAGCCACTGACTCAGCTACCCAAATCAGCGCCTCCATTTCCAAGAGCAGCGACTCTGCCTTGACACTAGAAGCTCAATCTATTTATTGATTATAAACTATGATCGAGGCCCAATTCAGCTTCCCAACTATATGCGACTGGGCTTACTCAACCCCTGCATTACAATACACTGCGGAATCATCTCGTAGCACAATCTCATACAAAGAGCGGAGTCGCTGACTCAGCAACCCAAATCAGACACTCTATCTCCAAGAAGAGCGGCCATTGTGAGTTGATTCTGCCTAAATCCTAGACGCTAATACAAGCCACTATTTATAGATTATAAAAACTGATTGTGGATTCGCTATACCTCTAACCTATAATAGTATGCGACTACTCAGCCCCAAACCTGCCTGCATTTCGAAACACTTCACAACCTGCTTCCAGCAGCATCACAGCCCAGGAGTAGAGCCACTGACTCAGCTACCCAAATCAGCGCCTCCATTTCCAAGAGCAGCGACTCTGCCTTGACACTAGAAGCTCAATCTATTTATTGATTATAAACTATGATCGAGGCCCAATTCAGCTTCCCAACTATATGCGACTGGGATTACTCAACCCCATGCATTACAATCCACTGCAGAATCATCTCATAGCACAATCTCATACAAAGAGCGGAGTCACTGACTCAGCAACCCAAATCAGACACTCTATCTCCCAGAAGAGCGGCCATTGTGAGTTGATTCTGCCTAAATCCCAGACGCTAATACAAGCCACTATTTATAGATTATAAAAACTGATTGTGGATTTGCCATACCTCTAACCTATAATAGTATGCGACTACTCAGCCCCAAACCTCCCTGCATTTGGAAACACTTCACAACCTGCTTCCAGCAGCATCACAGCCGAGGAGTAGAGCCACTGACTCAGCTACCCAAATCAGCGCCTCCATTTCCAAGAGCAGGGACTCTGCCTTGACACTGAAAGCTCAATCTATTTATTGATTATAAACTATGATCCAGGCCCAATTTAATTTCCCACCTATATGCGACTGGGACTACTCAACCCTGTGCATTACAATTCACTGCAGAATCATCTCATGCACAATCTCATACAAAGAGCGGAGTCACTGACTCAGCAACCCAAATCAGACACTCTATCTCCAAGAAGAGCGGCCATTGTGAGTTGATTCTGCCTAAATCCTAGAGGCTAATACAAGCCACTATTTATAGATTATAAAAACTAATCATGATTCGCTATACCTGTAACCTATAATAGTATGCGACTACTCAGCCCCAAACCTCCCTGCATTTGGAAACACTTCACAACCCGTCTCCAGCAGCATCACACCCGAGGAGTAGAGCCACTGACTCAGCTACCCAAATCAGCGCCTCCATTTCCAAGAGCAGCGACTCTGCCTTGACACTAGAAGCTCAGTCTATTTATTGATTATAAACTATGATCGAGGCCCAATTCAGCTTCCCAACTATATGCGACTGGGATTACTCAACCCCCTGCATTACAATCCACTGCAGAATCATCTCATAGCACAATCTCATACAAAGAGCGGAGTCACTGACTCAGCAACCCAAATCAGGCACTCCATCTCCCAGAAGAGCGGCCATTGTGAGTTGATTCTGCCTAAATCCTAGACGCTAATATAAGCCACTATTTATAGATTATAAAAACTGATTGTGGATTCGCCATACCTCTAACCTATAATAGTATGCAACTACTCAGCCCCAAACCTGCCTGCATTTCGAAACACTTCACAACCTGCTTCCAGCAGCATCACAGCCGAGGAGTAGAGCCACTGACTCAGCTACCCAAATCAGCGCCTCCATTTCCAAGAGCAGTGACTCTGCCTTGACACTGAAAGCTCAATCTATTTATTGATTATAAACTATGATCCAGGCCCAATTTCAACTTTCCCACCTATATGCCACTGGGACTACTCAACTCCCTGCATTACAATCCACTGCAGAATCATCTCATAGCACAATCTCATACAAAGAGCGGAGTCACTGACTCAGCAACCCAAATCAGGCACTCTATCTCCAAGAAGAGCGGCCATTGTGAGTTGATTCTGCCTAAATCCTAGACGCTAATACAAGCCACTATTTATAGATTATAAAAACTGATTGTGGATTCGCCATACCTCTAACCTATAACAGTATGCGACTACTCAGCCCCAAACCTCCCTGCATTTCGAAACACTTCACAACCCGTCTCCAGCAGCATCACACCCGAGGAGTAGAGCCACTGACTCAGCTACCCAAATCAGCGCCTCCATTTCCAAGAGCAGCGACTCTGCCTTGACACTAGAAGCTCAATCTATTTATTGATTATAAACTATGATCGAGGCCCAATTCAGCTTCCCAACTATATGCGACTGGGATTACTCAACCCCCTGCATTACAATCCACTGCAGAATCATCTCATAGCACAATCTCATACAAAGGGCGGAGTCACTGACTCAGCAACCCAAATCAGACACTCTATCTCCCAGAAGAGCGGCCATTGTGAGTTGATTCTGCCTAAATCCTAGACGCTAATACAAGCCACTATTTATAGATTATAAAAACTGATTGTGGATTCGCCATACCTCTAACCTATAATAGTATGCGACTACTCAGCCCCAAACTTCCCTGCATTTCGAAACACTTCACAACCTGCTTCCAGCAGCATCACAGCCGAGGAGTAGAGACACTGACTCAGCTACCCAAATCAGCGCCTCCATTTCCAAGAGCAGCGACTCTGCCTTGACACTGAAAGCTCAATCTATTTATTTATTATAAACTATGATCCAGACCCAATTCAACTTCCCACCTATATGCGACTGGAACTACTCAACCCCCTGCATTACAATCCACTGCAGAATCATCTCTTAGCACAATCTCATACAAAGAGCGGAGTCACTGACTCAGCAACCCAAATCAGACACTCTATCTCCCAGAAGAGCGGCCATTGTGAGTTGATTCTGCCTAAATCCTAGACGCTAATACAAGCCACTATTTATAGATTATAAAAACTGATTGTGGATTCGCTATACCTCTAACCTATAATAGTATGCAACTACTCAGCCCCAAACCTGCATGCATTTCGAAACACTTCATAACCTGCTTCCAGCAGCATCACACCCGAGGAGTAGAGCCACTGACTCAGCTACCCAAATCAGCGCCTCCATTTCCAAGAGCAGCGACTCTGCCTTGACACTGAAAGCTCAATCTATTTATTGATTATAAACTATGATCCAGACCCAATTTCAACTTCCCACCTATATGCGACTGGGACTACTCAACCCCTGCATTACAATCCACTGCAGAATCATCTCATAGCACAATCTCATACAAAGAGTGGAGTCACTGACTCAGCAACCCAAATCAGGCACTCTATCTCCAAGAAGAGCGGCCATTGTGAGTTGATTCTGCCTAAATCCTAGACGCTAATACAAGCCACTATTTATAGATTATAAAAACTAATCATGATTCGCTATACCTGTAACCTATAATAGTATGCGACTACTCAGCCCCAAACCTCCCTGCATTTGGAAACACTTCACAACCCGTCTCCAGCAGCATCACACCCGAGGAGTAGAGCCACTGACTCAGCTACCCAAATCAGCGCCTCCATTTCCAAGAGCAGCGACTCTGCCTTGACACTAGAAGCTCAATCTATTTATTGATTATAAACTATGATCGAGGCCCAATTCAGCTTCCCAACTATATGCGACTGGGATTACTCAACCCCCTGCATTACAATCCACTGCAGAATCATCTCATAGCACAATCTCATACAAAGAGCGGAGTCGCTGACTCAGCAACCCAAATCAGACACTCTATCTCCAAGAAGAGCGGCCATTGTGAGTTGATTCTGCCTAAATCCTAGACGCTAATACAAGCCGCTATTTATAGATAATAAAAACTAATCGTGGATTCGCTATACCTCTGACCTATAATAGTATGCAACTACTCAGCCCCAAACCTGCCTGCATTTCGAAACACTTCACAACCCGTCTCCAGCAGCATCACACCCGAGGAGTAGAGCCACTGACTCAGCTACCCAAATCAGCGCCTCCATTTCCAAGAGCAGCGACTCTGCCTTGACACTAGAAGCTCAATCTATTTATTGATTATAAACTATGATCGAGGCCCAATTCAGCTTCCCAACTATATGCGACTGGGATTACTCAACCCCTGCATTACAATCCACTGCAGAATCATCTCATAGCACAATCTCATACAAAGGGCGGAGTCACTGACTCAGCAACCCAAATCAGGCACTCCATCTCCCAGAAGAGCGGCCATTGTGAGTTGATTCTGCCTAAATCCTAGACGCTAATATAAGCCACTATTTATAGATTATAAAAACTGATTGTGGATTTGCCATACCTCTAACTTATAATAGTATGCAACTACTCAGCCCCAAACCTGCCTGCATTTCGAAACACTTCACAACCTGCTTCCAGCAGCATCACAGCCCAGGAGTAGAGCCACTGACTCAGCTACCCAAATCAGCGCCTCCATTTCCAAGAGCAGCGACTCTGCCTTGACACTGAAAGCACAATCTATTTATTGATTATAAACTATGATCCAGGGCCATTTCAACTTCCCACCTATATGCCACTGGGACTACTCAACTCCCTGCATTACAATCCACTGCAGAATCATCTCATAGCACAATCTCATACAAAGAGTGGAGTCACTGACTCAGCAACCCAAATCAGGCACTCTATCTCCAAGAAGAGCGGACATTGTGAGTTGATTCTGCCTAAATCCTAGACGCTAATACAAGATACTATTTATAGATTATAAAAACTGATTGTGGATTCGCTATACCTCTAACCTATAATAGTATGCGACTACTCAGCCCCAAACCTGCCTCCATTTCGAAACACTTCACAACCTGCTTCCAGCAGCATCACAGCCCAGGAGTAGAGCCACTGACTCAGCTACCCAAATCAGCGCCTCCATTTCCAAGAGCAGCGACTCTGCCTTGACACTGGAAGCTCAGTCTATTTATTGATTATAAACTATGATCCAGGCCCAATTCAACTTCCCACCTATATGCAACTGGGACTACTGAACCCCCTGTATTACAATCCACTGCAGAATCATCTCTTAGCACAATCTCATACAAAGAGCGGAGTCACTGACTCAGCAACCCAAATCAGACACTCTATCTCCCAGAAGAGCGGCCATTGTGAGTTGATTTTGCCTAAATCCTAGACGCTAATACAAGCCACTATTTATAGATTATAAAAACTGATTGTGGATTCGCCATACCTCTAACCTATAACAGTATGCGACTACTCAGCCCCAAACTTCCCTGCATTTCGAAACACTTCACAACCTGCTTCCAGCAGCATCACAGCCGAGGAGTAGAGCCACTGACTCAGCTACCCAAATCAGCGCCTCCATTTCCAAGAGCAGCGACTCTGCCTTGACACTGAAAGCTCAATCTATTTATTGATTATAAACTATGATCGAGGCCCAATTCAGCTTCCCAACTATATGCGACTGGGATTACTCAACCCCCTGCATTACAATCCACTGCAGAATCATCTCATAGCACAATCTCATACAAAGGGCGGAGTCACTGACTCAGCAACCCAAATCAGGCACTCCATCTCCCAGAAGAGCGGCCATTGTGAGTTGATTCTGCCTAAATCCTAGACGCTAATATAAGCCACTATTTATAGATTATAAAAACTGATTGTGGATTTGCCATACCTCTAACCTATAATAGTATGCAACTACTCAGCCCCAAACCTGCCTGCATTTCGAAACACTTCACAACCTGCTTCCAGCAGCATCACAGCCGAGGAGTAGAGCCACTGACTCAGCTACCCAAATCAGCGCCTCCATTTCCAAGAGCAGCGACTCTGCCTTGACACTGAAAGCACAATCTATTTATTGATTATAAACTATGATCCAGGGCCATTTCAACTTCCCACCTATATGCCACTGTGACTGCTCAACTCCCTGCATTACAATCCACTGCAGAGTCATCTCATAGCACAATCTCATACAAAGAGCGGAGTCACTGACGCAGCAACCCAAATCAGACACTCTATCTCCCAGAAGAGCGGCCATTGTGAGTTGATTCTGCCTAAATCCTAGACGCTAATAGAAGCCACTATTTATAGATTATAAAAACTGATTGTGGATTCGCTATACCTCTAACCTATAATAGTATGCGACTACTCAGCCCCAAACCTCCCTGCATTTCGAAACACTTCACAACCCGTCTCCAGCAGCATCACACCCGAGGAGTAGAGCCACTGACTCAGCTACCCAAATCAGCGCCTCCATTTCCAAGAGCAGCGACTCTGCCTTGACACTAGAAGCTCAATCTATTTATTGATTATAAACTATGATCGAGGCCCAATTCAACTTCCCACCTATATGCGACTGGGACTACTCAACCCCCTGCATTACAATCCACTGCAGAATCATCTCATAGCACAATCTCATACAAAGAGCGGAGTCACTGACTCAGCAACCCAAATCAGACACTCTATCTCCCAGAAGAGCGGCCATTGTGAGTTGATTCTGCCTAAATCCTAGACGCTAATACAAGCCACTATTTATAGATTATAAAAACTGTTTGTGGATTCGCCATACCTCTAACCTATAATAGTATGCGACTACTCAGCCCCAAACTTCCCTGAATTTCGAAACACTTCACAACCTGCTTCCAGCAGCATCACAGCCGAGGAGTAGAGCCACTGACTCAGCTACCCAAATCAGCACCTCCATTTCCAAGAGCAGGGACTCTGCCTTGACACTGAAAGCTCAATCTATTTATTGATTATAAACTATGATCCAGACCCAATTTAATTTCCCACCTATATGCGACTGGGACTACTCAACCCCCTGCATTACAATCCACTGCAGAATCATCTCATAGCACAATCTCATACAAAGAGCGGAGTCACTGACTCAGCAACCCAAATCAGACACTCTATCTCCAAGAAGAGCGGCCATTGTGAGTTGATTCTGCCTAAATCCTAGAGGCTAATACAAGCCACTATTTATAGATTATAAAAACTAATCGTGGTTTCGCTATACCTCTAACCTATAATAGTATGCAACTACTCAGCCCCAAACCTCCCTGCATTTGGAAACACTTCACAACCCGTCTCCAGCAGCATCACAACCGAGGAGTAGAGCCACTGACTCAGCTACCCAAATCAGCGCCTCCATTTCCAAGAGCAGCGACTCTGCCTTGACACTAGAAGCTCAATCTATTTATTGATTATAAACTATGATCGAGGCCCAATTCAGCTTCCCAACTATATGCGACTGGGATTACTCAACCCCTGCATTACAATCCACTGCAGAATCATCTCATAGCACAATCTCATACAAAGAGCGGAGTCACTGACTCAGCAACCCAAATCAGGCACTCTATCTCCAAGAAGAGCGGCCATTGTGAGTTGATTCTGCCTAAATCCTAGACGCTAATATAAGCCACTATTTATAGATTATAAAAACTGATTGTGGATTCGCCATACCTCTAACCTATAATAGTATGCAACTACTCAGCCCCAAACCTGCCTCCATTTCGAAACACTTCACAACCTGCTTCCAGCAGCATCACAGCCCAGGAGTAGAGCCACGACTCAGCTACCCAAATCAGCGCCTCCATTTCCAAGAGCAGCGACTCTGCCTTGACACTGAAAGCACAATCTATTTATTGATTATAAACTATGATCCAGACCCAGTTTAACTTCCCACCTATATGCCACTGGGACTACTCAACTCCCTGTATTACAATCCACTGCAGAATCATCTCATAGCACAATCTCATACAAAGAGTGGAGTCACTGACTCAGCCACCCAAATCAGGCACTCTATCTCCAAGAAGAGCGGCCATTGTGAGTTGATTCTGCCTAAATCCTAGACGCTAATACAAGATACTATTTATAGATTATAAAAACTGATTGTGGATTTGCTATACCTCTAACCTATAATAGTATGCGACTACTCAGCCCCAAACCTGCCTCCATTTCGAAACACTTCACAACCTGCTTCCAGCAGCATCACAGCCCAGGAGTAGAGCCACTGACTCAGCTACCCAAATCAGCGCCTCCATTTCCAAGAGCAGCGACTCTGCCTTGACACTAGAAGCTCAATCTATTTATTGATTATAAACTATGATCGAGGCCCAATTCAGCTTCCCAACTATATGCGACTGGGATTACTCAACCCCCTGCATTACAATCCACTGCAGAATCATCTCATAGCACAATCTCATACAAAGAGCGGAGTCACTGACTCAGCAACCCAAATCAGACACTCTATCTCCCAGAAGAGCGGCCATTGTGAGTTGATTCTGCCTAAATCCTAGACGCTAATACAAGCCACTATTTATAGATTATAAAAACTGATTGTGGATTCGCCATACCTCTAACCTATAATAGTATGCGACTACTCAGCCCCAAACTTCCCTGAATTTCGAAACACTTCACAACCTGCTTCCAGGAGCATCACAGCCGAGGAGTAGAGCCACTGACTCAGCTACCCAAATCAGCACCTCCATTTCCAAGAGCAGGGACTCTGCCTTGACACTGAAAGCTCAATCTATTTATTGGTTATAAACTATGATCCAGACCCAATTTAATTTCCCACCTATATGCGACTGGGACTACTCAACCCTGTGCATTACAATCCACTGCAGAATCATCTCTTAGCACAATCTCATACAAAGAGCGGAGTCACTGACTCAGCAACCCAAATCAGACACTCTATCTCCAAGAAGAGCGGCCATTGTGAGTTGATTCTGCCTAAATCCTAGACGCTAATATAAGCCACTATTTATAGATTATAAAAACTGATTGTGGATTCTCTATACCTCTAACCTATAATAGTATGCGACTACTCAGCCCCAAACCTCCCTGCATTTCGAAACACTTCACAACCCGTCTCCAGCAGCATCACACCCGAGGAGTAGAGCCACTGACTCAGCTACCCAAATCAGCGCCTCCATTTCCAAGAGCAGCGACTCTGCCTTGACACTAGAAGCTCAATCTATTTATTGATTATAAACTATGATCGAGGCCCAATTCAGCTTCCCAACTATATGCGACTGGGATTACTCAACCCCCTGCATTACAATCCACTGCAGAATCATCTCATAGCACAATCTCATACAAAGGGCGGAGTCACTGACTCAGCAACCCAAATCAGGCACTCCATCTCCCAGAAGAGCGGCCATTGTGAGTTGATTCTGCCTAAATCCTAGACGCTAATATAAGCCACTATTTATAGATTATAAAAACTGATTGTGGATTTGCCATACCTCTAACTTATAATAGTATGCAACTACTCAGCCCCAAACCTGCCTGCATTTCGAAACACTTCACAACCTGCTTCCAGCAGCATCACAGCCCAGGAGTAGAGCCACTGACTCAGCTACCCAAATCAGCGCCTCCATTTCCAAGAGCAGCGACTCTGCCTTGACACTGAAAGCACAATCTATTTATTGATTATAAACTATGATCCAGGGCCATTTCAACTTCCCACCTACATGCCACTGGGACTACTCAACTCCCTGCATTACAATCCACTGCAGAATCATCTCATAGCACAATCTCATACAAAGAGCGGAGTCACTGACGCAGCAACCCAAATCAGACACTCTATCTCCCAGAAGAGCGGCCATTGTGAGTTGATTCTGCCTAAATCCTAGACGCTAATACAAGCCACTATTTATAGATTATAAAAACTGATTGTGGATTCGCCATACCTCTAACCTATAATAGTACGCGACTACTCAGCCCCAAACCTCCCTGCATTTCGAAACACTTCACAACCTGCTTCCAGCAGCATCACAGCCGAGGAGTAGAGCCACTGACTCAGCTACCCAAATCAGCGCCTCCATTTCCAAGAGCAGCGACTCTGCCTTGACACTGAAAGCTCAATCTATTTATTGATTATAAACTATGATCCAGACCCAATTTAACTTCCCACCTATATGCGACTGGGACTACTCAACCCCCTGCATTACAATCCACTGCAGAATCATCTCATAGCACAATCTCATACAAAGAGCGGAGTCGCTGACTCAGCAACCCAAATCAGACACTCTATCTCCAAGAAGAGCGGCCATTGTGAGTTGATTCTGCCTAAATCCTAGACGCTAATACAAGCCGCTATTTATAGATAATAAAAACTAATCGTGGATTCGCTATACCTCTGACCTATAATAGTATGCAACTACTCAGCCCCAAACCTGCCTGCATTTCGAAACACTTCACAACCTGCTTCCAGCAGCATCACAGCCCGAGGAGTAGAGCCACTGACTCAGCTACCCAAATCAGCGCCTCCATTTCCAAGAGCAGCGACTCTGCCTTGACACTGAAAGCTCAATCTATTTATTGATTATAAACTATGATCCAGGCCCAATTCAACTTCCCACCTATATGCGACTGGGACTACTCAACTCCCTGCATTACAATCCACTGCAGAATCATCTCATAGCACAATCTCATACAAAGAGCGGAGTCACTGACTCAGCAACCCAAATCAGGCACTCTATCTCCAAGAAGAGCGGCCATTGTGAGTTGATTCTGCCTAAATCCTAGACGCTAATACAAGCCACTATTTATAGATTATAAAATCTAATCATGATTCGCTATACCTGTAACGTATAATAGTATGCGACTACTCAGCCCCAAACCTCCCTGCATTTGGAAACACTTCACAACCCGTCTCCAGCAGCATCACACCCGAGGAGTAGAGCCACTGACTCAGCTACCCAAATCAGCGCCTCCATTTCCAAGAGCAGCGACTCTGCCTTGACACTGAAAGCACAATCTATTTATTGATTATAAACTATGATCGAGGCCCAATTCAGCTTCCCAACTATATGCGAATGGGATTACTCAACCCCCTGCATTACAATCCACTGCAGAATCATCTCATAGCACAATCTCATACAAAGAGCGGAGTCGCTGACTCAGCAACCCAAATCAGACACTCTATCTCCAAGAAGAGCGGCCATTGTGAGTTGATTCTGCCTAAATCCCAGACGCTAATACAAGCCGCTATTTATAGATTATAAAAACTAATCGTGGTTTCGCTATACCTCTAACCTATAATAGTATGCAACTACTCAGCCCCAAACCTGCCTGCATTTCGAAACACTTCACAACCCGTCTCCAGCAGCATCACACCCGAGGAGTAGAGCCACTGACTCAGCTACCCAAATCAGCGCCTCCATTTCCAAGAGCAGCGACTCTGCCTTGACACTAGAAGCTCAATCTATTTATTGATTATAAACTATGATCGAGGCCCAATTCAGCTTCCCAACTATATGAACTGGGATTACTCAACCCCATGCATTACAATCCACTGCAGAATCATCTCATAGCACAATCTCATACAAAGAGCGGAGTCACTGACTCAGCAACCCAAATCAGACACTCTATCTCCCAGAATAGCGGCCATTGTGAGTTGATTCTGCCTAAATCCTAGACGCTAATACAAGCCACTATTTATAGATTATAAAAACTGATTTGTGGATTCGCCATACCTCTAACCTATAATAGTATGCGACTACTCAGCCCCAAACTTCCCTGCATTTCGAAACACTTCACAACCTGCTTCCAGCAGCATCACAGCCGAGGAGTAGAGCCACTGACTCAGCTACCCAAATCAGCGCCTCCATTTCCAAGAGCAGGGACTCTGCCTTGACACTGAAAGCTCAATCTATTTATTGGTTATAAACTATGATCCAGACCCAATTTAATTTCCCACCTATATGCGACTGGGACTACTCAACCCTGTGCATTACAATCCACTGCAGAATCATCTCATGCACAATCTCATACAAAGAGCGGAGTCACTGACTCAGCAACCCAAATCAGACACTCTATCTCCAAGAAGAGCGGCCATTGTGAGTTGATTCTGCCTAAATCCTAGAGGCTAATACAAGCCACTATTTATAGATTATAAAAACTAATCATGATTCGCTATACCTGTAACCTATAATAGTATGCGACTACTCAGCCCCAAACCTCCCTGCATTTGGAAACACTTCACAACCCGTCTCCAGCAGCATCACACCCGAGGAGTAGAGCCACTGACTCAGCTACCCAAATCAGCACCTCCATTTCCAAGAGCAGCGACTCTGCCTTGACACTGAAAGCACAATCTATTTATTGATTATAAACTATGATCCAGGGCCATTTCAACTTCCCACCTATATGCCACTGGGATTACTCAACCCCCTGCATTACAATCCACTGCGGAATCATCTCATAGCACAATCTCATACAAAGAGCGGAGTCGCTGACTCAGCAACCCAAATCAGACACTCTATCTCCAAGAAGAGCGGCCATTGTGAGTTGATTCTGCCTAAATCCCAGACGCTAATACAAGCCGCTATTTATAGATAATAAAAACTAATCGTGGTTTCGCTATACCTCTAACCTATAATAGTATGAGACTACTCAGCCCCAAACCTGCCTGCATTTCGAAACACTTCACAACCCGTCTCCAGCAGCATCACACCCGAGGAGTAGAGCCACTGACTCAGCTACCCAAATCAGCGCCTCCATTTCCAAGAGCAGCGACTCTGCCTTGACACTAGAAGCTCAATCTATTTATTGATTATAAACTATGATCGAGGCCCAATTCAGCTTCCCAACTATATGCGACTGGGATTACTCAACCCCCTGCATTACAATCCACTGCAGAATCATCTCATAGCACAATCTCATACAAAGGGCGGAGTCACTGACTCAGCAACCCAAATCAGGCACTGCATCTCCCAGATTAGCGGCCATTGTGAGTTGATTCTGCCTAAATCCTAGACGCTAATATAAGCCACTATTTATAGATTATAAAAACTGATTGTGGATTTGCCATACCTCTAACTTATAATAGTATGCAACTACTCAGCCCCAAACATGCCTATATTTCGAAACACTTCACAACCTGCTTCCAGCAGCATCACAGCCCAGGAGTAGAGCCACTGACTCAGCTACCCAAATCAGCGCCTCCATTTCCAAGAGCAGCGACTCTGCCTTGACACTGAAAGCACAATCTATTTATTGATTATAAACTATGATCCAGGGCCATTTCAACTGCCCACCTACATGCCACTGGGACTACTCAACTCCCTGCATTACAATCCACTGCAGAATCATCTCAAAGCACAATCTCATACAAAGAGTGGAGTCACTGACTCAGCAACCCAAATCAGGCACTCTATCTCCAAGAAGAGCGGACATTGTGAGTTGATTCTGCCTAAATCCTAGACGCTAATACAAGATACTATTTATAAATTATAAAAACTGATTGTGGATTCGCTATACCTCTAACCTATAATAGTATGCGACTACTCAGCCCCAAACCTGCCTCCATTTCGAAACACTTCACAACCTGCTTCCAGCAGCATCACAGCCCAGGAGTAGAGCCACTGACTCAGCTACCCAAATCAGCGCCTCCATTTCCAAGAGCAGCGACTCTGCCTTGACACTGGAAGCTCAGTCTATTTATTGATTATAAACTATGATCCAGGCCCAATTCAACTTCCCACCTATATGCAACTGGGACTACTGAACCCCCTGTATTACAATCCACTGCAGAATCATCTCTTAGCACAATCTCATACAAAGAGCGGAGTCACTGACGCAGCAACCCAAATCAGACACTCTATCTCCCAGAAGAGCGGCCATTGTGAGTTGATTCTGCCTAAATCCTAGACGCTAATACAAGCCACTATTTATAGATTATAAAAACTGATTGTGGATTTGCCATACCTCTAACCTATAATAGTATGCAACTACTCAGCCCCAAACCTGAATGCATTTCGAAACACTTCACAACATGCTTCCAGCAGCATCACAGCCGAGGAGTAGAGCCACTGACTCAGCTACCCAAATCAGCGCCTCCATTTCCAAGAGCAGCGACTCTGCCTTGACACTGAAAGCTCAATCTATTTATTGATTATAAACTATGATCCAGACCCAATTTAACTTCCCACCTATATGCGACTGGGACTACTCAACCCCCTGCATTACAATCCACTGCAGAATCATCTCTTAGCACAATCTCATACAAAGAGCGGAGTCACTGACTCAGCAACCCAAATCAGACACTCTATCTCCCAGAAGAGCGGCCATTGTGAGTTGATTCTGCCTAAATCCTAGACGCTAATACAAGCCACTATTTATAGATTATAAAAACTGATTGTGGATTTGCCATACCTCTAACCTATAATAGTATGCAACTACTCAGCCCCAAACCTGCCTGCATTTCGAAACACTTCACAACCTGCTTCCGGCAGCATCACAGCCCAGGATTAGAGCCACTGACTCAGCTACCCAAATCAGCGCCTCCATTTCCAAGAGCAGCGACTCTGCCTTGACACTAGAAAGCTCAATCTATTTATTGATTATAAACTATGATCCAGGCCCAATTCAACTTCCCACCTATATGCGACTGGGACTACTCAACTCCCTGCATTACAATCCACTGCAGAATCATCTCATAGCACAATCTCATACAAAGAGCGGAGTCACTGACTCAGCAACCCAAATCAGGCACTCTATCTCCAAGAAGAGCGGCCATTGTGAGTTGAATCTGCCTAAATCCTAGACGCTAATACAAGCCACTATTTATAGATTATAAAAACTGATTGTGGATTCGCTATACCTCTAACCTATAATAGTATGCGACTACTCAGCCCCAAACCTGCCTGCATTTCGAAACACTTCACAACCCGTCTCCAGCAGCATCACACCCGAGGAGTAGAGCCACTGACTCAGCTACCCAAATCAGCGCCTCCATTTCCAAGAGCAGCGACTCTGCCTTGACACTGAAAGCTCAATCTATTTATTGATTATAAACTATGATCCAGGCCCAATTTAATTTCCCACCTATATGCGACTGGGACTACTCAACCCTGTGCATTACAATCCACTGCAGAATCATCTCATGCACAATCTCATACAAAGAGCGGAGTCACTGACTCAGCAACCCAAATCAGACACTCTATCTCCAAGAAGAGCGGCCATTGTGAGTTGATTCTGCCTAAATCCTAGAGGCTAATACAAGCCACTATTTATAGATTATAAAAACTAATCATGATTTGCTATACCTGTAACCTATAATAGTATGCGACTACTCAGCCCCAAACCTCCCTGCATTTGGAAACACTTCACAACCCGTCTCCAGCAGCATCACACCCGAGGAGTAGAGCCACTGACTCAGCTACCCAAATCAGCGCCTCCATTTCCAAGAGCAGCGACTCTGCCTTGACACTAGAAGCTCAATCTATTTATTGATTATAAACTATGATCGAGGCCCAATTCAGCTTCCCAACTATATGCGACTGGGATTACTCAACCCCCTGCATTACAATCCACTGCAGAATCATCTCATAGCACAATCTCATACAAAGAGCGGAGTCACTGACTCAGCAACCCAAATCAGGCACTCTATCTCCAAGAAGAGCGGCCATTGTGAGTTGATTCTGCCTAAATCCTAGACGCTAATACAAGCCACTATTTATAGATTATAAAAACTGATTGTGGATTTGCTATACCGCTAACCTATAATAGTATGCAACTACTCAGCCCCAAACCTGCCTGCATTTCGAAACACTTCACAACCTGCTTCCAGCAGCATCACAGCCCAGGAGTAGAGCCACTGACTCAGCTACCCAAATCAGCGCCTCCATTTCCAAGAGCAGCGACTCTGCCTTGACACTGAAAGCACAATCTATTTATTGATTATAAACTATGATCCAGGGCCATTTCAACTTCCCACCTATATGCGACTGGGACTACTCAACTCCCTGCATTACAATCCACTGCAGAACCATCTCATAGCACAATCTCATACAAAGAGTGGAGTCACTGACTCAGCAACCCAAATCAGGCACTCTATCTCCAAGAAGAGCGGCCATTGTGAGTTGATTCTGCCTAAATCCTAGACGCTAATACAAGCCACTATTTATAGATTATAAAAACTAATCATGGATTCGCTATACCTGTAACCTATAATAGTATGCGACTACTCAGCCCCAAACCTCCCTGCATTTGGAAACACTTCACAACCCGTCTCCAGCAGCATCACACCCGAGGAGTAGAGCCACTGACTCAGCTACCCAAATCAGCGCCTCCATTTCCAAGAGCAGCGACTCTGCCTTGACACTAGAAGCTCAAACTATTTATTGATTATAAACTATGATCGAGGCCCAATTCAGCTTCCCAACTATATGCGACTGGGATTACTCAACCCCCTGCATTACAATCCACTGCGGAATCATCTCATAGCACAATCTCATACAAAGAGCGGAGTCGCTGACTCAGCAACCCAAATCAGACACTCTATCTCCCAGAAGAGCGGCCATTGTGAGTTGATTCTGCCTAAATCCCAGATGCTAATACAAGCCACTATTTATAGATTATAAAAACTGTTTGTGGATTCGCCATACCTCTAACCTATAATAGTATGCAACTACTCAGCCCCAAACCTGCCTGCATTTCGAAACACTTCACAACCTGCTTCCAGCAGCATCACAGCCGAGGAGTAGAGCCACTGACTCAGCTACCCAAATCAGCGCCTCCATTTCCAAGAGCAGCGACTCTGCCTTGACACTAGAAGCTCAATCTATTTATTGATTATAAACTATGATCGAGGCCCAATTCAGCTTCCCAACTATATGCGACTGGGATTACTCAACCCCATGCATTACAATCCACTGCAGAATCATCTCATAGCACAATCTCATACAAAGAGGGGAGTCACTGACTCAGCAACCCAAATCAGACACTCTATCTCCCAGAGGAGAGGCCATTGTGAGTTGATTCTGCCTAAATCCCAGACGCTAATACAAGCCACTATTTATAGATTATAAAAACTGATTGTGGATTTGCCATCCCTCTAACTTATAATAGTATGCAACTACTCAGCCCCAAACCTGCCTGCATTTCGAAACACTTCACAACCTGCTTCCAGCAGCATCACAGCCGAGGAGTAGAGCCACTGACTCAGCTACCCAAATCAGCGCCTCCATTTCCAAGAGCAGGGACTCTGCCTTGACACTGAAAGCTCAATCTATTTATTGATTATAAACTATGATCCAGACCCAATTTAATTTCCCACCTATATGCGACTGGGACTACTCAACCCTGTGCATTACAATCCACTGCAGAATCATCTCATAGCACAATCTCATACAAAGAGCGGAGTCACTGACTCAGCAACCCAAATCAGACACTCTATCTCCCAGAAGAGCGGCCATTGTGAGTTGATTCTGCCTAAATCCTAGACGCTAATACAAGCCACTATTTATAGATTATAAAAACTGATCGTGGATTCGCTATACCTGTAACCTATAATAGTATGCGACTACTCAGCCCCAAACCTCCCTGCATTTCGAAACACTTCACAACCCGTCTCCAGCAGCATCACACCCGAGGAGTAGAGCCACTGACTCAGCTACCCAAATCAGCGCCTCCATTTCCAAGAGCAGCGACTCTGCCTTGACACTAGAAGCTCAATCTATTTATTGATTATAAACTATGATCGAGGCCCAATTCAGCTTCCCAACTATATGCGACTGGGATTACTCAACCCCCTGCATTACAATCCACTGCAGAATCATCTCATAGCACAATCTCATACAAAGAGCGGAGTCACTGACTCAGCAACCCAAATCAGACACTCTATCTCCCAGAAGAGCGGCCATTGTGAGTTGATTCTGCCTAAATCCTAGACGCTAATATAAGCCACTATTTATAGATTATAAAAACTGATTGTGGATTCGCCATACCTCTAACCTATAATAGTATGCGACTACTCAGCCCCAAACCTGCCTGCATTTCGAAACACTTCACAACCTGCTTCCAGCAGCATCACAGCCCAGGAGTAGAGCCACTGACTCAGCTACCCAAATCAGCGCCTCCATTTCCAAGAGCAGCGACTCTGCCTTGAAACTGAAAGCACAATCTATTTATTGATTATAAACTATGATCCAGACCCATTTCAACTTCCCACCTATATGCCACTGGGACTACTCAACTCCCTGCATTACAATCCACTGCAGAATCATCTCATAGCACAATCTCATACAAAGAGTGGAGTCACTGACTCAGCAACCCAAATCAGGCACTCTATCTCCAAGAAGAGCGGCCATTGTGAGTTGATTCTGCCTAAATCCTAGAGGCTAATACAAGCCACTATTTATAGATTATAAAAACTAATCATGATTCGCTATACCTGTAACCTATAATAGTATGCGACTACTCAGCCCCAAACCTCCCTGCATTTGGAAACACTTCACAACCCGTCTCCAGCAGCATCACACCCGAGGAGTAGAGCCACTGACTCAGCTACCCAAATCAGCGCCTCCATTTCCAAGAGCAGCGACTCTGCCTTGACACTAGAAGCTCAATCTATTTATTGATTATAAACTATGATCGAGGCCCAATTCAGCTTCCCAACTATATGCGACTGGGATTACTCAACCCCATGCATTACAATTCACTGCAGAATCATCTCATAGCACAATCTCATACAAAGAGCGGAGTCACTGACTCAGCAACCCAAATCAGACACTCTATCTCCCAGAAGAGCGGCCATTGTGAGTTGATTCTGCCTAAATCCCAGACGCTAATACAAGCCACTATTTATAGATTATAAAAACTGTTTGTGGATTCGCCATACCTCTAACCTATAATAGTATGCGACTACTCAGCCCCAAACTTCCCTGCATTTCGAAACACTTCACAACCTGCTTCCAGCAGCATCACAGCCGAGGAGTAGAGCCACTGACTCAGCTACCCAAATCAGCGTTTCCATTTCCAAGAGCAGGGACTCTGCCTTGACACTGAAAGCTCAATCTATTTATTGGTTATAAACTATGATCCAGACCCAATTTAATTTCCCACCTATATGCGACTGGGACTACTCAACCCTGTGCATTACAATCCACTGCAGAATCATCTCATGCACAATCTCATACAAAGAGCGGAGTCACTGACTCAGCAACCCAAATCAGACACTCTATCTCCAAGAAGAGCGGCCATTGTGAGTTGATTCTGCCTAAATCCTAGAGGCTAATACAAGCCACTATTTATAGATTATAAAAACTAATCATGATTCGCTATACCTGTAACCTATAATAGTATGCGACTACTCAGCACCAAACCTCCCTGCATTTGGAAACACTTCACAACCCGTCTCCAGCAGCATCACACCCGAGGAGTAGAGCCACTGACTCAGCTACCCAAATCAGCGCCTCCATTTCCAAGAGCAGGGACTCTGCCTTGACACTGAAAGCTCAATCTATTTATTGATCATAAACTATGATCGAGGCCCAATTCAGCTTCCCAACTATATGCGACTGGGCTTACTCAACCCCTGCATTACAATACACTGCGGAATCATCTCGTAGCACAATCTCATACAAAGAGCGGAGTCGCTGACTCAGCAACCCAAATCAGACACTCTCTCTCCAAGAAGAGCGGCCATTGTGAGTTGATTCTGCCTAAATCCTAGACGCTAATATAAGCCACTATTTATAGATTATAAAAACTGATTGTGGATTCGCCATACCTCTAACTTATAATAGTATGCAACTACTCAGCCCCAAACCTGCCTGCATTTCGAAACACTTCACAACCTGCTTCCAGCAGCATCACAGCCCAGGAGTAGAGCCACTGACTCAGCTACCCAAATCAGCGCCTCCATTTCCAAGAGCAGCGACTCTGCCTTGACACTGAAAGCACAATCTATTTATTGATTATAAACTATGATCCAGGGCCATTTCAACTTCCCACCTATATGCCACTGGGACTACTCAACTCCCTGCATTACAATCCACTGCAGAATCATCTCATAGCACAATCTCATACAAAGAGTGGAGTCACTGACTCAGCAACCCAAATCAGGCACTCTATCTCCAAGAAGAGCGGCCATTGTGAGTTGATTCTGCCTAAATCCTAGACGCTAATACAAGCCACTATTTATAGATTATAAAAACTGATTGTGGATTTGCCATACCTCTAACCTATAATAGTATGCAACTACTCAGCCCCAAACCTGCCTGCATTTCGAAACACTTCACAACCTGCTTCCAGCAGCATCACAGCCCAGGAGTAGAGCCACTGACTCAGCTACCCAAATCAGCGCCTCCATTTCCAAGAGCAGCGACTCTGCCTTGACACTAGAAGCTCAATCTATTTATTGATTATAAACTATGATCGAGGCCCAATTCAGCTTCCCAACTATATGCGACTGGGATTACTCAACCCCATGCATTACAATCCACTGCAGAATCATCTCATAGCACAATCTCATACAAAGAGCGGAGTCACTGACTCAGCAACCCAAATCAGACACTCTATCTCCCAGAAGAGCGGCCATTGTGAGTTGATTCTGCCTAAATCCCAGACGCTAATACAAGCCACTATTTATAGATTATAAAAACTGTTTGTGGATTCGCCATACCTCTAACCTATAATAGTATGCGACTACTCAGCCCCAAACTTCCCTGCATTTCGAAACACTTCACAACCTGCTTCCAGCAGCATCACAGCCGAGGAGTAGAGCCACTGACTCAGCTACCCAAATCAGCGCCTCCATTTCCAAGAGCAGGGACTCTGCCTTGACACTGAAAGCTCAATCTATTTATTGATTATAAACTATGATCCAGACCCAATTTAATTTCCCACCTATATGCGACTGGGACTACTCAACCCCCTGCATTACAATCCACTGCAGAATCATCTCTTAGCACAATCTCATACAAAGAGCGGAGTCACTGACTCAGCAACCCAAATCAGACACTCTATCTCCAAGAAGAGCGGCCATTGTGAGTTGATTCTGCCTAAATCCTAGAGGCTAATACAAGCCACTATTTATAGATTATAAAAACTAATCATGATTCGCTATACCTGTAACCTATAATAGTATGCGACTACTCAGCCCCAAACCTCCCTGCATTTGGAAACACTTCACAACCCGTCTCCAACAGCATCACACCCGAGGTGTAGAGCCACTGACTCAGCTACCCAAATCAGCGCCTCCATTTCCAAGAGCAGCGACTCTGCCTTGACACTAGAAGCTCTATCTATTTATTGATTATAAACTATGATCGAGGCCCAATTCAGCTTCCCAACTATATGCGACTGGGATTACTCAACCCCCTGCATTACAATCCACTGCAGAATCATCTCATAGCACAATCTCATACAAAGGGCGGAGTCACTGACTCAGCAACCCAAATCAGGCACTCCATCTCCCAGAAGAGCGGCCATTGTGAGTTGATTCTGCCTAAATCCTAGACGCTAATATAAGCCACTATTTATAGATTATAAAAACTGATTGTGGATTCGCCATACCTCTAACTTATAATAGTATGCAACTACTCAGCCCCAAACCTGCCTGCATTTCGAAACACTTCACAACCTGCTTCCAGCAGCATCACAGCCCAGGAGTAGAGCCACTGACTCAGCTACCCAAATCAGCGCCTCCATTTCCAAGAGCAGCGACTCTGCCTTGACACTGAAAGCACAATCTATTTATTGATTATAAACTATGATCCAGGGCCATTTCAACTGCCCACCTACATGCCACTGGGACTACTCAACTCCCTGCATTACAATCCACTGCAGAATCATCTCATAGCACAATCTCATACAAAGAGTGGAGTCACTGACTCAGCAACCCAAATCAGGCACTCTATCTCCAAGAAGAGCGGCCATTGTGAGTTGATTCTGCCTAAATCCTAGACGCTAATACAAGCCACTATTTATAGATTTATAAAAACTGATTGTGGATTCGCCATACCTCTAACCTATAATAGTATGCAACTACTCAGCCCCAAACGTGAATGCATTTCGAAACACTTCACAACCTGCTTCCAGCAGCATCACAGCCGAGGAGTAGAGCCACTGACTCAGCTACCCAAATCAGCGCCTCCATTTCCAAGAGCAGCGACTCTGCCTTGACACTAGAAGCTCAATCTATTTATTGATTATAAACTATGATCGAGGCCCAATTCAGCTTCCCAACTATATGCGACTGGGATTACTCAACCCCTTGCATTACAATCCACTGCAGAATCATCTCATAGCACAATCTCATACAAAGAGCGGAGTCACTGACTCAGCAACCCAAATCAGGCACTCCATCTCCCAGAAGAGCGGCCATTGTGAGTTGATTCTGCCTAAATCCTAGACGCTAATACAAGCCGCTATTTATAGATAATAAAAACTGATTGTGGATTCGCTATACCTCTAACCTATAATAGTATGCAACTACTCAGCCCCAAACCTCCCTGCATTTCGAAACACTTCACAACCTGCTTCCAGCAGCATCACACCCGAGGAGTAGAGCCACTGACTCAGCTACCCAAATCAGCGCCTCCATTTCCAAGAGCAGCGACTCTGCCTTGACACTAGAAGCTCAATCTATTTATTGATTATAAACTATGATCGAGGCCCAATTCAGCTTCCCAACTATATGCGACTGGGATTACTCAACCCCATGCATTACAATCCACTGCAGAATCATCTCATAGCACAATCTCATACAAAGAGCGGAGTCACTCACTCAGCAACCCAAATCAGACACTCTATCTCCCAGAAGAGCGGCCATTGTGAGTTGATTCTGCCTAAATCCCAGACGCTAATACAAGCCACTATTTATAGATTATAAAAACTGTTTGTGGATTCGCCATACCTCTAACCTATAATAGTATGCGACTACTCAGCCCCAAACTTCCCTGCATTTCGAAACACTTCACAACCTGCTTCCAGCAGCATCACAGCCGAGGAGTAGAGCCACTGACTCAGCTACCCAACTCAGCGCCTCCATTTCCAAGAGCAGCGTACTCTGCCTTGACACTGAAAGCTCAATCTATTTATTGGTTATAAACTATGATCCAGACCCAATTTAATTTCCCACCTATATGCGACTGGGACTACTCAACCCTGTGCATTACAATCCACTGCAGAATGATCTCATACACAATCTCATACAAAGAGCGGAGTCGCTGACTCAGCAACCCAAATCAGACACTCAATCTCCAAGAAGAGCGGCCATTGTGAGTTGATTCTGTCTAAATCCTAGACGCTAATACAAGCCGCTATTTATAGATAATAAAAACTAATCGTGGATTCGCTATACCTCTGACCTATAATAGTATGCAACTACTCAGCCCCAAACCTGCCTGCATTTCGAAACACTTCACAACCTGCTTCCAGCAGCATCACAGCCCAGGAGTAGAGCCACTGACTCAGCTACCCAAATCAGCGCCTCCATTTCCAAGAGCAGCGACTCTGCCTTGACACTGAAAGCACAATCTATTTATTGATTATAAACTATGATCCAGGGCCATTTCAACTGCCCACCTACATGCCACTGGGACTACTCAACTCCCTGCATTACAATCCACTGCAGAATCATCTCAAAGCACAATCTCATACAAAGAGTGGAGTCACTGACTCAGCAACCCAAATCAGGCACTCTATCTCCCAGAAGAGCGGCCATTGTGAGTTGATTCTGCCTAAATCCTAGACGCTAATACAAGCCACTATTTATAGATTATAAAAACTAATCATGGATTCGCTATACCTGTAACCTATAATAGTATGTGACTACTCAGCCCCAAACCTCCCTGCATTTGGAAACACTTCACAACCCATCTCCAGCAGCATCACACCCGAGGAGTAGAGCCACTGACTCAGCTACACAAATCAGCGCCTCCGTTTCCAAGAGCAGCGACTCTGCCTTGACACTAGAAGCTCAAACTATTTATTGATTATAAACTATGATCGAGGCCCAATTCAGCTTCCCAACTATATGCGACTGGGATTACTCAACCCCCTGCATTGCAATCCACTGCGGAATCATCTCATAGCACAATCTCATACAAAGAGCGGAGTCGCTGACTCAGCAACCCAAATCAGACACTCTATCTCCCAGAAGAGCGGCCATTGTGAGTTGATTCTGCCTAAATCCTAGACGCTAATACAAGCCGCTATTTATAGATAATAAAAACTAATCGTGGTTTCGCTATACCTCTAACCTATAATAGTATGCAACTACTCAGCCCCAAACCTGCCTGCATTTCGAAACACTTCACAACCCGTCTCCAGCAGCATCACACCCGAGGAGTAGAGCCACTGACTCAGCTACCCAAATCAGCGCCTCCATTTCCAAGAGCAGCGACTCTGCCTTGACACTAGAAGCTCAATCTATTTATTGATTATAAACTATGATCGAGGCCCAATTCAGCTTCCCAACTATATGCGACTGGGATTACTCAACCCCATGCATTACAATCCACTGCAGAATCATCTCACAGCACAATCTCATACAAAGAGCGGAGTCACTCACTCAGCAACCCAAATCAGACACTCTATCTCCCAGAAGAGCGGCCATTGTGAGTTGATTCTGCCTAAATCCCAGACGCTAATACAAGCCACTATTTATAGATTATAAAAACTATTTGTGGATTCGCCATACCTCTAACCTATAATAGTATGCGACTACTCAGCCCCAAACTTCCCTGCATTTCGAAACACTTCACAACCTGCTTCCAGCAGCATCACAGCCGAGGAGTAGAGCCACTGACTCAGCTACCCAAATCAGCGCCTCCATTTCCAAGAGCAGGGACTCTGCCTTGACACTGAAAGCTCAATCTATTTATTGATTATAAACTATGATCCAGACCCAATTTAATTTCCCACCTATATGCGACTGGGACTACTCAACCCTGTGCATTACAATCCACTGCAGAATCATCTCATGCACAATCTCATACAAAGAGCGGAGACACTGACTCAGCAACCCAATTCAGACACTATATCTCCAAGAAGAGCGGCCATTGTGAGTTGATTCTGCCTAAATCCTAGAGGCTAATACAAGCCACTATTTATAGATTATAAAAACTAATCATGATTTGCTATACCTGTAACTTATAATAGTATGCGACTACTCAGCCCCAAACCTCCCTGCATTTGGAAACACTTCACAACCCGTCTCCAGCAGCATCAAACCCGGAGTAGAGCCACTGACTCAGCTACCCAAATCAGCGCCTCCATTTCCAAGAGCAGCGACTCTGCCTTGACACTAGAAGCTCAATCTATTTATTGATTATAAACTATGATCGAGGCCCAATTCAGCTTCCCAACTATATGCGACTGGGATTACTCAACCCCTGCATTACAATCCACTGCAGAATCATCTCATAGCACAATCTCATACAAAGAGTGGAGACACTGACTCAGCAACCCAAATCAGGCACTCTATCTCCAAGAAGAGCGGCCATTGTGAGTTGATTCTGCCTAAATCCTAGATGCTAATACAAGCCACTATTTATAGATTATAAAAACTGATTGTGGATTTGCTATACACCTCTAACCTATAATAGTATGCAACTACTCATCCCCAAACTTCCCTGCATTTCGAAACACTTCACAACCTGCTTCCAGCAGCATCACAGCCGAGGAGTAGAGCCACTGACTCAGCTACCCAAATCAGCGCCTCCATTTCCAAGAGCAGGGACTCTGCCTTGACACTGAAAGCTCAATCTATTTATTGGTTATAAACTATGATCCAGACCCAATTTAATTTCCCACCTATATGCGACTGGGACTACTCAACCCTGTGCATTACAATCCACTGCAGAATCATCTCATGCACAATCTCATACAAAGAGCGGAGTCACAGACTCAGCAACCCAAATCAGACACTCTATCTCCAAGAAGAGCGGCCATTGTGAGTTGATTCTGCCTAAATCCTACAGGCTAATACAAGCCACTATTTATAGATTATAAAAACTAATCATGATTCGCTATACCTGTAACCTTTAATAGTATGCGACTACTCAGCCCCAAACCTCCCTGCATTTGGAAACACTTCACAACCCGTCTCCAGGAGCATCACACCCGAGGAGTAGAGCCACTGACTCAGCTACCCAAATCAGCGCCTCCATTTCCAAGAGCAGCGACTCTGCCTTGACAGTAGAAGCTTAATCTTTTATTGATGATAAACTATGATCGAGGCCCAATTCAGCTTCCCAACTATATGCGACTGGGATTACTCAACCCCCTGCATTACAATACACTGCAGAATCATCTCATAGCACAATCTCGTACAAAGAGCGGAGTCGCTGACTCAGCAACCCAAATCAGACACTCTATCTCCCAGAGGAGAGGCCATTGTGAGTTGATTCTGCCTAAATCCTAGACGCTAATATAAGCCACTATTTATAGATTATAAAAACTGATTGTGGATTCGCCATACCTCTAACTTATAATAGTATGCAACTACTCAGCACCAAACCTGCCTGCATTTCGAAACACTTCACAACCTGCTTCCAGCAGCATCACAGCCCAGGAGTAGAGCCACTGACTCAGCAACCCAAATCAGACACTCAATCTCCAAGAAGAGCGGCCATTGTGAGTTGATTCTGCCTAAATCCTAGACGCTAATAGAAGCCGCTATTTATAGATAATAACAACTAATCGTGGATTCGCTATACCTCTGACCTATAATAGTATGCAACTACTCAGCCCCAAACCTGCCTGCATTTCGAAACACTTCACAACCTGCTTCCAGCAGCATCACAGCCCAGGAGTAGAGCCACTGACTCAGCTACCCAAATCAGCGCCTCCATTTCCAAGAGCAGCGACTCTGCCTTGACACTGAAAGCACAATCTATTTATTGATTATAAACTATGATCCAGGGCCATTTCAACTTTACACCTACATGCCACTGGGACTACTCAACTCCCTGCATTACAATCCACTGCAGAATCATCTCATAGCACAATCTCATACAAAGAGTGGAGTCACTGACTCAGCAACCCAAATCAGGCACTCTATCTCCAAGAAGAGCGGCCATTGTGAGTTGATTCTGCCTAAATCCTAGACGCTAATACAAGCCACTATTTATAGATTATAAAAACTAATCATGATTCGCTATACCTGTAACCTATAATAGTATGTGACTACTCAGCCCCAAACCTCCCTGCATTTGGAAACACTTCACAACCCATCTCCAGCAGCATCACACCCGAGGAGTAGAGCCACTGACTCAGCTACCCAAATCAGCGTCTCCATTTCCAAGAGCAGCAACTCTGCCTTGACACTAGAAGCTCAATCTATTTATTGATTATAAACTATGATCGAGGCCCAATTCAGCTTTCCAACTATATGCGACTGGGATTACTCAACCCCATGCATTACAATCCACTGCAGAATCATCTCACAGCACAATCTCATACAAAGAGCGGAGTCACTCACTCAGCAACCCAAATCAGACACTCTATCTCGCAGAAGAGAGGCCATTTTGAGTTGATTCTGCCTAAATCCCAGACGCTAATACAAGCCACTATTTATAGATTATAAAAACTATTTGTGGATTCGCCATACCTCTAACCTATAATAGTGTGTGACTACTCAGCCCCAAACTTCCCTGCATTTCGAAACACTTCACAACCTGCTTCCAGCAGCATCACAGCCGAGGAGTAGAGCCACTGACTCAGCTACCCAAATCAGCGCCTCCATTTCCAAGAGCAGGGACTCTGCCTTGACACTGAAAGCTCAATCTATTTATTGGTTATAAACTATGATCCAGACCCAATTTAATTTCCCACCTATATGCGACTGGGACTACTCAACCCTGTGCATTACAATCCACTGCAGAATCATCTCATGCACAATCTCATACAAAGAGCGGAGACACTGACTCAGCAACCCAATTCAGACACTCTATCGCCAAGAAGAGCGGCCATTGTGAGTTGATTCTGCCTAAACCCTAGAGGCTAATACAAGCCACTATTTATAGATTATAAAAACTAATCATGATTTGCTATACCTGTAACCTATAATAGTATGCGACTACTCAGCCCCAAACCTCCCTGCATTTGGAAACACTTCACAACCCGTCTCCAGCAGCATCAAACCCGAGGAGTAGAGCCACTGACTCAGCTACCCAAATCAGCGCCTCCATTTCCAAGAGCAGCGACTCTGCCTTGACACTAGAAGCTCAATCTATTTATTGATTATAAACTATGATCGAGGCCCAATTCAGCTTCCCAACTATATGCGACTGGGATTACTCAACCCCCTGCATTACAATACACTGCAGAATCATCTCATAGCACAATCTCATACAAAGAGTGGAGACACTGACTCAGCAACCCAAATCAGGCACTCTATCTCCAAGAAGAGCGGCCATTGTGAGTTGATTCTGCCTAAATCCGAGACGCTAATATAAGCCACTATTTATAGATTATAAAAACTGATTGTGGATTCGCCATACCTCTAACTTATAATAGTATGCAACTACTCAGCACCAAACCTGCCTGCATTTCGAAACACTTCACAACCTGCTTCCAGCAGCATCACAGCCCAGGAGTAGAGCCACTGACTCAGCTACCCAAATCAGCGCCTCCATTTCCAAGAGCAGCGACTCTGCCTTGACACTGAAAGCACAATCTATTTATTGATTATAAACTATGATCCAGGGCCATTTCAACTTCCCACCTATATGCCACTGGGACTACTCAACTCCCTGCATTACAATCCACTGCAGAATCATCTCATAGCACAGTCTCATACAAAGAGTGGAGTCACTGACTCAGCAACCCAAATCAGGCACTCTATCTCCAAGAAGAGCGGCCATTGTGAGTTGATTCTGCCTAAATCCTAGACGTTAATACAAGCCACTATTTATAGATTATAAAAACTGATTGTGGATTTGCTATACCGCTAACCTATAATAGTATGCAACTACTCAGCCCCAAACCTGCCTGCATTTCGAAACACTTCACAACCTGCTTCCAGCAGCATCACAGCCCAGGAGTAGAGCCACTGACTCAGCTACCCAAATCAGCGCCTCCATTTCCAAGAGCAGCGACTCTGCCTTGACACTAGAAGCTCAATCTATTTATTGATTATAAACTATGATCGAGGCCCAATTCAGCTTCCCAACTATATGTGACTGGGATTACTCAACCCCATGCATTACAATCCACTGCAGAATCATCTCATAGCACAATCTCATACAAAGAGCGGAGTCACTCACTCAGCAACCCAAATCAGACACTCTATCTCCCAGAGGAGAGGCCATTGTGAGTTGATTCTGCCTAAATCCCAGACGCTAATACAAGCCACTATTTATAGATTATAAAAACTGTTTGTGGATTCGCCATACCTCTAACCTATAATAGTATGCGACTACTCAGCCCCATACTTCCCTGCATTTCGAAACACTTCACAACCTGCTTCCAGCAGCATCACAGCCGAGGAGTAGAGCCACTGACTCAGCTCCCCAAATCAGCGCCTCCATTTCCAAGAGCAGGGACTCTGCCTTGACACTGAAAGCTCAATTTATTTATTGGTTATAAACTATGATCCAGACCCAATTTAATTTCCCACCTATATGCGACTGGGACTACTCAACCCTGTGCATTACAATCCACTGCAGAATCATCTCTTGCACAATCTCATACAAAGAGCGGAGTCACTGACTCAGCAACCCAATTCAGACACTCTAGCTCCAAGAAGAGCGGCCATTGTGAGTTGATTCTGCCTAAATCCTAGAGGCTAATACAAGCCACTATTTCTAGATTATAAAAACTAATCATGATTCGCTATACCTGTAACCTATAATAGTATGCGACTACTCAGCCCCAAACCTCCCTGCATTTGGAAACACTTCACAACCCGTCTCCAACAGCATCACACCCGAGGAGTAGAGCCACTGACTCAGCTACCCAAATTAGCGCCTCCATTTCCAAGAGCAGCGACTCTGCCTTGACACTAGAAGCTCTATCTATTTATTGATTATAAACTATGATCGAGGCCCAATTCAGCTTCCCAACTATATGCGACTGGGATTACTCAACCCCCTGCATTACAATCCACTGCAGAATCATCTCCTAGCACAATCTCATACAAAGGGCGGAGTCACTGACTCAGCAACCCAAATCAGGCACTCCATCTCCCAGAAGAGCGGCCATTGTGAGTGGATTCTGCCTAAATCCTAGACGCTAATATAACCCACTATTTATAATTATAAAAACTGATTGTGGATTTGCCATCCCTCTAACTTATAATAGTATGCAACTACTCAGCCCCAAACCTGCCTGCATTTCGAAACACTTCACAACCTGCTTCCAGCAGCATCACAGCCCAGGAGTAGAGCCACTGACTCAGCTACCCAAATCAGCGCCTCCATTTCCAAGAGCAGCGACTCTGCCTTGACAGTGAAAGCACAATCTATTTATTGATTATAAACTATGATCCAGGGCCATTTCAACTTTCCACCTACATGCCACTGGGACTACTCAACTCCCTGCATTACAATCCACTGCAGAATCATCTCATAGCACAATCTCATACAAAGAGTGGAGTCACTGACTCAGCAACCCAAATCAGGCACTCTATCTCCAAGAAGAGCGGACATTGTGAATTGATTCTGCCTAAATCCTAGACGCTAATACAAGATACTATTTATAATTTATAAAAACTGATTGTGGATTCGCCATACCTCTAACCTATAATAGTATGCAACTACTCAGCCCCAAACGTGAATGCATTTCGAAACACTTCACAACATGCTTCCAGCAGCATCACAGCCGAGGAGTAGAGCCACTGACTCAGCTACCCAAATCAGCGCCTCCATTTCCAAGAGCAGCGACTCTGCCTTGACACTAGAAGCTCAATCTATTTATTGATTATAAACTATGATCGAGGCCCAATTCAGCTTCCCAACTATATGCGACTGGGATTACTCAACCCCTTGCATAACAATCCACTGCAGAATCATCTCATAGCACAATCTCATACAAAGGGCGGAGTCACTGACTCAGCAACCCAAATCAGGCACTCCATCTCCCAGAAGAGCGGCCATTGTGAGTTGATTCTGCCTAAATCCTAGACGCTATTACAAGCCGCTATTTATAGATAATAAAAACTGAATTGTGGTTTCGCTATACCTCTAACCTATAATAGTATGCAACTACTCAGCCCCAAACCTCCCTGCATTTCGAAACACTTCACAACCTGCTTCCAGCAGCATCACACCCGAGGAGTAGAGCCACTGACTCAGCTATCCAAATCAGCGCCTCCATTTCCAAGAGCAGCGACTCTGCCTTGACACTAGAAGCTCAATCTATTTATTGATTATAAACTATGATCGAGGCCCAATTCAGCTTCCCAACTATATGCGACTGGGATTACTCAACCCCATGCATTACAATCCACTGCAGAATCATCTCATAGCACAATCTCATACAAAGAGCGGAGTCACTCACTCAGCAACCCAAATCAGACACTCTATCTCCCAGAAGCGAGGCCATTGTGAGTTGATTCTGCCTAAATCCCAGACGCTAATACAAGTCACTATTTATAGATTATAAAAACTGTTTGTGGATTCGCCATACCTCTAACCTATAATAGTATGCGACTACTCAGCCCCAAACTTCCCTGCATTTCGAAACACTTCACAACCTGCTTCCAGCAGCATCACAGCCGAGGAGTAGAGCCACTGACTCAGCTACCCAACTCAGCGCCTCCATTTCCAAGAGCAGGTACTCTGCCTTGACACTGAAAGCTCAATCTATTTATTGGTTATAAACTATGATCCAGACCCAACTTAATTTCCCACCTATATGCGACTGGGACTACTCAACCCCCTGCATTACAATCCACTGCAGAATCATCTCATACACAATCTCATACAAAGAGCGGAGTCGCTGACTCAGCAACCCAAATCAGACACTCAATCTCCAAGAAGAGCGGCCATTGTGAGTTGATTCTGTCTAAATCCTAGACGCTAATACAAGCCGCTATTTATAGATAATAAAAACTAATCGTGGATTCGCTATACCTCTAACCTATAATAGTATGCGACTACTCAGCCCCAAACCTGCCTGCATTTCGAAACACTTCACAACCTGCTTCCAGCAGCATCACAGCCCAGGAGTAGAGCCACTGACTCAGCTACCCAAATCAGCGCCTCCATTTCCAAGAGCAGCGACTCTGCCTTGACACTGAAAGCACAATCTATTTATTGATTATAAACTATGATCCAGGGCCATTTCAACTTTCCCACCTACATGCCACTGGGACTACTCAACTCCCTGCATTACAATCCACTGCAGAATCATCTCATAGCACAATCTCATACAAAGAGTGGAGTCACTGACTCAGCAACCCAAATCAGGCACTCTATCTCCAAGAAGAGCGGCCATTGTGAGTTGATTCTGCCTAAATCCTAGACGCTAATACAAGCCACTATTTATAGATTATAAAAACTAATCATGATTCGCTATACCTGTAACCTATAATAGTATGCGACTACTCAGCCCCAAACCTCCCTGCATTTGGAAACACTTCACAACCCATCTCCAGCAGCATCACACCCGAGGAGTAGAGCCACTGACTCAGCTACCCAAATCAGCGCCTCCATTTCCAAGAGCAGCGACTCTGCCTTGACACTAGAAGCTCAATCTATTTATTGATTATAAACTATGATCGAGGCCCAATTCAGCTTCCCAACTATATGCGACTGGGATTACTCAACCCCCTGCATTACAATCCACTGCGGAATCATCTCATAGCACAATCTCATACAAAGAGCGGAGTCGCTGACTCAGCAACCCAAATCAGACACTCTATCTCCAAGAAGAGCGGCCATTGTGAGTTGATTCTGCCTAAATCCTAGACGCTAATACAAGCCGCTATTTATAGATAATAAAAACTAATCGTGGTTTCGCTATACCTCTAACCTATAATAGTATGCGACTACTCAGCCCCAAACCTGCCTGCATTTCGAAACACTTCACAACCCGTCTCCAGCAGCATCACACCCGAGGAGTAGAGCCACTGACTCAGCTACCCAAATCAGCGCCTCCATTTCCAAGAGCAGCGACTCTGCCTTGACACTAGAAGCTCAATCTATTTATTGATTATAAACTATGATCGAGGCCCAATTCAGCTTCCCAACTATATGCGACTGGGATTACTCAACCCCATGCATTACAATCCACTGCAGAATCATCTCACAGCACAATCTCATACAAAGAGCGGAGTCACTGACTCAGCAACCCAAATCAGACACTCTATCTCCCAGAAGAGCGGCCATTGTGAGTTGATTCTGCCTAAATCCCAGATGCTAATACAAGCCACTATTTATAGATTATAAAAACTGTTTGTGGATTCGCCATACCTCTAACCTATAATAGTATGCGACTACTCAGCCCCAAACTTCCCTGCATTTCGAAACACTTCACAACCTGCTTCCAGCAGCATCACAGCCGAGGAGTAGAGCCACTGACTCAGCTACCCAAATCAGCGCCTCCATTTCCAAGAGCAGGGACTCTGCCTTGACACTGAAAGCTCAATCTATTTATTGGTTATAAACTATGATCCAGACCCAATTTAATTTCCCACCTATATGCGACTGGGACTACTCAACCCTGTGCATTACAATCCACTGCAGAATCATCTCATGCACAATCTCATACAAAGAGCGGAGTCACTGACTCAGCAACCCAAATCAGACACTCTATCTCCAAGAAGAGCGGCCATTGTGAGTTGATTCTGCCTAAATCCTAGAGGCTAATACAAGCCACTATTTATAGATTATAAAAACTAATCATGATTTGCTATACCTGTAACCTATAATAGTATGCGACTACTCAGCCCCAAACCTCCCTGCATTTGGAAACACTTCACAACCCGTCTCCAGCAGCATCACACCCGAGGAGTAGAGCCACTGACTCAGCTACCCAAATCAGCGCCTCCATTTCCAAGAGCAGCGACTCTGCCTTGACACTAGAAGCTCAATCTATTTATTGATTATAAACTATGATCGAGGCCCAATTCAGCTTCCCAACTATATGCGACTGGGATTACTCAACCCCCTGCATTACAATCCACTGCAGAATCATCTCATAGCACAATCTCATACAAAGGGCGGAGTCACTGACTCAGCAACCCAAATCAGGCACTCTATCTCCCAGAAGAGCGGCCATTGTGAGTTGATTCTGCCTAAATCCTAGATGCTAATACAAGCTACTATTTATAGATTATAAAAACTGATTGTGGATTTGCTATACCTCTAACCTATAATAGTATGCAACTACTCATCCCCAAACTTCCCTGCATTTCGAAACACTTCACAACCTGCTTCCAGCAGCATCACAGCCGAGGAGTAGAGCCACTGACTCAGCTACCCAAATCAGCGCCTCCATTTCCAAGAGCAGGGACTCTGCCTTGACACTGAAAGCTCAATCTATTTATTGATTATAAACTATGATCCAGACCCAATTTAATTTCCCACCTATATGCGACTGGGACTACTCAACCCTGTGCATTACAATCCACTGCAGAATCATCTCATGCACAATCTCATACAAAGAGCGGAGTCACAGACTCAGCAACCCAAATCAGACACTCTATCTCCAAGAAGAGCGGCCATTGTGAGTTGATTCTGCCTAAATCCTAGAGGCTAATACAAGCCACTATTTATAGATTATAAAAACTAATCATGATTCGCTATACCTGTAACCTATAATAGTATGCGACTACTCAGCCCCAAACCTCCCTGCATTTGGAAACACTTCACAACCCGTCTCCAGCAGCATCACACCCGAGGAGTAGAGCCACTGACTCAGCTACCCAAATCAGCGCCTCCATTTCCAAGAGCAGCGACTCTGCCTTGACACTAGAAGCTCAATCTATTTATTGATTATAAACTATGATCGAGGCCCAATTCAGCTTCCCAACTATATGCGACTGGGATTACTCAAACCCCTGCATTACAATACACTGCAGAATCATCTCATAGCACAATCTCATACAAAGAGCGGAGTCGCTGACTCAGCAACCCAAATCAGACACTCTATCTCCCAGAGGAGCGGCCATTGTGAGTTGATTCTGCCTAAATCCTAGACGCTAATATAAGCCACTATTTATAGATTATAAAAACTGATTGTGGATTCGCCATACCTCTAACTTATAATAGTATGCAACTACTCAGCACCAAACCTGCCTGCATTTCGAAACACTTCACAACCTGCTTCCAGCAGCATCACAGCCGAGGAGTAGAGCCACTGACTCAGCTACCCAAATCAGCACCTCCATTTCCAAGAGCAGCGACTCTGCCTTGACACTGAAAGCACAATCTATTTATTGATTATAAACTATGATCCAGGCCCATTTCAACTTCCCACCTATATGCCACTGGGACTACTCAACTCCCTGCATTACAATCCACTGCAGAATCATCTCATAGCACAATCTCATACAAAGAGTGGAGTCACTGACTCAGCAACCCAAATCAGGCACTCTATCTCCAAGAAGAGCGGCCATTGTGAGTTGATTCTGCCTAAATCCTAGACGTTAATACAAGCCACTATTTATAGATTATAAAAACTGATTGTGGATTTGCTATACCGCTAACCTATAATAGTATGCAACTACTCAGCCCCAAACCTGCCTGCATTTCGAAACACTTCACAACCTGCTTCCAGCAGCATCACAGCCCAGGAGTAGAGCCACTGACTCAGCTACCCAAATCAGCGCCTCCATTTCCAAGAGCAGCGACTCTGCCTTGACACTAGAAGCTCAATCTATTTATTGATTATAAACTATGATCGAGGCCCAATTCAGCTTCCCAACTATATGCGACTGGGATTACTCAACCCCATGCATTACAATCCACTGCAGAATCATCTCATGCACAATCTCATACAAAGAGCGGAGTCACTGACTCAGCAACCCAAATCAGGCACTCTATCTCCAAGAAGAGCGGCCATTGTGAGTTGATTCTGCCTAAATCCTAGAGGCTAATACAAGCCACTATTTCTAGATTATAAAAACTAATCATGATTCGCTATACCTGTAACCTATAATAGTATGCGACTACTCAGCCCCAAACCTCACTGCATTTGGAAACACTTCACAACCCGTCTCCAACAGCATCACACCCGAGGAGTAGAGCCACTGACTCAGCTACCCAAATTAGCGCCTCCATTTCCAAGAGCAGCGACTCTGCCCTGACACTAGAAGCTCTATCTATTTATTGATTATAAACTATGATCGAGGCCCAATTCAGCTTCCCAACTATATGCGACTGGGATTACTCAACCCCCTGCATTACAATCCACTGCAGAATCATCTCCTAGCACAATCTCATACAAAGAGTGGAGTCACTGACTCAGCAACCCAAATCAGGCACTCTATCTCCAAGAAGAGCGGACATTGTGAGTTGATTCTGCCTAAATCCTAGACGCCAATACAAGATACTATTTATAATTTATAAAAACTGATTGTGGATTTGCTATACCTCTAACCTATAATAGTATGCAACTACTCAGCCCCAAACGTGAATGCATTTCGAAACACTTCACAACCTGCTTCCAGCAGCATCACAGCCGAGGAGTAGAGACACTGACTCAGCTACCCAAATCAGCGCCTCCATTTCCAAGAGCAGCGACTCTGCCTTGACACTAGAAGCTCAATCTATTTATTGATTATAAACTATGATCGAGGCCCAATTCAGCTTCCCAACTATATGCGACTGGGATTACTCAACCCCTTGCTTAACAATCCAGTGCAGAATCATCTCATAGCACAATCTCATACAAAGGGCGGAGTCACTGACTCAGCAACACAAATCAGGCACTCCATCTCCCAGAAGAGCGGCCATTGTGAGTTGATTCTGCCTAAATCCTAGACGCTATTACAAGCCGCTATTTATAGATAATAAAAACGAATTGTGGTTTCGCTATACCTCTAACCTATAATAGTATGCAACTACTCAGCCCCAAACCTCCCTGCATTTCGAAACACTTCACAACCTGCTTCCAGCAGCATCACACCCGAGGAGTAGAGCCACTGACTCAGCTACCCAAATCAGCGCCTCCATTTCCAAGAGCAGCGACTCTGCCTTGACACTAGAAGCTCAATCTATTTATTGATTATAAACTATGATCGAGGCCCAATTCAGCTTCCCAACTATATGCGACTGGGATTACTCAACCCCATGCATTACAATCCACTGCAGAATCATCTCATAGCACAATCTCATACAAAGAGCGGAGTCACTCACTCAACAACCCAAATCAGACACTCTATCTCCCAGAAGCGAGGCCATTGTGAGTTGATTCTGCCTAAATCCCAGACGCTAATACAAGTCACTATTTATAGATTATAAAAACTGTTTGTGGATTCGCCATACCTCTAACCTATAATAGTATGCGACTACTCAGCCCCAAACTTCCCTGCATTTCGAAACAGTTCACAACCTGCTTCCAGCAGCATCACACCCGAGGAGTAGAGCCACTGACTCAGCTACCCAAATCAGCGCCTCCATTTCCAAGAGCAGGTACTCTGCCTTGACACTGAAAGCTCAATCTATTTATTGGTTATAAACTATGATCCAGACCCAATTTAATTTCCCACCTATATGCGACTGGGACTACTCAACCCTGTGCATTACAATCCACTGCAGAGTGATCTCATACACAATCTCATACAAAGAGCGGAGTCGCTGACTCAGCAACCCAAATCAGACACTCAATCTCCAAGAAGAGCGGCCATTGTGAGTTGATTCTGCCTAAATCCTAGACGCTAATAGAAGCCGCTATTTATAGATAATAACAACTAATCGTGGATTCGCTATACCTCTGACCTATAATAGTATGCAACTACTCAGCCCCAAACCTGCCTGCATTTCGAAACACTTCACAACCTGCTTCCAGCAGCATCACAGCCCAGGAGTAGAGCCACTGACTCAGCTACCCAAATCAGCGCCTCCATTTCCAAGAGCAGCGACTCTGCCTTGACACTGAAAGCACAATCTATTTATTGATTATAAACTATGATCCAGGGCCATTTCAACTTTACACCTACATGCCACTGGGACTACTCAACTCCCTGCATTACAATCCACTGCAGAATCATCTCATAGCACAATCTCATACAAAGAGTGGAGTCACTGACTCAGCAACCCAAATCAGGCACTCTATCTCCAAGAAGAGCGGCCATTGTGAGTTGATTCTGCCTAAATCCTAGACGCTAATACAAGCCACTATTTATAGATTATAAAAACAAATCATGATTCGCTATACCTGTAACCTATAATAGTATGTGACTACTCAGCCCCAAACCTCCCTGCATTTGGAAACACTTCACAACCCATCTCCAGCAGCATCACACCCGAGGAGTAGAGCCACTGACTCAGCTACCCAAATCAGCGCCTCCATTTCCAAGAGCAGCGACTCTGCCTTGACACTAGAAGCTCAATCTATTTATTGATTATAAACTATGATCGAGGCCCAATTCAGCTTCCCAACTATATGCGACTGGGATTACTCAACCCCTGCATTACAATCCACTGCGGAATCATCTCATAGCACAATCTCATACAAAGAGCGGAGTCGCTGACTCAGCAACCCAAATCAGACACTCTATCTCCAAGAAGAGCGGCCATTGTGAGTTGATTCTGCCTAAATCCTAGACGCTAATACAAGCCGCTATTTATAGATAATAAAAACTAATCGTGGTTTCGCTATACCTCTAACCTATAATAGTATGAGACTAGTCAGCCCCAAACCTCCCTGCATTTCGAAACACTTCACAACCCGTCTCCAGCAGCATCACACCCGAGGAGTAGAGCCACTGACTCAGCTACCCAAATCAGCGTCTCCATTTCCAAGAGCAGCGACTCTGCCTTGACACTAGAAGCTCAATCTATTTATTGATTATAAACTATGATCGAGGCCCAATTCAGCTTCCCAACTATATGCGACTGGGATTACTCAACCCCATGCATTACAATCCACTGCAGAATCATCTCACAGAACAATCTCATACAAAGAGCGGAGTCACTCACTCAGCAACCCAAATCAGACACTCTATCTCGCAGAAGAGAGGCCATTTTGAGTTGATTCTGCCTAAATCCCAGACGCTAATACAAGCCACTATTTATAGATTATAAAAACTATTTGTGGATTCGCCATACCTCTAACCTATAATAGTGTGCGACTACTCAGCCCCAAACTTCCCTGCATTTCGAAACACTTCACAACCTGCTTCCAGCAGCATCACAGCCGAGAGTAGAGCCACTGACTCAGCTACCCAAATCAGCGCCTCCATTTCCAAGAGCAGGGACTCTGCCTTGACACTGAAAGCTCAATCTATTTATTGGTTATAAACTATGATCCAGACCCAATTTAATTTCCCACCTATATGCGACTGGGAATACTCAACCCTGTGCATTACAATCCACTGCAGAATCATCTCATGCACAATCTCATACAAAGAGCGGAGACACTGACTCAGCAACCCAATTCAGACACTCTATCTCCAAGAAGAGTGGCCATTGTGAGTTGATTCTGCCTAAACCCTAGAGGCTAATACAAGCCACTATTTATAGATTATAAAAACTAATCATGATTTGCTATACCTGTAACCTATAATAGTATGCGACTACTCAGCCCCAAACCTCCCTGCATTTGGAAACACTTCACAACCCGTCTCCAGCAGCATCAAACCCGAGGAGTAGAGCCACTGACTCAGCTACCCAAATCAGCGCCTCCATTTCCAAGAGCAGCGACTCTGCCTTGACACTAGAAGCTCAATCTATTTATTGATTATAAACTATGATCGAGGCCCAATTCAGCTTCCCAACTATATGCGACTGGGATTACTCAACCCCCTGCATTACAATCCACTGCAGAATCATCTCATAGCACAATCTCATACAAAGAGTGGAGACACTGACTCAGCAACCCAAATCAGGCACTCTATCTCCAAGAAGAGCGGCTATTGTGAGTTGATTCTGCCTAAATCCTAGATGCTAATACAAGCCACTATTTATAGATTATAAAAACTGATTGTGGATTTGCTATACACCTCTAACCTATAATAGTATGCAACTACTCATCCCCAAACTTCCCTGCATTTCAAAACACTTCACAACCTGCTTCCAGCAGCATCACAGCCGAGGAGTAGAGCCACTGACTCAGCTACCCAAATCAGCGCCTCCATTTCCAAGAGTAGGGACTCTGCCTTGACACTGAAAGCTCAATCTATTTATTGATTATAAACTATGATCCAGACCCAATTTAATTTCCCACCTATATGCGACTGGGACTACTCAACCCTGTGCATTACAATCCACTGCAGAATCATCTCATGCACAATCTCATACAAAGAGCGGAGTCACTGACTCAGCAACCCAATTCAGACACTCTATCTCCAAGAAGAGTGGCCATTGTGAGTTGATTCTGCCTAAATCCTAGAGGCTAATACAAGCCACTATTTCTAGATTATAAAAACTAATCATGATTCGCTATACCTGTAACCTATAATAGTATGCGACTACTCAGCCCCAAACCTCCCTGCATTTGGAAACACTTCACAACCCGTCTCCAACAGCATCACACCCGAGGAGTAGAGCCACTGACTCAGCTACCCAAATTAGCGCCTCCATTTCCAAGAGCAGCGACTCTGCCTTGACACTAGAAGCTCTATCTATTTATTGATTATAAACTATGATCGAGGCCCAATTCAGCTTCCCAACTATATGCGACTGGGATTACTCAACCCCCTGCATTACAATCCACTGCAGAATCATCTCCTAGCACAATCTCATACAGAGGGCGGAGTCACTGACTCAGCAACCCAAATCAGGCACTCCATCTCCCAGAAGAGCGGCCATTGTGAGTTGATTCTGCCTAAATCCTAGACGCTAATATAAGCCACTATTTATAGATTATAAAAACTGATTGTGGATTTGCCATCCCTCTAACTTATAATAGTATGCAACTACTCAGCCCCAAACCTGCCTGCATTTCGAAACACTTCACAACCTGCTTCCAGCAGCATCACAGCCCAGGAGTAGAGCCACTGACTCAGCTACCCAAATCAGCGCCTCCATTTCCAAGAGCAGCGACTCTGCCTTGACACTGAAAGCACAATCTATTTATTGATTATAAACTATGATCCAGGGCCATTTCAACTTTCCACCTACATGCCACTGGGACTACTCAACTCCCTGCATTACAATCCACTGCAGAATCATCTCATAGCACAATCTCATACAAAGAGTGGAGTCACTGACTCAGCAACCCAAATCAGGCACTCTATCTCCAAGAAGAGCGGACATTGTGAGTTGATTCTGCCTAAATCCTAGACGCTAATACAAGATACTATTTATAATTTATAAAAACTGATTGTGGATTTGCTATACCTCTAACCTATAATAGTATGCAACTACTCAGCCCCAAACGTGAATGCATTTCGAAACACTTCACAACATGCTTCCAGCAGCATCACAGCCGAGGAGTAGAGCCACTGACTCAGCTACCCAAATCAGCGCCTCCATTTCCAAGAGCAGCGACTCTGCCTTGACACTAGAAGCTCAATCTATTTATTGATTATAAACTATGATCGAGGCCCAATTCAGCTTCCCAACTATATGCGACTGGGATTACTCAACCCCTTGCATAACAATCCAGTGCAGAATCATCTCATAGCACAATCTCATACAAAGGGCGGAGTCACTGACTCAGCAACCCAAATCAGGCACTCCATCTCCCAGAAGAGCGGCCATTGTGAGTTGATTCTGTCTAAATCCTAGACGCTATTACAAGCCGCTATTTATAGATAATAAAAACGAATTGTGGTTTCGCTATACCTCTAACCTATAATAGTATGCAACTACTCAGCCCCAAACCTCCCTGCATTTCGAAACACTTCACAACCTGCTTCCAGCAGCATCACACCCGAGGAGTAGAGCCACTGACTCAGCTACCCAAATCAGCGCCTCCATTTCCAAGAGCAGCGACTCTGCCTTGACACTAGAAGCTCAATCTATTTATTGATTATAAACTATGATCGAGGCCCAATTCAGCTTCCCAACTATATGCGACTGGGATTACTCAACCCCTTGCATAACAATCCAGTGCAGAATCATCTCATAGCACAATCTCATACAAAGGGCGGAGTCACTGACTCAGCAACCCAAATCAGGCACTCTATCTCCAAGAAGAGTGGCCATTGTGAGTTGATTCTGCCTAAATCCTAGACGCTATTACAAGCCGCTATTTATAGATAATAAAAACGAATTGTGGTTTCGCTATACCTCTAACCAATAATAGTATGCAACTACTCAGCCCCAAACCTCCCTGCATTTCGAAACACTTCACAACCTGCTTCCAGCAGCATCACACCCGAGGAGTAGAGCCACTGACTCAGCTACCCAAATCAGCGCCTCCATTTCCAAGAGCAGTGACTCTGCCTTGACACTAGAAGCTCAATCTATTTATTGATTATAAACTATGATCGAGGCCCAATTCAGCTTCCCAACTATATGCGACTGGGATTACTCAACCCCATGCATTACAATCCACTGCAGAATCATCTCATAGCACAATCTCATACAAAGAGCGGAGTCACTCACTCAGCAACCCAAATCAGACACTCTATCTCCCAGAAGCGAGGCCATTGTGAGTTGATTCTGCCTAAATCCCAGACGCTAATACAAGTCACTATTTATAGATTATAAAAACTGTTTGTGGATTCGCCATACCTGTAACCTATAATAGTATGCGACTACTCAGCCCCAAACTTCCCTGCATTTCGAAACACTTCACAACCTGCTTCCAGCAGCATCACAGCCGAGGAGTAGAGCCACTGACTCAGCTACCCAAATCAGCGCCTCCATTTCCAAGAGCAGGTACTCTGCCTTGACACTGAAAGCTCAATCTATTTATTGGTTATAAACTATGATCCAGACCCAATTTAATTTCCCACCTATATGCGACTGGGACTACTCAACCCTGTGCATTACAATCCACTACAGAATGATCTCATACACAATCTCATACAAAGAGCGGAGTCGCTGACTCAGCAACCCAAATCAGACACTCAATCTCCAAGAAGAGCGGCCATTGTGAGTTGATTCTGCCTAAATCCTAGACGCTAATACAAGCCGCTATTTATAGATAATAAAAACTAATCGTGGATTCGCTATACCTCTGACCTATAATAGTATGCAATACAAAAGGGGATGATGGACGGGCAGCTTGAGCCAATCAAACACTCACCCCCAGTCAACTGATCTGGGTTTAATCCATCATCATTCTTTAGCTCACTCCACCACCCCAGTTCAGACATGGCCATATGCAAATCAGTCTGACCCTGGTGCCTCATGGGAACAGTCCAGCCCGAACTGCCAAGCCATGTCTTCCTGGACCGAAACAAGCATCCTAGGACCGGCTTCTGGCATTCCAGCCGTCATCAGCCAGGCTTGCTTGAATCCAGTGGCAAAGTGAGCAAGGACCCACGTCTGGGCATACCCCCGCCAACTTAGGGCGAACAAGCGATACAAAAGGGGATGATGGACGGAGCTTGGCCAATCAAACACTCACCCCCAGTCAACTGATCTGGGTTTAATCCATCATCATTCTTTAGCTCACTCCACCACCCCAGTTCAGACATGGCCATATGCAAATCAGTCTGACCCTGTGCCTCATGGGAACAGTCCAGCCGAACTGCCAAGCCATGTCTTCCCTGGACCGGAAACAAGCATCCTAGGATCGGTTTCTGGCATTCCAGCCGTCATCAGCCAGGCTTGCTTGAATCCAGTGGCAAAGTGAGCAAGGGACCCACGTCTGGGCATACCCCGCCAACTTAGGGCGAACAAAGCGATACAAAAGGGGATGATGGACGGAACGCTTGAGCCAATCAAACACTCACCCCCAGTCAACTGATCTGGGTTTAATCCATCATCATTCTTTAGCGTGGGTCCCTTGCTCACTTTGCCACTGGATTCAAGCAAGCCTGGCTGATGACGGCTGGAATGCCAGAAACCGGTCCTAGGATGCTTGTTTCCGGTCCAGGAAGACATGGCTTGGCAGTTCGGGCTGGACTGTTCCCATGAGGCACAGGGTCAGACTGATTTGCATATGGCCATGTCTGAACTGGGGTGGTGGAGTGAGCTAAAGAATGATGATGGATTAAACCCAGATCAGTTGACTGGGGGTGAGTGTTTGATTGGCTCAAACGTTCCGTCCATCATCCCCTTTTGTATCGCTTTGTTCGCCCTAAGTTGGCGGGGGTATGCCCAGACGTGGGTCCCTTGCTCACTTTGCCACTGGATTCAAGCAAGCCTGGCTGATGACGGCTGGAATGCCAGAAACCGGTCCTAGGATGCTTGTTTCCGGTCCAGGGAAGACATGGCTTGGCAGTTCGGGCTGGACTGTTCCCATGAGGCACAGGGTCAGACTGATTTGCATATGGCCATGTCTGAACTGGGGTGGTGGAGTGAGCTAAAGAATGATGATGGATTAAACCCAGATCAGTTGACTGGGGGTGAGTGTTTGATTGGCTCAAACGTTCCGTCCATCATCCCCTTTTGTATCGCTTTGTTCGCCCTAAGTTGGCGGGGGTATGCCCAGACGTGGGTCCCTTGCTCACTTTGCCACTGGATTCAAGCAAGCCTGGCTGATGACGGCTGGAATGCCAGAAACCGGTCCTAGGATGCTTGTTTCCGGTCCAGGGAAGACATGGCTTGGCAGTTCGGGCTGGACTGTTCCCATGAGGCACAGGGTCAGACTGATTTGCATATGGCCATGTCTGAACTGGGGTGGTGGAGTGAGCTAAAGAATGATGATGGATTAAACCCAGATCAGTTGACTGGGGGTGAGTGTTTGATTGGCTCAAACGTTCCGTCCATCATCCCTTTGTATCGCTTTGTTCGCCCTAAGTTGGCGGGGGTATGCCCAGACGTGGGTCCCTTGCTCACTTTGCCACTGGATTCAAGCAAGCCTGGCTGATGCCGGCTGGAATGCCAGAAACCGGTCCTAGGATGCTTGTTTCCGGTCCAGGGAAGACATGGCTTGGCAGTTCGGGCTGGACTGTTCCCATGAGGCACAGGGTCAGACTGATTTGCATATGGCCATGTCTGAACTGGGGTGGTGGAGTGAGCTAAAGAATGATGATGGATTAAACCCAGATCAGTTGACTGGGGGTGAGTGTTTGATTGGCTCAAACGTTCCGTCCATCATCCCCTTTTGTATCGCTATAATAGTATGCAACTACTCAGCCCCAAACCTGCCTGCATTTCGAAACACTTCACAACCTGCTTCCAGCAGCATCACAGCCCAGGAGTAGAGCCACTGACTCAGCTACCCAAATCAGCGCCTCCATTTCCAAGAGCAGCGACTCTGCCTTGACACTGAAAGCACAATCTATTTATTGATTATAAACTATGATCCAGGGCCATTTCAACTTCCCACCTACATGCCACTGGGACTACTCAACTCCCTGCATTACAATCCACTGCAGAATGATCTCATAGCACAATCTCATACAAAGAGCGGAGTCGCTGACTCAGCAACCCAAATCAGACACTCTATCTCCCAGAGGAGAGGCCATTGTGAGTTGATTCTGCCTAAATCCTAGACGCTAATATAAGCCACTATTTATAGATTATAAAAACTGATTGTGGATTGGCCATACCTCTAACCTATAATAGTATGCAACTACTCAGCACCAAACCTGCCTGCATTTCGAAACACTTCACAACCTGCTTCCAGCAGCATCACAGCCCAGGAGTAGAGCCACTGACTCAGCTACCCAAATCAGCGCCTCCATTTCCAAGAGCAGCGACTCTGCCTTGACACTGAAAGCACAATCTATTTATTGATTATAAACTATGATCCAGGGACATTTCAACTTCACACCTATATGCCACTGGGACTACTCAACTCCCTGCATTACAATCCACTGCAGAATCATCTCATAGCACAGTCTCATACAAAGAGTGGAGTCACTGACTCAGCAACCCAAATCAGGCACTCTATCTCCAAGAAGAGCGGCCATTGTGAGTTGATTCTGCCTAAATCCTAGACGTTAATACAAGCCACTATTTATAGATTATAAAAACTGATTGTGGATTTGCTATACCGCTAACCTATAATAGTATGCAACTACTCAGCCCCAAACCTGCCTGCATTTCGAAACACTTCACAACCTGCTTCCAGCAGCATCACAGCCCAGGAGTAGAGCCACTGACTCAGCTACCCAAATCAGCGCCTCCATTTCCAAGAGCAGCGACTCTGTCTTGACACTAGAAGCTCAATCTATTTATTGATTATAAACTATGATCGAGGCCCAATTCAGCTTCCCAACTATATGCGACTGGGATTACTCAACCCCATGCATTACAATCCACTGCAGAATCATCTCATAGCACAATCTCATACAAAGAGGGGAGTCACTCACTCAGCAACCCAAATCAGACACTCTATCTCCCAGAGGAGAGGCCATTGTGAGTTGATTCTGCCTAAATCCCAGACGCTAATACAAGCCACTATTTATAGATTATAAAAACTGTTTGTGGATTCGCCATACCTCTAACCTATAATAGTATGCGACTACTCAGCCCCATACTTCCCTGCATTTCGAAACACTTCACAACCTGCTTCCAGCAGCATCACAGCCGAGGAGTAGAGCCACTGACTCAGCTACCCAAATCAGCGCCTCCATTTCCAAGAGATGGGACTCTGCCTTGACACTGAAAGCTCAATTTATTTATTGGTTATAAACTATGATCCAGACCCAATTTAATTTCCCACCTATATGCGACTGGGACTACTCAACCCTGTGCATTACAATCCACTGCAGAATCATCTCATGCACAATCTCATACAAAGAGCGGAGTCACTGACTCAGCAACCCAATTCAGACACTCTATCTCCAAGAAGAGCGGCCATTGTGAGTTGATTCTGCCTAAATCCTAGAGGCTAATACAAGCCACTATTTCTAGATTATAAAAACTAATCATGATTCGCTATACCTGTAACCTATAATAGTATGCGACTACTCAGCCCCAAACCTCCCTGCATTTGGAAACACTTCACAACCCGTCTCCAACAGCATCACACCCGAGGAGTAGAGCCACTGACTCAGCTACCCAAATTAGCGCCTCCATTTCCAAGAGCAGCGACTCTGCCTTGACACTAGAAGCTCTATCTATTTATTGATTATAAACTATGATCGAGGCCCAATTCAGCTTCCCAACTATATGCGACTGGGATTACTCAACCCCCTGCATTACAATCCACTGCAGAATCATCTCCTAGCACAATCTCATACAAAGCGCGGAGTCACTGACTCAGCAACCCAAATCAGGCACTCCATCTCCCAGAAGAGCGGCCATTGTGAGTTGATTCTGCCTAAATACTAGACGCTAATATAAGCCACTATTTATAGATTATAAAAACTGATTGTGGATTTGCCATCCCTCTAACTTATAATAGTATGCAACTACTCAGCCCCAAACCTGCCTGCATTTCGAAACACTTCACAACCTGCTTCCAGCAGCATCACAGCCCAGGAGTAGAGCCACTGACTCAGCTACCCAAATCAGCGCCTCCATTTCCAAGAGCAGCGACTCTGCCTTGACACTGAAAGCACAATCTATTTATTGATTATAAACTATGATCCAGGGCCATTTCAACTTTCCACCTACATGCCACTGGGACTACTCAACTCCCTGCATTACAATCCACTGCAGAATCATCTCATAGCACAATCTCATACAAAGAGTGGAGTCACTGACTCAGCAACCCAAATCAGGCACTCTATCTCCAAGAAGAGCGGACATTGTGAGTTGATTCTGCCTAAATCCTAGACGCTAATACAAGATACTATTTATAATTTATAAAAACTGATTGTGGATTTGCTATACCTCTAACCTATAATAGTATGCAACTACTCAGCCCCAAACGTGACTGCATTTCGAAACACTTCACAACATGCTTCCAGCAGCATCACAGCCGAGGAGTAGAGCCACTGACTCAGCTACCCAAATCAGCGCCTCCATTTCCAAGAGCAGCGACTCTGCCTTGACACTAGAAGCTCAATCTATTTATTGATTATAAACTATGATCGAGGCCCAATTCAGCTTCACAACTATATGCGACTGGGATTACTCAACCCCTTGCATAACAATCCAGTGCAGAATCATCTCATAGCACAATCTCATACAAAGGGCGGAGTCACTGACTCAGCAACCCAAATCAGGCACTCCATCTCCCAGAAGAGCGGCCATTGTGAGTTGATTCTGCCTAAATCCTAGACGCTATTACAAGCCGCTATTTATAGATAATAAAAACGAATTGTGGTTTCGCTATACCTCTAACCTATAATAGTATGCAACTACTCAGCCCCAAACCTCCCTGCATTTCGAAACACTTCACAACCTGCTTCCAGCAGCATCACACCCGAGGAGTAGAGCCACTGACTCAGCTACCCAAATCAGCGCCTCCATTTCCAAGAGCAGCGACTCTGCCTTGACACTAGAAGCTCAATCTATTTATTGATTATAAACTATGATCGAGGCCCAATTCAGCTTCCCAACTATATGCGACTGGGATTACTCAACCCCATGCATTACAATCCACTGCAGAATCATCTCATAGCACAATCTCATACAAAGAGTGGAGTCACTCACTCAGCAACCCAAATCAGACACTCTATCTCCCAGAAGCGAGGCCATTGTGAGTTGATTCTGCCTAAATCCCAGACGCTAATACAAGATACTATTTATAAATTATAAAAACTGATTGTGGATTCGCCATACCTCTAACCTATAATAGTATGCGACTACTCAGCCCCAAACTTCCCTGCATTTCGAAACACTTCACAACCTGCTTCCAGCAGCATCACAGCCGAGGAGTAGAGCCACTGACTCAGCTACCCAAATCAGCGCCTCCATTTCCAAGAGCAGCGACTCTGCCTTGACACTGGAAGCTCAGTCTATTTATTGATTATAAACTATGATCCAGGCCCAATTCAACTTCCCACCTAAATGCGACTGGGACTACTCAACCCTGTGCATTACAATTCACTGCAGAATGATCTCATACACAATCTCATACAAAGAGCGGAGTCGCTGACTCAGCAACCCAAATCAGACACTCAATCTCCAAGAAGAGCGGCCATTGTGAGTTGATTCTGCCTAAATCCTAGACGCTAATATAAGCCACTATTTATAGATTATAAAAACTGATTGTGGATTCGCCATACCTCTAACTTATAATAGTATGCAACTACTCAGCCCCAAACCTCCCTGCATTTGGAAACACTTCACAACCTGCTTCCAGCAGCATCAAAGCCCAGGAGTAGAGCCACTGACTCAGCTACCCAAATCAGCGCCTCCATTTCCAAGAGCAGCGACTCTGCCTTGACACTGAAAGCACAATCTATTTATTGATTATAAACTATGATCCAGGGCCATTTCAACTTTCCACCTATATGCCACTGGGACTGCTCAACTCCCTGCATTACAATCCACTGCAGAATCATCTCATAGCACAATCTCATACAAAGAGGGGAGTCACTCACTCAGCAACCCAAATCAGACACTTTATCTCCCAGAGGAGAGGCCATTGTGAGTTGATTCTGCCTAAATCCCAGACGCTAATACAAGCCACTATTTATAGATTATAAAAACTGTTTGTGGATTCGCCATACCTCTAACCTATAATAGTATGCGACTACTCAGCCCCAAACTTCCCTGCATTTCGAAACACTTCACAACCTGCTTCCCGCAGCATCACAGCCGAGGAGTAGAGCCACTAACTCAGCTACCCAAATCAGCGCCTCCATTTCCAAGAGCAGGGACTCTGCCTTGACACTGAAAGCTCAATTTATTTATTGGTTATAAACTATGATCCAGACCCAATTTAATTTCCCACCTATATGCGACTGGGACTACTCAACCCTGTGCATTACAATCCACTGCAGAATCATCTCATGCACAATCTCATACAAAGAATGGAGTCACTGACTCAGCAACCCAATTCAGACACTCTATCTCCAAGAAGAGCGGCCATTGTGAGTTGATTCTGCCTAAATCCTAGAGGCTAATACAAGCCACTATTTATAGATTATAAAAACTAATCATGATTCGCTATACCTGTAACCTATAATAGTATGCGACTACTCAGCCCCAAACCTCCCTGCATTTGGAAACACTTCACAACCCGTCTCCAGCAGCATCACACCCGAGGAGCAGAGCCACTGACTCAGCTACCCAAATTAGCGCCTCCATTTCCAAGAGCAGCGACTCTGCCTTGACACTAGAAGCTCTATCTATTTATTGATTATAAACTATGATCGAGGCCCAATTCAGCTTCCCAACTATATGCGACTGGGATTACTCAACCCCTGCATTACAATCCACTGCAGAATCATCTCCTAGCACAATCTCATACAAAGGGCGGAGTCACTGACTCAGCAACCCAAATCAGGCACTCCATCTCCCAGAAGAGCGGCCATTGTGAGTTGATTCTGCCTAAATCCTAGACGCTAATATAAGCCACTATTTATAGATTATAAAAACTGATTGTGGATTTGCCATCCCTCCAACTTATAATAGTATGCAACTACTCAGCCCCAAACCTGCCTGCATTTCGAAACACTTCACAACCTGCTTTCCAGCAGCATCACAGCCCAGGAGTAGAGCCACTGACTCAGCTACCCAAATCAGCGCCTCCATTTCCAAGAGCAGCGACTCTGCCTTGACACTGATGGAGCAGGGTAAATGTAAAAATTTTAACCTCCTAATATTTTCGTACAATATTAATAAACATGTTCGTTTAAGTAAATAACCAATAATGTATGTAAAAGGTTAATGGTAACACGCAATTCAGTGTACAAATTAATTGACTTATAATTGTTTACGTTTCTAACATAGCATATTATTTGCGTACTAATTTAATAATAAATGCATGATTTGTGCTTTTAAATAAAACATGTGGTTGCAAAATAAAGCGATGGTAAGTAAGGGACAGCTTTATATGTTGCTTCTGCTAGGTAATACCTAATTGGGGTACGTAGAAAGACGGGAGGGAAACGAAAGGGTTTATATTTCTTTGTTTTAATAATATTTTGTTTATCTTTGAAAATAGTGCGCTTAGGCCTGCCGAGCAGCAATATAAAATGGCCGCGAGTTACTAGAGTGCGCATGAGCGGATGAGACCATGTGATAGAGGAGAGAGGCTGTGGAAAAGGGATGATCACGTGCTGATGCCGAGAGGCTAAGATGAAAGTATGGTCAAGGCTGCTGTGACCCTTCTGAGCAGATGTGTGCCAAGATGATCAGCAAGAAGCGTGAGAAGCCTGGTTGAATCAATAGACGGAACTGTATTACACAAAATGTAGCAGAAAAAGATACAATTTGGACTGATCGAAACGGATGAGCAAGTGCATGAACTGTGGGAAACGATGCTTGCATGGACATTCCACACGGAACTGGTTAAGACCAGGAAGTTTGATTAAAATGTATATGGACCTGAGTTTTTGACCAATGAGAATGAATCGCGCCATGTAAGAAGAAACATTTTATGCTGTAAGTTAGAATTAGGGTATAAGAATACCTACTCTTGGTGGGAGGGTTAGAATGCTGCGGGATGCTGCGGGAGATGCTGAAGAAGTTAGATGCTGTAGATGGGAGAGTTTGCGGTTGCTGATGCTGACGAGCTGATGCTGCTGCTGTTATTTTCCTTTTCCAGTTGAGTATAAAGATGCTGCTTTAGGAGAACTTTTTTATTGATAGATTTTTAATAGAATTATTAGGATTTCCCCAGAGAGATAGATAGGTTGATCTATAGAGTTCTTAGTATGATAACCTCGTTTTTCCGTCTAATAAAAGTGCCATGCAATTTCAAACCATTCTTATAATGATGATAAATGCAATGATCTGAATAATAAACTTAACCTAAATTTCATGCATTCAAAACTTTATATAAACTTTATTATTCTTTAAACAAATGCCTCAGTGATTTTTCTTTAACATAATGATTAATAATGAAATGATAAAAGAGTTCATTGTGATTGAGCTGGTCTTAATCACCATCAACTGATTCCTACTAGTTGGTCCATCGACCAATGAGCGGAATACCTTAAAAACAAATGAGAAATATTGTGTCATTATAAAAGAGGTATCCCGTCTCCTTCCAGCGAATCGTTTTTCTCCTAGGTTTCATGACGGAGGAAATCCAGGGAACAAATGAGTAAGTGAATGTATATGCGGTGTTATGGGCCCCACTGTCATATGGATATAATGTGTGTGTTAGAGAAATAATTGCACCTGGATGACCAAAGCATAATAGGAGAAATTATTTTTATTGTTAGCGCTGGATCAACACTGAAAGCACAATCTATTTATTGATTATAAACTATGATCCAGGGCCATTTCAACTTTCCACCTACATGCCACTGGGACTACTCAACTCCCTGCATTACAATCCACTGCAGAATCATCTCATAGCACAATCTCATACAAAGAGTGGAGTCACTGACTCAGCAACCCAAATCAGGCACTCTATTTCCAAGAAGAGCGGACATTGTGAGTTGATTCTGCCTAAATCCTAGACGCTAATACAAGATACTATTTATAATTTATAAAAACTGATTGTGGATTCGCTATACCTCTAACCTATAATGCACACTACTCAGCCCCAAACGTGAATGCATTTCGAAACACTTCACAACATGCTTCCAGCAGCATCACAGCCGAGGAGTAGAGCCACTGACTCAGCTACCCAAATCAGCGCCTCCATTTCCAAGAGCAGCGACTCTGCCTTGACACTGAAAGCTCAATCTATTTATTGATTATAAACTATGATCCAGACCCAATTTAACTTCCCACCTATATGCGACTGGGACTACTCAACCCCCTGCATTACAATCCACTGCAGAATCATCTCTTAGCACAATCTCATACAAAGAGCGGAGTCACTGACTCAGCAACCCAAATCAGACACTCTATCTCCCAGAAGAGCGGCCATTGTGAGTTGATTTTGCCTAAATCCTAGACGCTAATACAAGCCACTATTTATAGATTATAAAAACTGATTGTGGATTCGCTATACCTCTAACCTATAATAGTATGCGACTACTCGGAATATACCTCGGGACGCCAGGTTCAAACTTATACAAACGTATATCATTCACAGGGCGTACCTTTCACCTGATAAGATAAACCGATATTTTCGCATTGACACTTCTGCATGTCCACGTTGTCAACAATTAGATGCAACTTTACTGCATATGCTGTGGGACTGCGCCTCCCTTCTGCAGTATTGGCGAGACGTGACCATGACTCTTGCTGCTAGTACAGGCACACTCCTGCCGCTATCGTGGGAAGTCTGCATTCTAGGGCTTTATCCCCGATCCCAAAAAATAAAGTAACTACGAGGTTCCGAGATCTGGGGCTGATAACTGCAAAGCGGCTGATAACCAGGAAATGGAAACACGCAGACCCCCAGTGGCAATCAGCTGGAAAGCTTCATTCACAATTTGGGCGCAAGCAAAAGCACAGTGCTGCACAGGGAGGAGATAGCAGGACTTCGCAAGTACCCCATCGCCCAAAGCTGGGACATATTATTAGCTGCCCTCCGACGTGAAGACTCAGATGACGTAGAGACCCCTATAGCTAGTCCGCAACATACATGAACACGACTTAATGCACGGTCGGGGGACCGACTTGCTCTTGGAGGGTGGGGAAGGGCAGATCTATGTGCCCTTTGTACCATTGACACTGAATGATTAGCTGTTACATTAACGCTTGGGTGGGCGGGCTGTATTTACCACCAACTGACTGAGGAACTACACAATGAAATACTGGTCGTACGAGTCACACCTAGTAGTGTAATAATTGCATTTATAACAGGATGGCAAGTTCATATGTTCTGTTTAAGTTAATTGAATGTTATAAGAAACATTGTTTAATTATCATTTAATGGTGGAGACCTCTTGTCTCTTCAAAGTTATGCAATCTCTTATTGTCTGTGTAACATCGCATTGATCCGGATTGATAACTGTCCCCACATGTATTGGAGCCACCCAAACATTATATAGCGACATGCTGATTCCAACCAGATGTCTCCTTGACGGGCGATGGCCAACTATGCCTGTAAGGTTGGATTCGGGATGTAACGACAAGTGAATGCAATAGCACAAAGAAAGTTCAACATGAGTGATCATGCGCGACACGGCGGCTGATGTTTATGAACTATGTATAAATAGTGGCGTACTGTTGTGGAAATATGTAACACTGCTTTCTTTTTTTCTCATTTGAGATATATGCCGACTATCAGCCTACAGAAAGTATTGTACAAAATTCGAGATAAGCCATGACAGACAAAATAAAAAAAGAAACCTATAAACAACAATAAAGATATTTAAACAAAAAAAAATAGTATGCGACTACTCATCCCCAAACTTCCCTGCATTTCGAAATACTTCACAACCTGCTTCCAGAAGCATCACAGCCGAGGAGTAGAGCCACTGACTCAGCTACCCAAATCAGCGCCTCCATTTCCAAGAGCACGGACTCTGCCTTGACACTGAAAGCTCAATCTATTTATTGATTATAAACTATGATCCAGACCCAATTTAATTTCCCACCTATATGCGACTGGGACTACTCAACCCTGTGCATTACAATCCACTGCAGAATCATCTCATGCACAATCTCATACAAAGAGCGGAGTCACAGACTCAGCAACCCAAATCAGACACTCTATCTCCAAGAAGAGCGGCCATTGTGAGTTGATTCTGCCTAAATCCTAGAGGCTAATACAAGCCACTATTTATAGATTATAAAAACTAATCATGATTCGCTATACCTGTAACCTATAATAGTATGCGACTACTCAGCCCCAAACCTCCCTGCATTTGGAAACACTTCACAACCTGCCTCCAGCAGCATCACACCCGAGGAGTAGAGCCACTGACTCAGCTACCCAAATCAGCGCCTCCATTTCCAAGAGCAGCGACTCTGCCTTGACACTAGAAGCTCAATCTATTTATTGATTATAAACTATGATCGAGGCCCAATTCAGCTTCCCAACTATATGCGACTGGGATTACTCAACCCCCTGCATTACAATCTAGTGCAGAATCATCTCATAGCACAATCTCATACAAAGGGCGGAGTCACTGACTCAGCAACCCAAATCAGGCACTCCATCTCCCAGAAGAGCGGCCATTGTGAGTTGATTCTGCCTAAATCCTAGACGCTAATACAAGCCGCTATTTATAGATAATAAAAACGAATTGTGGTTTCGCTATACCTCTAACCTATAATAGTATGCAACTACTCAGCCCCAAACCTGCCTGCATTTCGAAACACTTCACAACCTGCTTCCAGCAGCATCACAGCCCAGGAGTAGAGCCACTGACTCAGCTACCCAAATCAGCGCCTCCATTTCCAAGAGCAGCGACTCTGCCTTGACACTAGAAGCTCAATCTATTTATTGATTATAAACTATGATCGAGGCCCAATTCAGCTTCCCAACTATATGCGACTGGGATTACTCAACCCCATGCATTACAATCCACTGCAGAATCATCTCATAGCACAATCTCATACAAAGAGAGGAGTCACTCACTCAGCAACCCAAATCAGACACTCTATCTCCCAGAAGCGAGGCCATTGTGAGTTGATTCTGCCTAAATCCTAGACGCTAATACAAGCCACTATTTATAGATTATAAAAACTGTTTGTGGATTCGCCATACCTCTAACCTATAATAGTATGCGACTACTCAGCCCCAAACTTCCCTGCATTTCGAAACACTTCACAACCTGCTTCCAGCAGCATCACAGCCGAGGAGTAGAGCCACTGACTCAGCTACCCAAATCAGCGCCTCCATTTCCAAGAGCAGGGACTCTGCCTTGACACTGAAAGCTCAATCTATTTATTGGTTATAAACTATGATCCAGACCCAATTTAATTTCCCACCTATATGCGACTGGGACTACTCAACCCTGTGCATTACAATCCACTGCAGAATGATCTCATACACAATCTCATACAAAGAGCGGAGTCGCTGACTCAGCAACCCAAATCAGACACTCAATCTCCAAGAAGAGCGGCCATTGTGAGTTGATTCTGCCTAAATCCTAGACGCTAATACAAGCCGCTATTTATAGATAATAAAAACTAATCGTGGATTCGCTATACCTCTGACCTATAATAGTATGCAACTACTCAGCCCCAAACCTGCCTGCATTTCGAAACACTTCAAAATCCGTCTCCAGCAGCATCACACCCGAGGAGTAGAGCCACTGACTCAGCTACCCAAATCAGCGCCTCCATTTCCAAGAGGAGGGACTCTGCCTTGACACTAGAAGCTCAATCTATTTATTGATTATAAACTATGATCGTGGCCGAATTCAGCTTCCCAACTATATGCAACTGGGATTACTCAACCCCCTGCATTACAATCCACTGCAGAATCATCTCATAGCACAATCTCATACAAAGAGCGGAGTCACTGACTCAGCAACCCAAATCAGGCACTCCATCTCCCAGAAGAGCGGCCATTGTGAGTTGATTCTGCCTAAATCCTAGACGCTAATATAAGCCACTATTTATAGATTATAAAAACTGATTGTGGATTCGCCATACCTCTAACTGATAATAGTATGCAACTACTCAGCCCCAAACCTGCCTGCATTTCGAAACACTTCACAACCTGCTTCCAGCAGCATCACAGCCCAGGAGTAGAGCCACTGACTCAGCTACCCAAATCAGCGCCTCCATTTCCAAGAGCAGCGACTCTGCCTTGACACTGAAAGCACAATCTATTTATTGATTATAAACTATGATCCAGGGCCATTTCAACTTCCCACCTATATGCCACTGGGACTACTCAACTCCCTGCATTACAATCCACTGCAGAATCATCTCATAGCACAATCTCATACAAAGAGTGGAGTCACTGACTCAGCAACCCAAATCAGGCACTCTATCTCCAAGAAGAGCGGCCATTGTGAGTTGATTCTGCCTAAATCCTAGACGCTAATACAAGCCACTATTTATAGATTATAAAAACTGATTGTGGATTCGCTATACCTCTAACCTATAATAGTATGCGACTACTCATCCCCAAACTTCCCTGCATTTCGAAACACTTCACAACCTGCTTCCAGCAGCATCACAGCCGAGGAGTAGAGCCACTGACTCAGCTACCCAAATCAGCGCCTCCATTTCCAAGAGCAGCGACTCTGCCTTGACACTGGAAGCTCAGTCTATTTATTGATTATAAACTATGATCCAGGCCCAATTCAACTTCCCACCTATATGCAACTGGGACTACTGAACCCCCTGTATTACAATCCACTGCAGAATCATCTCTTAGCACAATCTCATACAAAGAGCGGAGTCACTGACTCAGCAACCCAAATCAGACACTCTATCTCCCAGAAGAGCGGCCATTGTGAGTTGATTCTGCCTAAATCCTAGACGCTAATATAAGCCACTATTTATAGATTATAAAAACTGATTGTGGATTCTCTATACCTCTAACCTATAATAGTATGCGACTACTCAGCCCCAAACCTCCCTGCATTCGAAACACTCCACAACCCGCTTCCAGCAGCATAACACCCGAGGAGTAGAGCCACTGACTCAGCTACCCAAATCAGCGCCTCCATTTCCAAGAGCAGGGACTCTGCCTTGACACTGAAAGCACAATCTATTTATTGATTATAAACTATGATCCAGGGCCACTTCAACTTCCCACCTATATGCGACTGGGACTACTCAACCCTGTGCATTACAATCCACTGCAGAATCATCTCATGCACAATCTCATACAAAGAGCGGAGTCACTGACTCAGCAACCCAAATCAGACACTCTATCTCCCAGAAGAGCGGCCATTGTGAGTTGATTCTGCCTAAATCCTAGACGCTAATACAAGCCACTATTTATAGATTATAAAAACTGTTTGTGGATTCGCCATACCTCTAACCTATAATAGTATGCGACTACTCAGCCCCAAACCTCCCTGAATTTCGAAACACTTTACAACCTGCTTCCAGCAGCATCACAGCCGAGGAGTAGAGCCACTGACTCTGCTACCCAAATCAGCGCCTCCATTTCCAAGAGCAGCGGACTCTGCCTTGACACTGAAAGCTCAATCTATTTATTGATTATAAACTATGATCCAGACCCAATTTAATTTCCCACCTATATGCGACTGGGACTACTCAACCCTGTGCATTACAATCCACTGCAGAATCATCTCATGCACAATCTCATACAAAGAGCGGAGTCACAGACTCAGCAACCCAAATCAGACACTCTATCTCCAAGAAGAGCGGCCATTGTGAGTTGATTCTGCCTACATCCTAGAGGCTAATACAAGCCACTATTTATAGATTATAAAAACTAATCATGATTCGCTATACCTGTAACCTATAATAGTATGCGACTACTCAGCCCCAAACCTCCCTGCATTTGGAAACACTTCACAACCCGTCTCCAGCAGCATCACACCCGAGGAGTAGAGCCACTGACTCAGCTACCCAAATCAGCGCCTCCATTTCCAAGAGCAGCGACTCTGCCTTGACACTAGAAGCTCAATCTATTTATTGATTATAAACTATGATCGAGGCCCAATTCAGCTTCCCAACTATATGCGACTGGGATTACTCAACCCCCTGCATTACAATCCACTGCAGAATCATCTCATAGCACAATCTCATACAAAGAGCGGAGTCACTGACTCAGCAACCCAAATCAGACACTCTATCTCCAAGAAGAGCGGCCATTGTGAGTTGATTCTGCCTAAATCCTAGAGGCTAATACAAGCCACTATTTATAGATTATAAAAACTAATCGTGGATTCGCCATACCTCTAACCTATAATAGTATGCAACTACTCAGCCCCAAACCTGCCTGCATTTCGAAACACTTCACAACCTGTCTCCAGCAGCATCACACCCGAGGAGTAGAGCCACTGACTCAGCTACCCAAATCAGCGCCTCCATTTCCAAGAGCAGCGACTCTGCCTTGACACTAGAAGCTCAATCTATTTATTGATTATAAACTATGATCGAGGCCCAATTCAGCTTCCCAACTATATGCCACTGGGATTACTCAACCCCCTGCATTACAATCCACTGCAGAATCATCTCATAGCACAATCTCATACAAAGAGCGGAGTCACTGACTCAGCAACCCAAATCAGACACTCTATCTCCCAGAAGAGCGGCCATTGTGAGTTGATTCTGCCTAAATCCTAGACGCTAATACAAGCCACTATTTATAGATTATAAAAACTGATTGTGGATTCGCCATACCTCTAACCTATAATAGTATGCGACTACTCAGCCCCAAACTTCCCTGCATTTCGAAACACTTCACAACCTGCTTCCAGCAGCATCACAGCCGAGGAGTAGAGCCACTGACTCAGCTACCCAAATCAGCGCCTCCATTTCCAAGAGCAGGGACTCTGCCTTGACACTGAAAGCTCAATCTATTTATTGATTATAAACTATGATCCAGACCCAATTTAATTTCCCACCTATATGCGACTGGGACTACTCAACCCTGTGCATTACAATCCACTGCAGAATCATCTCATGCACAATCTCATACAAAGAGCGGAGTCACTGACTCAGCAACCCAAATCAGACACTCTATCTCCAAGAAGAGCGGCCATTGTGAGTTGATTCTGCCTAAATCCTAGAGGCTAATACAAGCCACTATTTATAGATTATAAAAACTAATCATGATTCGCTATACCTGTAACCTATAATAGTATGCGACTACTCAGCCCCAAACCTCCCTGCATTTGGAAACACTTCACAACCCGTCTCCAGCAGCATCACACCCGAGGAGTAGAGCCACTGACTCAGCTACCCAAATCAGCGCCTCCATTTCCAAGAGCAGCGACTCTGCCTTGACACTAGAAGCTCAATCTATTTATTGATTATAAACTATGATCGAGGCCCAATTCAGCTTCCCAACTATATGCGACTGGGATTACTCAACCCCTGCATTACAATCCACTGCAGAATCATCTCATAGCACAATCTCATACAAAGAGCGGAGTCACTGACTCAGCAACCCAAATCAGACACTCCATCTCCAAGAAGAGCGGCCATTGTGAGTTGATTCTGCCTAAATCCTAGACGCTAATACAAGCCACTATTTATAGATTATAAAAACTAATCGTGGATTCGCTATACCTCTAACCTATAATAGTATGCAACTACTCAGCCCCAAACCTGCCTGCATTTCGAAACACTTCACAACCCGTCTCCAGCAGCATCACACCCGAGGAGTAGAGCCACTGACTCAGCTACCCAAATCAGCGCCTCCATTTCCAAGAGCAGGGACTCTGCCTTGACACTAGAAGCTCAATCTATTTATTGATTATAAACTATGATCAAGGCCCAATTCAGCTTCCCAACTATATGCGACTGGGATTACTCAACCCCCTGCATTACAATCCACTGCAGAATCATCTCATAGCACAATCTCATACAAAGAGCGGAGTCACTGACTCAGCAACCCAAATCAGACACTCTATCTCCAAGAAGAGCGGCCATTGTGAGTTGATTCTGCCTAAATCCTAGACGCTAATATAAGCCGCTATTTATAGATTATAAAAACTGATTGTGGATTCGCCATACCTCTAACCTATAATAGTATGCAACTACTCAGCCCCAAACCTGCCTGCATTTCGAAACACTTCACAACCCGTCTCCAGCAGCATCACACCCGAGGAGTAGAGCCACTGACTCAGCTACCCAAATCAGCGCCTCCATTTCCAAGAGCAGCGACTCTGCCTTGACACTAGAAGCTCAATCTATTTATTGATTATAAACTATGATCGAGGCCCAATTCAGCTTCCCAACTATATGCGACTGGGATTACTCAACCCCCTGCATTACAATCCACTGCAGAATCATCTCATAGCACAATCTCATACAAAGGGCGGAGTCACTGACTCAGCAACCCAAATCAGGCACTCCATCTCCCAGAAGAGCGGCCATTGTGAGTTGATTCTGCCTAAATCCTAGACGCTAATATAAGCCACTATTTATAGATTATAAAAACTGATTGTGGATTCGCCATACCTCTAACTGATAATAGTATGCAACTACTCAGCCCCAAACCTGCCTGCATTTCGAAACACTTCACAACCCGCTTCCAGCAGCATCACACCCGAGGAGTAGAGCCACTGACTCAGCTACCCAAATCAGCGCCTCCATTTCCAAGAGCAGCGACTCTGCCTTGACACTGAATGCTCAATCTATTTATTGATTATAAACTATGATCCAGGCCCAATTCAACTTCCCACCTATATGCGACTGGGACTACTCAACCCCCTGCATTACAATCCACTGCAGAATCATCTCATAGCACAATCTCATACAAAGAGCGGAGTCAGTGACTCAGCAACCCAAATCAGACACTCTATCTCCAAGAAGAGCGGCCATTGTGAGTTGATTCTGCCTAAATCCTAGACGCTAATACAAGCCACTATTTATAGATTATAAAAACTGATTGTGGATTCGCTATACCTCTAACCTATAATAGTATGCGACTACTCATCCCCAAACTTCCCTGCATTTCGAAACACTTCACAACCTGCTTCCAGCAGCATCACAGCCGAGGAGTAGAGCCACTGACTCAGCTACCCAAATCAGCGCCTCCATTTCCAAGAGCAGGGACTCTGCCTTGACACTGAAAGCTCAATCTATTTATTGATTATAAACTATGATCCAGACCCAATTTAATTTCCCACCTATATGCGACTGGGACTACTCAACCCTGTGCATTACAATCCACTGCAGAATCATCTCATGCACAATCTCATACAAAGAGCGGAGTCACAGACTCAGCAACCCAAATCAGACACTCTATCTCCAAGAAGAGCGGCCATTGTGAGTTGATTCTGCCTAAATCCTAGAGGCTAATACAAGCCACTATTTATAGATTATAAAAACTAATCATGATTCGCTATACCTGTAACCTATAATAGTATGCGACTACTCAGCCCCAAACCTCCCTGCATTTGGAAACACTTCACAACCCGTCTCCAGCAGCATCACACCCGAGGAGTAGAGCCACTGACTCAGCTACCCAAATCAGCGCCTCCATTTCCAAGAGCAGCGACTCTGCCTTGACACTAGAAGCTCAATCTATTTATTGATTATAAACTATGATCGAGGCCCAATTCAGCTTCCCAACTATATGCGACTGGGATTACTCAACCCCCTGCATTACAATCCACTGCGGAATCATCTCATAGCACAATCTCATACAAAGAGCGGAGTCGCTGACTCAGCAACCCAAATCAGACACTCTATCTCCAAGAAGAGCGGCCATTGTGAGTTGATTCTGCCTAAATCCTAGACGCTAATACAAGCCGCTATTTATAGATAATAAAAACTAATCGTGGTTTCGCTATACCTCTAACCTATAATAGTATGCAACTACTCAGCCCCAAACCTGCCTGCATTTTGAAACACTTCACAACCCGTCTCCAGCAGCATCACACCCGAGGAGTAGAGCCACTGACTCAGCTACCCAAATCAGCGCCTCCATTTCCAAGAGCAGCGACTCTGCCTTGACACTAGAAGCTCAATCTATTTATTGATTATAAACTATGATCGAGGCCCAATTCAGCTTCCCAACTATATGCGACTGGGATTACTCAACCCCATGCATTACAATCCACTGCAGAATCATCTCATAGCACAATCTCATACAAAGAGCGGAGTCACTGACTCAGCAACCCAAATCAGACACTCTATCTCCCAGAAGAGCGGCCATTGTGAGTTGATTCTGCCTAAATCCCAGACGCTAATACAAGCCACTATTTATAGATTATAAAAACTGATTGTGGATTCGCCATACCTCTAACCTATAATAGTATGCGACTACTCAGCCCCAAACTTCCCTGCATTTCGAAACACTTCACAACCTGCTTCCAGCAGCATCACAGCCGAGGAGTAGAGCCACTGACTCAGCTACCCAAATCAGCGCCTCCATTTCCAAGAGCAGGGACTCTGCCTTGACACTGAAAGCTCAATCTATTTATTGATTATAAACTATGATCCAGACCCAATTTAATTTCCCACCTATATGCGACTGGGACTACTCAACCCTGTGCATTACAATCCACTGCAGAATCATCTCATGCACAATCTCATACAAAGAGCGGAGTCACTGACTCAGCAACCCAAATCAGACACTCTATCTCCAAGAAGAGCGGCCATTGTGAGTTGATTCTGCCTAAATCCTAGAGGCTAATACAAGCCACTATTTATAGATTATAAAAACTAATCATGATTCGCTATACCTGTAACCTATAATAGTATGCGACTACTCAGCCCCAAACCTCCCTGCATTTGGAAACACTTCACAACCCGTCTCCAGCAGCATCACACCCGAGGAGTAGAGCCACTGACTCAGCTACCCAAATCAGCGCCTCCATTTCCAAGAGCAGCGACTCTGCCTTGACACTAGAAGCTCAATCTATTTATTGATTATAAACTATGATCGAGGCCCAATTCAGCTTCCCAACTATATGCGACTGGGATTACTCAACCCCCTGCATTACAATCCACTGCAGAATCATCTCATAGCACAATCTCATACAAAGAGCGGAGTCGCTGACTCAGCAACCCAAATCAGACACTCAATCTCCAAGAAGAGCGGCCATTGTGAGTTGATTCTGCCTAAATCCTAGACACTAATACAAGCCGCTATTTATAGATAATAAAAACTAATCGTGGTTTCGCTATACCTCTAACCTATAATAGTATGCAACTACTCAGCCCCAAACCTGCCTGCATTTCGAAACACTTCACAACCCGTCTCCAGCAGCATCACACCCGAGGAGTAGAGCCACTGACTCAGCTACCCAAATCAGCGCCTCCATTTCCAAGAGGAGGGACTCTGCCTTGACACTAGAAGCTCAATCTATTTATTGATTATAAACTATGATCAAGGCCCAATTCAGCTTCCCAACTATATGCGACTGCGATTACTCAACCCCCTGCATTACAATCCACTGCAGAATCATATCATAGCACAATCTCATACAAAGAGCGGAGTCGCTGACTCAGCAACCCAAATCAGACACTCCATCTCCGAGAAGAGCGGCCATTGTGAGTTGATTCTGCCTAAATCCTAGACGCTAATATAAGCCACTATTTATAGATTATAAAAACTGATTGTGGATTCGCCATACCTCTAACTGATAATAGTATGCAACTACTCAGCCCCAAACCTGCCTGCATTTCGAAACACTTCACAACCTGCTTCCAGCAGCATCACAGCCCAGGAGTAGAGCCACTGACTCAGCTACCCAAATCAGCGCATCCATTTCCAAGAGCAGCGACTCTGCCTTGACACTGAAAGCTCAATCTATTTATTGATTATAAACTATGATCCAGACCCAATGTAATTTCCCACCTATATGCGACTGGGACTACTCAACCCTGTGCATTACAATCCACTGCAGAATCATCTCATGCACAATCTCATACAAAGAGCGGAGTCACTGACTCAGCAACCCAAATCAGACACTCTATCTCCAAGAAGAGCGGCCATTGTGAGTTGATTCTGCCTAAATCCTAGAGGCTAATACAAGCCACTATTTATAGATTATAAAAACTAATCATGATTCGCTATACCTGTAACCTATATTAGAATGCGACTACTCAGCCCCAAACCTCCCTGCATTTGGAAACACTTCACAACCCGTCTCCAGCAGCATCACACCCGAGGAGTAGAGCCACTGACTCAGCTACCCAAATCAGCGCCTCCATTTCCAAGAGCAGCTACTCTGCCTTGACACTAGAAGCTCAATCTATTTATTGATTATAGACTATGATCGAGGCCCAATTCAGCTTCCCAACTATATGCGACTGGGATTACTCAACCCCCTGCATTACAATCCACTGCAGAATCATCTCATGCACAATCCCATACAAAGAGCGGAGTCACAGACTCAGCAACCCAAATCAGACACTCTATCTCCAAGAAGAGCGGCCTTTGTGAGTTGATTCTGCCTAAATCCTAGACGCTATTTATAGATTATTAAAACTGATCGTGGATTCACTATACCTCTAACCTATATTAGTATGCAACTACTCAGCCCCAAACCTGCCTGCATTTCGAAACACTTCACAACCTGCTTCCAGCAGCATCACAGCCGAGGAGTAGAGCCTCTGACTCAGCTACCCAAATCAGCGCCTCCATTTCCAAGACCAGCGACCTTGCCTTGACACTGAAAGCACAATCTATTTATTGATTATAAACTATGATCCAGGCCCAATTCAACTTCCCACCTATATGCGACTGGGACTACTCAACTCCCTGCATTACAACCCACTGCAGCATCATCTCTTAGCACAATCTCATACAAAGAGCGGAGTCACTGACTCAGCAATCCAAATCAGGCACTCTATCTCCATGAAGAGCAGGCATTGTTATTTCAATCTGGTTGAGCCCTAGACCCTTATGCAATCCACTTTTATAGTGTCTAAAAACTGATTGTGGACTTAAACTGCCTCTAACGTACAATAGAATGCATTACAAGCCAGTGCAGAACCCTCTTCCAGCAGCCCCAAATCTCCCTGTATTTCGAAACACTTCACAACCCGCTTCCAGCAGCATCACACCCAAAGAGCAGAGATACTGACTCAACTACCCAAATCAGCGCCTCATACTCCAAGGGCAGCGTCTATTGAGGGATTATTCTGCCTCAGCCCTACACCCTCATATAATAATAAAAGAGCGGTCCTTGTGAGATGATTCTGCCTCAGCCGTAGACCTGTACACAATCCACTATTTATATATTATAAAAACTGTTCTAACCTACAATAGTATGTGACTACCCAGCCCCATATCCCCGTTCTTTAGGAGCCACTGAAGAAACCTCTTCCCGCACCATCAAACCCTATGAGTAGAGCCACTGACTCAGCTACCCAAATCAGCCCCTCCATTTCCAAGGGCAGCAGCTATTGCGGGATGATTCTGCCGCAGCCCTAGACTCTCATACAATCAACTTTGGTGTTATTCATTAATCTCAGATCTATCCATTTCTGTCAACTGCAGCCTAAAATTAAAATGTATTTAAAGCTGACAAATTGTTACTAGCCTCACTTTAGTTTGTGACCACAACTTTGGAGAGAGTACTCGATTATCAAATCTTCATTACCAGCAAAGCCCCCCTAGAAGCATTTCAAACAATGAGAGGAGGAACAGCTCAGAAATTTCAAATCACACCCTCCGTCCTCAGGAAAAGTGATCATTGTGGGCTAGAAACAGTCTCATCACTACACCATCATATAATCAACGTTGCTCGGATTCGGAACTCTGATCATTCTTGGTCTCTGCCATCACACTGGAATCTCAACCTGTTTAATTTTTCTAAAATATGATCCTGGGCCACTTTCACTTCCAAACTATATGTGACAGGGACTACTCAACCCCCTGCAATGCAATCCACTGCAGAATCATCTCATAGCACAATCTCATACAAAGAGCGGAGTCACTGACTCAGCAACCCGAATCAGGCACTCTATCTCCGCGAAGAGCGGCCATTGTGAGTTGATTCTGCCTCTGCCCTAGACCCTTATACAATCCACTTTTTATAGATTATAAAAAACTGATTATGGACTTGTACTGCCTCTAACCTGCTATAGTATGCAAGTACTCAGACCCAACCCCCCTGCATTACAAGCTAGTGGAGAACCCTCTTCCAGCACCATCACACCCAAGGAGTAGAGCAACTGACTCAGCTACCCAAATCAGCGCCTCCATTTCCAAAAGCAACGGCCATTATGGGATGATTCTGCCTCAGCCCTAGACTCTCATACAATCCACTTTGGTGTTATTCATTAACTTACATCTAGCCATTTCTGTCAACTGCAGCCTGAACTCCAAATGTATTTAAGGCTGACAAATTGATACCAGCCTCACTTCAGTTGGGAACCACAGCTGTGGAGAGAGTACTCAATTTGTGAAATTTTGCAACTCCGTTAGCGGTGCAGGCGGCCCCCCAAGCTCCAGGGGGCCCCCTTAGCACAGTACTCTGACTGGAAAGCTTGTGATTTGAGTCCAGAGGGGGCCCCTCCACGTACCTTGCAGGGGGGCCCCTTAAGTTTCTTTACGCCAGTGGCACAGAGTTCAAAAACTCTGCCATCTGCTGCATAGCGGAGTTTACTGGTGCCCACCGCTAGTTGATGCTGCCTTACAGCACTAGAATGCATTATGCTGGTGGGAGTGTTTTGACATGTTTCACACAGGGCTTGCAGTTGGGGCCTGTAGGAAGGCCTCGGGTCTCACCGGATTAACATGCATTCTTCAAGCATGGTTAATAGGAGGGTCGGAGGGAGGGGCCGGGCTTTTATTCTTTGTGGAATTAAAGAAGACTCTGCTAACATCAGTATCTCACCCTCGACAATGGATGGCAGTTAGAGGCATGGGATGGTATGGTATGGGAACACATCGTTGAGGTACCTATTACTGTGTATTTGTTTATGATTGTTTTCACTCTCACACACACACTCAACAGTTCACTAAGGTTCTTTAGTGCAAACCACACCTCAACTTTATTATTTTCAAAACATGAAAGCTACATTTAATGGTCAAGTACAAACAGGGCAAAACACGTCAGTGATTGTTGAACACCTCTGAGCGATGTCTATCTACGCCTGATATCTATATGTACAGACAAGGATGAGGAGGGTGCACATCTTTATCCCCAAAGACTCCATGCCTTAGGGCTTCCTGGGATGCCTCTCAGAGCCTGGGCTGTGGGAGGAAGCAGTTTAGCGTGCAGCAGCCAGAGCAGTGCGCTGTTTGCTACCGATCTCTATCTACCACTGCTCCCTCCTCTCCATCACTTCCTCTCCTGCCCTGCTCCCACCCCGCCAGGAGTCCGCTCCCCGTCTGGGTCTGTCCCTGATGAGGAGGCGGCCTGAGCACGCACCCAGGCCCTGACAGCCCCGGTTTTAGGGTACGTCCTTCTGTCGAGGCCCTGAATTGCTTACACCAGACACAAGAGTTAACTGGAAGCAAAGGACGTAGCACAATCAGTTTGCAGCTGCTTGCTACTTCTGTGAGGAGCAGTGGGAACTAGTGAGCGAGCTCCAGCAGACAGAGGGAAGAGTCAGAAGAATCAGTAACAGGGAAATAGTTTCAAAATTAAATGTAAAATACCATATATGTGACTTCTACTCCAGAATAGCTGTAGTCTTCCTCTTTTACACTTCAACATGGCTCCTGCTCTAGTTCGATTCTCTTGTCTTTTCAGTTTTCCACTGTATTGTCTACCCATAGAGTCTTCTGAAGGTTGATTATTGGCCAATGGCTGGTTGAGAGTTGACGCTTAGCCAATGAGCTTGGGAACACTAAAGGGCGCTCTCTTCCCCTTCACGTTATGACCAGACAAGTGCCTTGTAGGAGGGCAGTGCAACGGATTGACTGTCCGTCTGTTTGTCAGCTGCTTCTATCACCACTGTGTACCGGTTCCATGGCCTGTTCCCTGTCACACTCCAGGGCTTGGGAGCTATACTTCTGCCTCCCCAACCTGGTTGCCCTCTCCGCCAGCGGAGTGGACCCATGGATCAGTGAAAACCATGGACAGCAGGGTGCGGCAGAGTGCCACCATCGGTAAGAGGAAGCAAGACGACGATAAGCTGTACAACTTGTCCATTCTTTTGAATTTAGGCACTTTTTATGTAAGTTTTATAAGTTTATACGTATGTTATAAGTGAAATTGCATGACTAGAAAGACTGCCGTGCACAAATAAAAGCACAACATGCAATTCTCCACCCAATTGCGGAACTCCACTCAATTCGGCAGAGTTGTTTGGTCACTCCGCGGAATTCCGCAGCGTGAAAGTCTGCGAATTCCGCTCAGGCCTAAACAGCATCTTGGAGAAGGTGAACTCCCTTGGTGTCACACAGTGGACCATACCAGAGATCAGAAAAAGCTGGTATGACTTGAGATCCCGCACAAAGGAGAAGGTGACCAGCAGGATAGCTGTGGGTCGTGGCACAGGTGGGGGACCCTCCAAACACCCCCTTCCCACTCCCATGGATTCACTGATCGAGGGGACACTGGAACCAGGAAGTGTGGTGGGAGTGTCAGGCATTGACACCTCCAATCCTGCAGGCACCAGCCAGGGTAAGTCAACTCCCCTTTACTTACTAAACATAATGTTTGTAATGCCTCAAGTAAAACATCACAGCAAACAAAACTCCATTTCGATGCATGCTGCACATCGGCAATGCATAATGGCAGTTGTAGTACACCAAAGGTGCATGCTGTACTGTGTGCTGATGACTAAACTACACATATCTGTACATCCTAAACGTGTCACAAACACATGAAGCACAGTTACAACAATATTGTGAACAAACATTAACCATTTATTTACATGCCTTTCCACAGATCGCACCCAAGAAGTGTCACAAACAATTGAGCCTGACAGAAGACACTGACACACACATGGAAATGGAGGGCAGCACAATAGCTACTCCTATGCCCATTACTCCAACTCCAAATACTAAGGGGCTTATTTACAAGCCCCTTGCACCGCTGGTACGCCACTTTTTTCCATATTAAAAGTGACGCACTGGCGGCACAGGAGGCTTGTAAATAAGCCCCTAAGAGAGCAACCTTTGCACCACTACCAGACTGTGTGGACGGTGATGAGGGACAATCCCAAAGCAGGGATACAACTACATCTGTGGGCAGGACAAACGGACACCATAGAGCCCAACCAGCAATAGTCCACAATGACAATGTGTCAGAAGACAGTTCTCCTATGTTTGGTGGCCTGGAGATATCCATCATCTCAGTACAGCGCCTGCAAACTAACCAAATTAAGAATGTTAACAGGCATCTGCAAAGCATGTCAAGGTCAATGCAGCAATTACAGAGACGGCAAGACTGTTGGATTGCTGCCATGGAGAAGGATCAACATCTGCAAAGGCACAGGCAGTACATGGCACACTTTGATGCCTTCACTCATTCAATTAATCGAGTGGCAGTAGCCACAACCACTCTTGCAAGGAGAACTGTCAACATTCAAAATGACAGGGGGCACTGCTGTCAAGATGTTGCAGGTAGGCTAGTACAAGTGACCACAGCCTTTGAAAAAATACAGACACAACCTCTCTGTCTCCACAATTCTGCTGCCACCTGAGAGTGAAGACGGCTCTATCATTAGTGCCACATCTATGCAAGAGGGATGCTGTACCAGGTGTACATGCCGAAACTCTTCTGGATCTGACATGTCCCCTCTTCCACAGGCCAGTGTTGCTAAGAAGGCAAAAAATCCCAGAGGCCGGAAAAAATTAATCCACTGGACATGCAGAGTCATGAGTCTACTTTGTCTTGTTTGTTGTTACTTTGTTGCTTTGTTGAAACAGTGTTACATCCGCAAGGATACAGTTGATTTAGGGGAGATACATTATTGTCACAACCTGAATAAAAGGTAAACTTTACATTTTGCACTATGCATTACCATCATGTGTGATGTCAATTTGTTTTAGATGTTGCAATCATTTTTACCTCAAAAAGTGTTGTTGGTGATCTCTGCGTGTTGTGCATGACCCTCTGCTGCACGTGTTTCCGTCCTGCTGCACCTGTACTGGTGGTAATTCCTCGTGGTAGTCGGATTCAGGCTCTATGGTGATGTTGTGCAGACCCTTCCTCATGGCGATATTGTGTAGAATGGTGCATGTGGCGATGATTTTACAACACGTCTCAGGTCTGCAAAGTAGTGTTCCGCCAGTTTTGTGGAGGCAACGGAAGCTGGTCTTCAGTATGCCAAAGGTCCATTCAATGATAGACCATGTTGTCTTATGTGCCCTGTTGTACTTCCTTTCACTTATGGCACTTGGAGTCAATAATAGTGTCAGTATCCATGAAAGCAAGGCATATGCACTGTCTACTTAAAGCACAATAGGTCACATTACACAAAAAGTTCTGGCCACTGCATGTATTGAATCAGCAGTTCTCTCATTAAGTAAAAATCCATATCCAAATTCACCATGAGACAGTCGGTTATGTAGTCCAGTGTGGTGGAACATAAAGGAGTCGTGGGTGCTGCCTCGGAATCAGGCTACAAGGTCTGTTATGTTTTTAAAAAACCATTTATTTATCATTTTGCACAAAGTGGAGTCACATACAACCTGTAGAACGGGCACAAGTGAATAACAAAAATATATAGTCAAACATTAGGAGAGGATACAAGGTCTGTTATGCATGAGGCATCACGCACTACCTGTACATTGAGTGAGTGCGAGCTTTTCCTAATTCTGTAGATGAATTCATTTGCTGAGGGGGACATATGGCAATATGTATGCCATCAACACAGTGAGTTACTTTGGGGAACTGTGCTACCTGGCAAAATATTAATTTGGTTTGTTGCAAAGGTTGGGGGGAATTTGGAAAAGATATGTATTGGTTTACCCTGCTAACAATGATGTCATGTTCCCAGCCAAAGAGCAACCCTCCAGGAGCCTGTGAGTTTGAACACGTTTGTTCCCTTCTCACCCCCCATCCATGTAGTGTGTCCATATTCTGATTTGGTTTGCCATGTGCTCCAATCGGGGTGGTATAAGAGGAAATATTGACCACCACAGATAACTGAATGAACTGCCCAGAAAAACACACAGCGCCAGATGTACGACGGAAAATTGCACGCACAAACGGGTTTGCGACCCGTTTGCGCATGCAATTTTCCTCTTGGCCATGTACTAACACTATTTTGCGACTTGCAAAATAGTGTTTTGCGACTCGCTATTAGGAAGGGACGTTCCCTTCCTAATAGCGACTCACAAGCCATGTACGAATATTTTGCGACTGCAATTGCGGTCGCAAAACACTCGCAATTTACCGCCCTCTTCAAGAGGGTGGTAATGCATTGGCAAATCGGAATGGGTCCCCAGGGGACCCCTTCCCCTTTGCAAATGCAGAGGAAAATATTTTTAGGGGCAGGCAGTGGTCCCAGGAACCACTACCTGTCCTTAAATGCATCCCGTTTTCCTTTAACCCGTTCCGTGCGCGCGTCGGCCAACGGCCGTCGCGAGCACTACCTGGCTAGTGCTGCGCACGTCCGTTGGCCGACGCAGCCCCGCCCACTCATTAAAACTCCCGCACCGCGGCGGAATTCGCGCCCCGGTTAAGGAGTTAAGGAAAACGGGCTGCATTTAAAAAAAAAACTGCTTTATTGGAAAGCAGTCCCAGACATGGAGGTCTGCTGAGCCCAGCAGGCCACCATCCCTGGGAGGGCCAGCCATTCCCAATGGGGTCGCAAAATGCGAGTGCCTCATTAATATTCATGAGGCTCGCATTTTGCGACCCCATTGGGAATCGCAATCAGTGTCTCTGACACTGATGTACATTGTAAATTGCGACTCGCAATTTGCGACTCGCAATCGAGTGCAAATTGCGAGTCGCAATTTATACTGGTCGTACATCTGGCCCTTAGCTTCTTACAACCACTGTGAAAGTTCCAGAATTTTGGCAGGTGCACCTATCAATCAAATTAATGTTGAGTAACTGTCAGAACTAACTGCTCTGTTTATTGCAAATGTTCCAGAACAAACAGCAGTAACAGGTGTCTTGTCAATTAAACTCATGAGGCATCACCTTCAAGATTAATAGCCCTGCTTGAACATTCCATGACCCCGTCAGATGCATTTGCTAACCAACCGCCTGGCTCACAGTGAAAGTACCATGACTCTGTTAGCTCTGCGTGAACATTTCATGACCTCAGCAGATGCATTTGGTAATCAACCCCCTGGCACATAAAGAACGTTCCATGACCTTGTGCTTTTGTTAATCTAACTCCTGGCTCACAGTGAACGTTCCAAGATGCTGACAGGTGCACTAAAAGCACACATTCAGCCTCTATTTAAAGTCTGTGCCCACTCTGTTCCCGCGCTTGGTCTCTTTGCTTTTCACTTATCTGAATTCTCTCAATCAAACCTCCGGATCATGTCAGCGTCACAGCGTTGTTCCCATCCTCAGAAGCAGCAACTCAGGACTCCCTACAGCAAAGGAAAAGACAACGTGTAAGAAAGTAGGATCTGCTTCTATGGTTACCCCCACTTTTTGTGTGATGTGATGCTGTTTGTGACTAGTCTGACTGGGATCCTGCTAATCAGGACCCCAGTCTATCTGCTTTCTCCCTAAATTGTTGTGTTCAGTACTTAGGTACATCCCAGATTGGATACTGGGGTACCCTTATCAGTGCCTAGAATATGGTACTAAGATACCCAGGGCATAGGTACCCCAGAGGTCTCCCATGGGCTGAAGCATGTATTATGCCACCCATGAGACCATTCAAAATGGAACTACAGGCCTGCCATTGCAGCCTGTGTAAGTTGGTGCTTGCACCACTTACTAAAGATATCGGTTTCCTATATCTAAGGGTCAGTGCACTTAAAACCTATAAGTCACCCCTATAGCAGGCCTTTACAATTCTGAAGGCAGGGTGCTTGGTTCTAAGTGAGAGGGTGCCCCTGCATGAGCAGGACACCCCTGTAGCCTACGGAGTCCATTCTCCCGGGTTGTCAGTGAAGCAGCCATATACTATATAGAGGGGCACCAGGTAATTATGCGATGACCATCTCGAAACTGGCTGCAACGAATCCTATCATGTTTGGTATCAAACATGTTGGAATCATACCCCCACACCATAAACGGTGTTGGAGGTATGATTCCAAGCACTGGAAGAGCCCTCCGTTAGGCTCTCAGTGTTCCCGGTGCCAACCTTCTAGTCCCTGACAGCACAAAATGGTTGCTGCCCCCAGTCACATTTCTGCCCTCCTGCTGCTGAGCCAAGCTCGAGCAGAGGAAGGTGGAACAATAGGCATCCTGTCACAGGGAGGTGTGACCACCTCCCAGACAGGATTTAGTGTATTGGGACCGGGTGGGTGCGCTTGCCAGCACCAGAAAGTCTGCATGTGGGGCACATTTTGTGCCCGTGCATAGCCCAGTTCAAACCAGTTCTGGGAGCCATTGGCTACCACTCTGGTGCAAAACTGGACAAAGGACATGGGATTAACCTCCCTCCTGTCCGGACCCTCCCCTGGGAGGGTCCTCTGAATCTTCCCAACCTTTTCCCTAGGGTACTTAAGGGCCTACATGGGTGTAGGTCCCTAGATTCATGGTCATTAAGATATAATGGGGTAACCCACAAAAGTCAATGGACCTGGGTACTAATTGATATAGAAAAACAATGGTCCTAGACTTATGTTAAATCTTAGTTGTCTGAAGCAATCATAGACAGCATAGGGTACATATACAGTTTAATTCAATAATGTACCGTTAACTTATTTAAAACACATTCAAATATATCCTCAAAATCCAAAAGAAATCCAAAAAAGTACACACAATTGTTTTATGTGACTCGTATTTTATTCGGTCACTTTTCATACCATTTTATCATATTCAATGTTCAAAACAGAGGAGTGGTAGCTCCAAGGGAAAAAGTGAAGAAAGAAAGTGCTCGTGGAGTAAGATAGAATATATAAGAGGGAGATCCAATCAAGAAAAACAATGATTCATCATTATTTATATTACAATCTTATTAGTAAAACTGGTCGTGATTCATGATTGCACCAGTTCTACATTGAGGCCTGTCCATTAGTTAGTTCATGGTTAATCATTTTGTTATTTCTCAAAAATGCGCAAACAACGTTTGTCTGTAAGCAAGTAGGGCTGGGATAATAACAGGTACAGGCCCGAGTAGGGGAGAGTGTCGACGTTTCGACCCTAGTGCAATGAGGGCAGTTTATATCCTCTGCAAGCGGGTCTTCCTCAAGACAGAAAGGAGGGATGGGGGGATGCGGGAGCAACTGATCATGGGTGATGCACAGTTAAAGTGCCGCCTCTGGGCATAGATATAAAAGTCTTCAATTAATGGGTGCCCGGGGGAATCCAGCTCGAGCAGACCAGCTGGATTCCCCCGGGCCATGCTAAGATGATGTATTAAGACGCTGTGGGCGATTTTCTCACCCATTAATTGAAGACTTTTATATCTATACCCAGGGGCGGCACTTTAACTGTGCATCACCCATGATCAGTTGCTCCCCGCATCCCCCATCCCTCCTTTCTGTCTTGAGGAAGACCCGCTTGCAGAGGATATAAACTGCCCTCATTGCACTAGGGTCGAAACGTCGACACTCTCCCCTACTCGGGGCCTGTACCTGTTATTATCCCAGCCCTACTTGCTTACAGACAAACGTTGTTTGCGCATTTTTTGAGAAATAACAAAATGATTAACCATGAACTAACTAATGCACAGGCCTCAATGTAGAACTGGTGCAATCATGAATCACGACCAGTTTTACTAATAAGATTGTAATATAAATAATGATGAATCATTGTTTTTCTTGATTGGATCTCCTCTTATATATTCTATCTTACTCCACGAGCACTTTCTTTCTTCACTTTTTCCCTTGGAGCTACCACTCCTCTGTTTTGAACATTGAATATGATAAAATGGTATGAAAAGTGACCGAATAAAATACGAGTCACATAAAAACAATTGTGTGTGCCTTTTTTGGATTTCTTTTTGGATTTTGAGGATATATTTGAATGTGTTTTAAATAAGTTAACGGTACATTATTGAATTAAACTGTATATGTACCCTATGCTGTCTATGATTGCTTCAGACAACTAAGATTTAACATAAGTCTAGGACCTAGATTCATGGTGGCATAAGATTCAGATCAGACACCACTTCTACCGTCTGGGCACTCTGGACTTCGCTGGTCTTTGTTTGGGCCTGACTTCGTCTCCCTTCCAGTCTGCTGCATCGTCTGTGCCTGTGCATCATACAGGAACCTTCCAAGGCCTGTGAAAGATCAAAGACCTTTGAAGGAATCTCTCTTGGAGTGAAGGAGTCACTCCGCTGCATGAGCAGGCACCGCAACTAAGTCGACCGGTCTGCTGATCCTGAGCTACTCCAGACTCCGAAAGGTTCTGCAACACAGTTGGTGGTTTTCCACAGCTCCTGAGGCCTGCACTGCCCTCTCACCAAGCTAGAGGCCAGTATCCCTCGTTGGGGTTGCAATAGCCGAACCCCTGTGCACCGTATCCAACTTGCAGTTGCCAAGGCTTGTTGGCTTCCTTACAAGAAGATCTTTGGGCTCCAAATAGCCCCAACCTCGAGCACCTCTTTCTACCAGATGAGAGCACAGGACACACTCCAGCTTTATTGGTTCCTGTCTCCTGCCAATGCTGCTGTACATTTTTTTTAAGTCCTTTGTTTATCTGACTGCTGCTCTTTCACACTTAGCCAGCAGCTCACATGAACTCTGAATATAAGCTCATGAGAGTGCTCTATCTTGGCAACCCTGTCTGTCTGTCATTTCTTCTTTCTGTACCTCTGCTTCATTCATTCCTTTTTTCCTTCCATATTTCCTTATTTCTTTCTTTCAACTTTCTTTCTATGCTTCTTTCTCTGTTTGCTTCTTTCTATATTATCTTTCCTTCTTCCTTTCCTTCCCTTCTTTCTTTCCTTCCCTTCTTTTCCCTTCTTATTTCTTGTATTCCTGTTTCTTTCTTTTTTCTCTTTCTTTTTTCTCTTTCTTTTTTCTCTTTCTTTCATTTATTTTTTCCTTCCTTCCTTCTTTCTCTTTTTTGTTCCTTCTTTCTTCTCTTAGTTCCTCTTTCTTTTCTTCTTTCTTTCCTCTTCTTTCTTTCTATCCTCTGTCTTTCTTGCTTGTTCTGTCTTTCTTGTCTCCTCTGTCCTTTTCTTGCCTTCCTCTTTCTTTTTTTGCCTTCCGTTATCTTTCATTCTTGCATTCCTCTTTCTTTCATTCTTGCCTTCCTTGTTCATTCTGTTTTTTCATGCTTTCTTTCTCACCTTCTTTCCCAAAGGCAAGAGACTGGCAGCCAATGCCCGAATGATTGTGATTGTTTTAAGTCTGTGTTAGCAAAGACCTTTTGATTTTACTAAAATGATGTGCACAGCATATTTAGCTATAGGACTATTGAGACAGACTTTGTCATTTGTCTGTGGTTCATGTTTTTCTTCCACCCACTCCAGTATGCATGTAGGAGCAATGTGTCAGACCATTTCAGCCATTGGTTGACTTCACTAAGAGTTATGGCATGCTGGCCCTTCCCAATGAGCACATCAACATACAAAGTACTTCCCTTTAGTGCCAGGGAGTACTATGGCAATGTGTGGTTTTGAGACCAGAAAAACATTTTTGCCTTTCACCAAAGTTTTTCTTTAGATTGAAGAAGGCCCATCAGCTTCCCAAATAATGTAACGTTGTGCAAAAACCATGACAAGACAAAACAAGAATTGCCAAAAGGTTGGTGGCCAATGCCAGACCTATTGGCTTTGCCAATGCTTGTTTGAGTTGTGTCTTTCCTTTCGGATTCAGAAGAAATCATGGTGATCCTTTCATGAAACCAGTGAAGAGCTACAGTGGTTATAGTAGCAATACTTTCTATTTTTCTTATGCTATGTTTTTTATTAAGTTGAGTTCCCCTGCAGAGCCAGTTATTCTTTAATCAAAACCTACCCCTGCCCCGTATAAGAGCAGTATAAGTTTAATTTAGAGCTTCTGCATGAGAAAGAGTCCAAGGGTAATTTTTCAAGTAACATTTTCTTCAAGCTGTTGCATGGTTATTCATATAAACAGATGCTAAAGGGTGTTGTGTGTACTTATTTGCCAATGACTGTTTCCGGTAGTATGAACTATCACCATATTCCACTAACTTATCCCGTAGCCTACACCATTATCGCTAGTTTGTTTTATAGACAAGGTAGTTTAGGTTATCATTTTCAAATTTTGACAAACCTATATGTAGGGTACCCTATGTTTAAAGGGCTGAATCTGTATTCAAGAGCTAGAGCTGTAAAGGAAATGGGACATTTTTTGGTTGGTGATACACTACTGTCTTATGGCAAAGTGAAACTTACTTGTAAATTTAACAGGGATGAAAAAGATTTTATGGAAGAATTGGAGGAAAGGGAACGGATTGCAAAGGATTTACCGAATAGTAAGACTACCTGTAAGACCATGAATTAAAAAACGCAGGAATACATCGTAGATTGACTCTGGATATGTGAAAGGGAGGGAATCTATATTTTATAAGAGTCAAACAGTAGGCTAAGAATATACTAGTGGTAGGATGGAGTGTGTACAAAGAGTAGGGATTTAAAATGCATATACTCTGGTTAGAAGAGATCCTGCGGTCACTGGAGTGTATTATATATGTGGACCAATGCTTATTTCCAGTTGTCTTCTAATTGGATATGTGGTTGTTATATATGGGATTATTTTTTCCAAAAGTATATCAAGTAAGTGAACTAGACGGCAAGAGTAAAGGCACTCATGGGACTTCTGTTCGCAGTGCACCATAACTAGTGGAGCTCTTTTTCGTGCTTGTATTCCTTCTGTAGGTGTGATTTTTAATTATGTGAAAATTAGAAAGGTGTCTACTCTGGATGACAATTGGGCAGCTGATACCACTGACGCAATAGATGCCATTAATTCAGAATTAATAGCAATAAGGGTCATAGTTTCTACAAATAAATTAGCTTTAGATATTTTTTCCGCAAAGGAGGGCAGGGTTTGCAAGGTGCTACATGCCCAACAGTACTGCACTTATGTGCTAGATAAGAGCAAGACGATCAACAAGTTTGTGAATGGCCCAAATGGGCCACGACCTGGCTGGCCCTAGCGGGAGTGGTGGCAAAGCGAAACATTGCCCGAGCGTGGGGTGCCAGTGTAGCCCCGACACAGCAGTCTTGGGAAAACGATCTAGACTGGTGTCAGCAGGCTGAACAAACAGTATATCAGAGCAGGGGTTGCCCACGAAAATGGGAGAAGATATGGGGGGGCTGGATGACCTACAGAAATGATCTGTCACCAATATCATAAGTATCTCTTGTCATCTTAAGGAACACGTTGTATAACTGTACTCCATGTTTACCTAGTGGGGGGGGTGGGACACTGGGAGGCTTGGATTGCTCTACTTTCTCTGTATTGTGTATGCCGACCTCCATATTATGTATATTGTACTGATTTCTGAAACAGATGTTTTTCTTTTTTTTTTTTTTTGTGTTTCCTCTTTCTTTGGTTATTTATAATAAAAAAAATGTTTTAAAAAAACAAGTTTGTGAATAATATTTCAAGTCTATCTAAACACCTGGAGAAGTTGGAAGAGAAAAGTGCTTGCGATGAAAGTGGGAAATTATTTTCTGCTGTAATCAAATGGGTTAGTGGATTTGGCAGTGTGCTCTTAGGTGCTATATTAAGGCCTATATTGATTATTGGAGTTTGTGTGATTTGTTTGTTCTTGATGATAAAGGGATTTAGGTTGAGGAAAAGAGAAAAGTATACAGAATAGAAAGGTGGAGAGAAATCAACTGATGGCAAGCGAATGAAAAGATAGAGGGAAAAATAGAATTGGAAGAGAGAGTGTTATGTCTGTGATGAGTTGAAGGACCTACAGAAATCTAGACGTAAGCATCGGCAGTCTGCATACGGTTCTTGAGGTGCCATTAGAGAAAATGGCGGATGTTTTGTGTGATGGCTCAACTGGCCATCAGAGGGGGAAATTGGGGATACAGTGTTACCATCAATTATTTGTGCTTAATAATATGTTCACCTGTAAAATGCTTAACCATCACTTATATGAGTGTACACGTTATTTTACATTTAGCTTTAGTAAAATGAGTTATTTGTATGTTTTCTACTAACTATATTTAGAAAATGTGCATCTTAAAATTGACATGAGTCAACATGGCCTAGACATGACTCCATATTGAAAATAAAATGTTGCATTTCTGCTTGCTGTGCATAACTATCTTTTTGTTTCAGGCACTGTGTTTTATTAAATGTAATATTTTCTTTTAGCTTACTGTGTGAAGGTCATGTTTGTTGCAATTAATTTGTTGAGCAATGATTCTCAGCACTAGCATGGGGCAGGAGGCAGAGGAGGTGAATACTTCTTTGTAGTGTGTTTGGCACCGTCTTTGAAGTTGACCGAAGTAGTCCAAATGTGAATGGAGAGGTAAATGGCCGCCCCATGTAATTCCTGATTGACACAGGAGCTACCTGTTCTATTGTATGGACAGTGGAGTCCCAAACCTATCCCTCTCGGTAAAACAGGTCCAATTTTTAGGTATTTCAAATAAATAGTAAGTCCCTTTTCAGTAAAGATCCCCATAAAGATAGGTCCCCTTGAAGAGGACCATCAGTTTGTAATATGTGTGTCTAGGCCAGTTAACTTATTAGGTAGGGATATTTTGTGCAAACTGTCTGTGAGGAAGGATGATATCAACTTAAGGTCCGGTCCGCAGATACCCAAGTGCTGAAGCTTTCTGATGAGTGACTTGTGGGAGACCGTATCGAAAGCTGCGGATAGGTTAAGGAGGATGAGTGCTCACGTTTCTCCTCAGTCAATGATCCTTCTGATATCATCGGTTGCCTCAATGACGGCTGTCTTTGCGCTGTGTGTGGTGCAAAAGCAAAAGGCAGGAGCGAGATGGGTCTGTAGCTGCTGAGGGTGTTGGGGGTTCGCTGGTGGTTTCTTCAATAGGGCGTTGAATTTTGCATCTTTTTAGCAAGTCGGGAAAGAGGCAGTGGTTATGGAGGTGTTGATGATAGCGGTGAGCATAGGGGAGATGGTTCTTTCAAGGTTGTATACGAAGTGGGTGCATGGTCTGAGTGGGCTCCTGAGTGGATGGTATTCATTAGGGCAGTGGTTTCTTCAGTCGAGCGGGGCTTCCAGTTGCTTAGCTGCTGTTTGGCAATGAAGGAGGTGTCCAACTAGTTGGGGGAGTTTGTATCAGTATGTTCTGGGTCGAATGTGTTGTACATCTTTGCAATCTTCTGTTTGAAGAAGTTTGAGAGGTTTTTGCAGAGTGATAAGGATGATTTTTATGTTCTGTGTTTGAAAATACCACTTTTAGAAATTAGGTATTTTCTTGCTTAGCCATCCTGTGTGCCTCTGATGGGTTGTGGATTGACTGTCTGGCTTTGGAGTGACAGGGGCTGGGGATGTGCATTCTCTTCAGACAGCCACTGGGGGGGGTCGAGGTGTGTCCTGCCTCTCCTGAATGAGTCAGTGCTGGGATGAATAGACCTGGCCTGCATTTAGAGTAGTGGGAGGAGATTTCCTTGCACCTGAATGGGCATGGCCTACCTTGGACAATGCTGTGTCCACCTCCTGCTGGGAAGCTGGGCCAGAGAGGACCAAACTGGTTTGGACTGAGCACAGACACTCTCTGCCTGAGAGAACAAAGAGAAATGCAGTATAAATATTGGGGCCCAGACCCCAGAACTTTAGTACTCGCTGGAATCAAGGAACTTGCCAAGAAGAATAGCTGGAAAAACTGCCAGGAGGAGTACTGCCCCTTTGCTGTGTAGTTGCTTTGCTGGGTTGGTCTGCAGTCGCTGCTTCTGCCTTGGGCAGTGAAAGGACTGGACTGAACATTCTCAACTTGTTGTCGAGTATTTCCAAGGGCTTGAAGTAGAGCTTGCCTCCTGTTCTGAAGAGTCAGGGACCGCAAAGACTTCACCGACCTCTGGGTACCGCCTCTGGAACCGTGGTTTCACTTGCCAAAGAGGGGGGGAAGCAACCGACTCTGTCACCGACTCCGTCGCTGGCTCTGTGTCCTGAAGGCACCGCAGAGGGCACTGCCGCATCTCGCACCGCAACCCTGGCCTCACCGACGACAACGACCGCTGCCACCGAGCCGCTGCTTGCACCGTGACCTGTTGGCACCGCACTCGGCACCGCCTCGATTCACTTCGCCGCCCTGGTCTCACCGACGCCGTCGCTGCCCGCTGACTTCAACACCCGTGACTGCACCGTGGCTTGGGGGCCCGCTTGTAAGTCTCACGACGCACCGCCCCATCCCACACCGCAGTCAGACCAACCAACGCTAGCTCCCCGCAAATGGCCCTGTCGCCTGCACTGTGATCTGTCAGCACCACAATGAGCACCGCCTTCACTCCGCACCGCAGCACTGGTCTCACCGACACCGCAGGACGACCGTCTCCGAGCCGCTGTCTGCACCGCGCCTTGAGGGCACCGCACGCCGCACTGCTACGCACCGAAGTGATTGGCCACAACGAAAAGGATCTGTTTACGAGTCTGCCGACACCATGACCGACGCGGTCAGACGGAACGGTTGGATTCTGTTGTTTTAGCACCGCGGTAACACTGGAAGAAGCTTCCGACTTCAAGGAACTGCATTTTTAAGGTTATTCTTGAAAAGTGAATATTTTTAAGTACTGTATGGTAGATTTTTATCGTTTTGGTCTTGTTTTGAATATATAAAGTATTGGATATTTTTCTAAACTGGTGTGGTTTCCTTTTGTGGTGTTTTCACTGTGTTACTGTTGGTTATGTGCAAATGCTTTACACACTGCCTCTGAAATAAGCCTGACTGCTCAGGCCAAGCTACCAAGGGGGTGAGCAGGGGTTATTTCAGTAGTGTATCCCCCTTATCCTGACTAGGAAGAAGGATCCCTACTTGGACAAAGGTGCAAATCATTGCCAACTAGAGACCCCCATTTCTAACACCCATGTAGCGAAGCAGCGCATTTCTTACATTGCCCTATTTCTCACAATAACATTTCAGCAGTGACCTTTTGCACATATTGCGTGTGCGACAATGTTGGATTTGTTCTCTGAAACTAAACTTGTTTACACATCTTGCTTCGCACAGCATTATCATAATGCCCTGAACACCATGTACAAGGTCTCTTGTCGCACCATGTACAAATGTCGTCTATATCTTCATTCACAGGGCAACAGGGCTATCTACATTTCCATATCACTAATCTATATGCACATCGCAAGGCTGCTTTCAACTATAAAAGATGAGCATCTCGATATATTGGTAGAAGAGGCACTTCAGCTGACACCGAGGGTCCCTGCATGCTGAGACTTCACCACGTAGCGGTCTGACATTCGATGAGGGGTGTCCAGTTTGTGATCAAGACGGGATCCTTCATTCTCTCCCATCAGGTAATGGGGTTGGATCGTCCCTTGGGGGGATTCTTGGCTCCACACCTACACACACTCTAGGTACACTTAGAGTAGGGTCCGCATAGTAGGAGTAAGCCCCATTACTGCTTTGTTTATATGCCTGCATATATACACTGTTTTAGCACCATGGTAAAACTATATCTACTATTTACGCTTTTGGTGCTTGTAATCACTTTGCTTCTGTCTATTGATCATTGCAGCACATGTATTTTATACAAACATAACTTTGGTTCAATAAATATATTGAGAGTATCCCACAGTGTATTCTCTGTATATTTCTCTGAGACTAAGTGAGCACGAGTGACTGAGTGAAAGGTTCTGTACTGTTTCCACAATCCCTGAGGGGTCAGGGTTGTCATGTTCAGTGGTTACCAGAAACCATTCGCTCCCTAAAGTTGGCACTGTAAGCTAGCTGGTCTATAGGCCAACATATCCTGCTGGGGTGTCCGGAGTCATTCTAGGCACAAAGCCCTTAGTTTATGTTGTCCAACAAACGTGCAGATCCTACGGATCAGTAGGAACTACACAATAGATCTTGAGCAGGAGTTTCCATTTTCTCTTAAGTTGTTTGCAGTGGCGCCTGGACTGCCTGAGGTCGTTTGTGTACCAGCTGGGTCGTTTGTTGTTTTTGCAGGACAAGTGGGAGCAGTGGGGTTGGCACAGTCGACAAGAGATTTGGTGTCGACATTGAGGTTCCTGGTGTGGTTGGGAGGGTGTTCCTGTAGGGTCTTGGTCCAGTTTTCTTCAGATATTTTGCCCTAGTGTCTTGATGGTGCTTTGGGTTTCTCTGGTGGGGTGGCTTGGTGGGCGGGTATCTTTAAATAATTGTTATAGTGGGGTCTTGTGGGGTGGTGGTGTTCCTGTTGTTGGAGGAGGAAATAGGGTTGAGCGTATGGCCTTCTGTCTGGGTTGGTACTTGGATGAGCTGGGTGAGTCCGAGGTTGCTGAGACTGTCGAGGAGGGCCGTGGAGTTACGGTCTGTGGTGTCTTTCAGATGGAAGTTGAGGTCCCCGAGGAGGATGTTTTTGGTTGATCTGATAAAGAGGGGAGCAATCAAGTCTGCTATTTGGTTCCAAAATTCTGCTGGACGGTAGGCAAGGGTTCCCTTAAGGGTGGGGTTGTAGTCCATTTGTATTTTGAAGTGGAGATGTACATAAGGCTGGTGTCAGAGTCCGTGGAGGTGGTGCAGTCAATCGTGTTTTTGTAGATGATCGCGAGTCCTTCACCTGATTTGTGGGCTCGGTCCAGGTGTATGATTTTGTAGACGGGTGGGATAGCTACGGCGATGTCCGGGTAGGAGGTTAGGTTGAGCCATGTTTCGATCAGGAAGAGAAGGTTGAGTGTGTTGCTGTTGAGGAGGTCCCAGATTTTGGTGGAGTGTTTCACGAGGGTTCGGACATTGAGGAGCATTGCGAACAGTTGGTGTGGGCGGTGGCGGAGTGAGTCGGTTATTTGGAGGTGGTGGTGTCGGATTCTGAGGTGTTGTAGGTGAAATCGCAATGGGAGGAGGAGAAAGGTTCTACCGTGGTTCTGGTGGATGCGCGGCAGTAGCGTATTTGCCGGTGTGTGTTGAGGTCACGAAGGGCTGGTGGAGAAGTAGAGACTGCATTTGTTAGCTACAGTAGTGGCTGTGGTTGTGGTGTTGCATTGGATAGTCATGGGGTCAGGGTTCCTGGTGCTGGTCGCGGTCCAGGCACAGACGGGCTTGCCTTTGGAAACATCTACCGAAAAATGGTAGATGTACCCTCCACTGCCTCAAGAGTGTATTGATGTCGACATTAAATATGGTGTCAGGACCTCCTGCTTCAGCAATTTTATTGAAATTCGGATGCAAGTGCTTCACTTGCACCCGGATACCCTTAGGGGTAACAGTGCTGCGCTATACAAATACTGATTGATTGAATTCTTGTCCAAATGACTTCTTGACTTGTCTAAATGACTTGTCAATAACTGCGCTAAGGTTACAGAGAGAGCAGATGCCCTACCGGCAGCCTTGATAAAAAGCAAACTCTTTTCCAGGTTACATCAGAATTCTCCTGAACACCAATAAGATTTGGTTATTACGTAATATGATTGGATGATGAGGGATGATGTGGCGTTATGGCCAGAGCTGCCGACTTTGGAACTGGATATAGATAATTGCAAATATGGTCTAAACGCCTTCAACCCAACTAGGACTGGGGTAAAAAAAGTAAATGCATCCTCACATGCCCTGTAGGATTAATTTAAAGGTCAACATATAGTTTGTACCTGTGTAAATGAATACTTAAAAGTTACATCTCCCATTTAATGAGTTAAATATTATCAAGGGGACTCTCTTTATAACAGTGCTTAGTTATAAGAGTAAGCAGTCAATATTCAAAGTACAGACACTGCAGTATCCATAGTATGCAAATATTTCTAAATTACCATTACATCACAAGAACATGGGAATCATTTAAAGGTTGACATACAGAGATTGTACCTTTGTAAATGAATACTTAATGTTGTGTATCCCATTCAATGTGTCAAATGTATAATGAAGGCAAAATTTTAAATCAATGCTTATTGTATTTATAGAAGCAGGTCAATAGTCAAAGTGCAGACGACGCAGGGCTCATAGTGGTACAAATATTTATAAATAACCATACAATCACAAGAACCTCGGATTGATTTATAGGCTGACCTACAGAGATTGTACCTGTATAAATGAATTCTTAATAACACATATCCCATAACACATAAAGCGGCCCTCATATGGTAATATTGAATGTTGTAAACTGAAGTCAAGGTTTTATGTATCAGTGCTGGGTTTCAATGAACATTTAGGGGGGAGATCTATGGGGGAGAACATCATCCTTGATTAAGGATTTAAAGTCTACTAGTAAAAGGTCCCATATTTGTGAAATGTGGTGTTTTGAATGAATGAATGAAATATTTCTAAAGCGCAAACAAATGCCCAGAGGCGTCTTGGCGCTAGTTGCTATAGGAAGGTGTGAATTAGTCTCCTGTAACAATGATTAGTTTAGGAATGCAGAAAGACCAGATAAGTCTGTGCAAATAGCCAGGTTTTTAAGACCTTCCTGAACCTAGTCAGGGATGGGGCTCTTTTGAGATCAAGAGGCAGGCTGTTCCACAGAAGGGCTGTTGACCTAAAAAAGCTTTTTCCTCCCCATGTGGTTTTCTGAAAGGTACCACATTTCTTGTAGAAACCGAATGGAGTGGTCTATTGGGGATACACCATCTCAAATGCTTTCTGAAATAGAGAGGGCCCTGTCCATGAAGGGCCTTGTAAGCCATGCAAAGGGCCTTGAAGGCAATCTGTTGTCTAACCGGTAGCCAGTGCAGGTTTTTTATGGCTGCTTTAGCTGACTAGGACTTGGGAATTTTTGGGGAGAGCATGCCGCAGCATTTTGTAGTGTCTGAAGTTTCTTAAGAGTGGAGGCCAGTAGATTAGAGAAAAGGCTGTTACAATAGTCCAGTCTCCCCAATATCAACGAGATGACCACCGTTTTGAGAAGCTTAAAAGGAAATAATTTTCCAATCTTTTTCACTAGCCTTAAGAAGAAAAAGGAGGCTGACGTTTTGGCGAAGGCCAGCGATTTTCCTCCCTGTGTGTGTGTTCTCTCAGCGAGGAGCCAAGGGTGTGAGACCTTCTGCCAATGTTGTCACAGGAGGGGTGGGGCATTTCCAGTTGATTTGAATATTCTGTTTAGCCAGGAGCAGGGCAAGATCAATGACTCTTCTAGCTGCTTTCTCAGTTTGCCATCATGCGAAGAGGCCTAATATGACAGATTCAAGGGAAGTTGTAATTGCACATCTAGTACCTCGAAAAAAAATATTCAGTGCCTGCGACCAGCATATTGAAAGTGAGGTACATGGCCATAGCATGTAGGGCTGGACCACATCTATCAGCCCACACATTGGGTATCGCGCCTCTGCATTGGGATAAGCACTGTGAGGCCGTTGGGGCACCAGGTAAGCTCAGTTAACTATATTAAATTGAATGTATTTTAATCACGTGATACGCTAAATTTTATGTGGATATAAGTGTAACTGAATACTTAGGGCCCGATTTAGAGTTCGCAAATGGGTTAATCCATCACAAATGTGAGAGATATTACGCCATCCCTATTACAAGTGCCACCGGATATACTTAACTTGTAATTTGTGACGGAATAACACATCCACCGAATTCCTAATCAGGCTCTTAATGTTAGCAACCTATTCAATGTGCCAAAAAATACAGTCACTGCATTAATTTAGAAAACAATGCGTATTGTATTTATAAGCAGGGAAATATTCAAAATGCAGATGGTGCAGCTCCCATAGTGGTGAAAATATGTATAAAGAACCATAAAATGACAAGCATGTGAGATTCATTTAAAGGTTGAAATACAGAGATTGTACCTGTGTAAATGAACACTTAATGTTATGTATCCCATTCAATGTGTCAAAAATTGAAATCAAGGCCACACTTTTAAAAACAATGCTTATTGTATTTATAGAAGTAAGCAGGTCAATAGCCAAAGTGCAGATGGCCCAGTGCTCACAGTGGTGCAAATATTTATAAAGAGCCATTAAATCACATGAACAAGGGTTGAAAATTTTGCCTTATATATAAATCTTTTCCAATCATCCCTAATAAACCGAAAGTGAATCTTTATCACACAACACCCAAGATGTAGCATTGACGTTTCGCCCCACTATTATTCATATGAGTCTTATCAAGGCTAAGCCCTCTGTCTTTGCATTCTCCTGACATTATTAGAGCACTGTATTTGATGATATTCACTCTTATTTCACAGCAGGGACATAGCGCCGCAATGGGAATGTAACAGGTGCTCACGTAAGGCGCTTTAATGGCCTTGGGACGAGTTTGAGCTGTGGGATGAAACCTGTAGATACTGCAATCAGTTCAAATTTTTGCTCGACATTTGGAGCACTTGAGTCAACGTTATGCAACAAGTGATGTTGGTTTACCTATTGTGTATTTTCTTTTTGCATGCCTTGTCTAAATGTCGTCCGAATATGAATTTTGTTTAATTTTTTTATGTTTTTAATTTTGACAAAGAAAGTGCTACCTCATGAAACAGTACATCAAATGCCAGTTCTCGCAAGTCGCTTACAATATTCTCCTTTCATATCTGAAAGTAAGCAGAGAGGCAGGACTACCTTACAGCATCCCTTCATTGCTGGTCACATGCACGTTTCCTCGAATGTCCAACTCGAGTTTCAGGCCTATAAAAAGAGGATAGTGTCATGGGCATCATTTAGGGGTCACCAGGGGTCTTAGCAGTGACCCCTGGCTTGCACCTTGCGACCCTCGGCACTGCCTTTGCGATTCCTGACCTCAGAGGTGGCAAAATCAGCGCCTGGAACACAGAAGAAGTCACACTAATGGACGTCGTTTGGTGCTCCATTTTCCTGGTGTTCTGCTAAAATTTTATTACACAAATGGTGAATAATATTCACTATTAGTGTAAAAATAAATGAGTATAATTAGCTGGAATATGACCCTATCTGCAAATTACGGTAAGGAAAATATGCTTTTAAATGTATGTTGTATGCATGCTTGTAGGGAGGAGTGTGTTTATATGAGAGAGTGTGTGAATGTATGTGTATGTTTAAGTATGTGTGTGTGAGTCAAAGTGAAGGTCAAATGGTCCGTGATGTCACTTCCGCTGCCCTTGGCACTTTGGTGAATTGACGCCTATAGATAGTATCAGAAATCAGCACTTTTTCAACGAGCCTTCTCTTGCCCAAAGAGGTACAGCTTATGTTCTTTTCCAGCATTGAATTGAACACAGTACGAGGAATTTTGCTATAACTCCACAATAGCTCCAATGGTGAACATTCCTTTTCTAGCCAGTACTGTCAAGCCACAGCACCGCATTGCATCAAATGACCTGTCAACCCCCTTGTGACGTCATTCATTACCCGTCATACAACTGTGACACCATCTTTCGAGCATCCCTGTCTTCAGGTAAGATCAGCAGTGAGTCTCTTGAGGATCACGAGACATTTGTTTTTCCTTTTACATTGTGATGTTGAACGTTACACCAGTTACGATAGCGGTAAACACGGTCTGACACATGGATGTATTTTCTAGCCTTGGGCTTAAATATTCCACCCAGGCTTTGAGAATATATGGCAGTTTCATACCTCCCAACTCCCACGATTTCGGCTCCCTTCAAACGGTCATCCGGTGAGGATCCGAACTCACACTGTGGCAGGGAAGACGAACTGAAAATCACTGTAAACAGTGGATCTTAAGCACCTTTTTGGAGGCTTTGAAGTGCAGACGTCCATTACGAGGTGTAAAAACATCCCAGGACATCGACACCAGCCTCAATGAACCTTTGTTATTGTTTTTTTAGAGGGGGGCTTGGTGAGGGGCAGAGTGCCTCTTAAATTGCTCTCTGCACATTGTCCCGCCCCCTCCTCACACTGTGGCATCAATTTGTAATTTGGCAGGTATGCCTGAGTTTTTAAGGAGCCTTTTTTAGGTCTCGTTGAGACATGCAGTATATACTATAGCTGGGAAGCTTCGTTTAAGCTCTGCCCACTCTCCGCCCATCTTTTGGATTGGCTTACATCCTAAATGCTGCATTCTGATTGGTTTTTGGCTTCTTAGTCCCTCCCCATGACGGCCATGTCGTCATTTGTGTCCTTCCATGGCTATCGGCCCCTTTACTTCACAGACTACTTTCTTCCCCTCCCTCCCTCCCGCAGTCCGTGACTTCTTGGCGGCCCCCGCCCCCCTCCAGGCACTCCCGGTCGTGCTCGTGGCTTCTCGCGCCTGCACGCACTCCCCTTCCAATGCAATAGGTCTCGCGTAAATGCGAGTCCTATTGCATTGCACATGCTTATTTTTTGATTGCCCGTCAGCACCTGTGGCTCTACAGTGGTTTAAGATTGGCTGAAGGAACTCTTGACATTTCTCCATTGGCTGTTGGCGGTTGCAGAACGGACAGAGCCTGTTAAAGTATTTAGCTGCTGCACGTCACCGCCTTCCGGCAGTGGGCGGGCTTTAGTGATGTCAGCAGCAGAGGGATGCTACCTGCCTCTGCCTGTCCGTGTAAGTGAGCTGGTGCTGGGGCCCGAGACAGCCGGAAGAGTCCAGTGACCCGTGTGAACGGGATCGGTGCTGGTGAGTAGACCCACCCCACAAAACGGATTTGTTCTGAATGGGTTCTACCTCGCCGCAAGATTCGGTCGCCGAATGCATGTCAACTCCTATCCGCTATCCCCCTTCTACCTTTTCCTGACTCTGCTCCATAGCAGCCTGCCTGGGGCCCACCCTGTGCCGCTACCGCTGACTGGCCCTTGTGCATTCAGGGCGCTATCCATGTCTCACATCTGGAGCGTTCCGCTCTTGTATCACCCATCTTGAGCCTGCTTTCCGCCGTAAGTCGCGGAGAGGGCGACGGTAGTCAGACTGGCAGATCGATGCTTGCTTGGAGTGACTGCCCATCCCCTCGGAAGGGTGGGTGGGCTGCGCCCAGGTCTCCGCACAACCGCCCTAGAGACTGGACTGCCCCCCCCCAACTCTGCACTCACCACTGATGGAGATGTGACCCTTTAAAAAAAAAAAAATCATTCTATTTAGTGTTTGGGCAGAATTATTGTGGTGTGAACTGCCAGACCCTTTTGAATGCATTGCAGAACGATGGGTTGGTTACTTACGGCCTTATTTCGAGAACTACACGCTTACGTTTGTAGAAGTGCCCTTTCGTGCGTTGTGTTCATCTAATGTCAGACTTGGGGATTGGATACTACAGTAGATTTAGATAGCTGCTTATTTATGGAATTTGTATTGCCACAGCATACATTTTGATTCATGTGGATATTTAGCACTAAGTTGAAACTACAATGCCCACGCTGTATTCGTCATTACCTGTATCCTTAAAATCAATCTGATGATTCCTCACTTGATGCCAGGCTGGATGCTTGTGATATATTGGTTGTGGTAGTGTTGTGTACGTTTTGCCTCTTTGTTGTCCTGGAATTTGAGCCAAGTCTATTTGTTATGTGTGAAATGTAATGTTGATTATTTACGCCGTATTGTGCATGTTTCTTATGCAGAGTATGCTTTTGACGTCCAGGGGTTTCTTTATTACATCGACTACTTTTAATTGTGTTGATTGAGAAGAATTACAGGGGACAGACGTGTGTGCAGTGATGCTTTGACGCAGTTAAACAACTGTTTTTCCCTAAACGTGTGCATGAGACAATGTGTACAAATTCTTTAATATAGTTTTGTTTGTTGGTGGATGTACATTAGAAACCAGTCAGGGAAGCGATGGTGAAATTGCTGTTAGTATAGGTGCGCAACAAAATCTACAAATATGATTCGGTTACACAATGTAAGAAAATGCACTCTAGGAATGTATGGATAAAATTAGTTATTTGTTCAGGAGATCGGTTATCTGATTATGAAGTTTGTGTTTAAAGAGTTTTTTGGTTGCAGAAATTGGCCATCAATTTTAGAGTAGCAGGATCAGTAACAGCTGCTGATCAAGATTGATAACGCTAGTGAAGAACATGGGTAGGTGTAGCAAAGACTTCTGCAGAGAGCGAGAAATGTTAAGAATGTAGTTAAATATTGTGGTGGAATCATTAAATTGAAGGGATATATAAAATTTAAAAATGGCCCCACACGGCCAGGTGCTCCTGGTATATTGCATGTGTTTGACTAATACAGCTAACAAATGTGCATTCATGGTGTCATGGGTTAGGCCACTATCTCACAGGTTAATAATTGTCAAAATATGAATGCAAAACATCTCAAGTTCATAACAGAAAATAGCTAATACGCTATACATAAGCACATTGGATTATAAAAAAATAAAGGCTGGCAAGTTCAGCATTCATTGATTTATTTATTGTATTTGCTTTGTTATCCAACATCACAGTACTTAAATGGAATGCTGGATTTTACAACCAATTCGTTTTGTCAATCGTTGGCATGCAGGCCTGGGACAATTTTAACGTTGGGCTGATGATATCTATACAGATGGCTTATCTAGGATGGTCATTACGTCATGAACTGCGCAGTTAGGAGAAACTGTGAAGTTGCTCACTGGTATCCTACCGTCAGACAGTAATGCAGTCCAATGTAGGTTAAGGAGCATTTAAGCTATGGGTTCAAGATTTGGTGTGGAAGTGCTGTTGAGCTGTGCAGAGTTTAAGTCCATGACCTGCCTTCAGCTCCAGGTAAGGTTGATGTGTTTATGGTTCCACTGGTAGTGCGGTCTGGATCGCAAGGAGTTGTACACTTATTTATTTATAAAGCGCAAACACTCATCTCATAATTCCCAAACTCTGAACGTTGCAGATTCTGCGATAGCTGTCAAGTTTCAGATTGCCCAGCTCTCCCGTGATGCTGCATTGCTCTCTCCTGCTTTTGCCTAGTTTTTTGCTGCACTACTATAAATTTCACCTCTCTCACGCCCTCCCTCTCTCTCTCTCACACAAACACACACACACACACACACACTTTCTCTTTCTCAGACACCACAGTTTCCCAAACAGACCTATATATGAACTGCTTCTTAAGTTGTTTATCAAACACATTGCCATGCACACATTTTCTCTCAAACACACGCACCCAATTTATACTCAAACACACATTTCTCTTGCACATGCTTTCAGACACCCCTCCCTTCTCTCACACATAGTTTCACCCTCACAGACACACACTCTCGCTAAAGCTCTCTCACGCACACTCTCAGCTTGCCCTATCTGATACATTCCAGCACGGGTGACCCTCGACATTTTGAACAGGTAAAAGAAAATAACACCTTTTTCATTTTTCACTCTCCCCTTAAATATGTTGCTTTAAGCAACCCCAAACTTTGGGAAGAATGCCATGTTAAAAAACAGTAGATGTTGCAGTGCCCAGTATAATGTGCTGCATGGCTAAATACTTATAAGGTCAAAAGGGCGAGACCGATTGCATTGCAAATGCTTGTTTCTACAAAGACTCCAACATCATTTGGAGAGCTGAATTCTGTCACTCTGAGTTGCGGAGCACCCATGCACAATATTATAGACAGTTTGTTTGCTTCATAGAAGTTTGGGCCTTTCGGACAAAGTTGAAAGCTACAACTTTCAATAGTAATTTTCCTCACTGCCTTCCCTGTTTTATCTTGGGAAGCATGAACAAGGTGGTGAGAGCCATATTGGTGCAGGATATACAAGCCTTTTGGCCCTATTTCGAGTTCAGCGGACAGAGCGTTCCATCAAACGTGGTCAATGTCCCATATGAAGTTATGCTACGTGTATCTGTAAAGCGCACTATCATCTGTGAGGGGATCCTGGCGCTGTGCAGGTTTTGACCTTATTACACTATTATTATGGCGGACGTTTTTGACAGACCACCCCTTCTACCAACCCATAAAAAAGGCGGTATTATCACTAATAAAAACGACTAATGAAAAGAGCTCGATGTGAGGGTCTTTTCAAAGCCTTCAGTAAACGTTCACAGTTTTTAGCTCCTCGGGGTCTAGACCCAGGGCCGTTTCTACCACTAGGCCGGACTAGGCGGCTGCCTAGGGCGGCAAAAGGTGGAGGGCGGCCGGCGGCCGTGCCGTGGCAAAAGTTAAAAACATGAGAGTTCTTCTTTACTCTCTTCTCTGTCCTGACTTCGTTCTATTGAATGAATCTACCAGGTAGGTAGTGTAGGTGTAGCGCGGGCGCGGCTCGCCTTCAAATTAGACCATCGACATCATCATGACCAGGGTGACGTGACGTGAGGTCACGTTCGGCCGCGCCACGGCGGCCGCGGGGGCTGTGCCTATGCGCACGCGGCCGGCAAGAAGAGGCAGGCAGAGCAGAGAGAGTTACCACGGCGCTGCGGCCCGCCTGCAGGCCTATCAGGTACCGGGGTCCGGGGGGAGGCCGGGATGGGAACCGGGTCGGCTGGCAGCGGCAGGCAGGGTAGATCAAATCAAATGTAAAAAAAATATAGGGGGCTAATTATTTAAGGCCTGGTCAGGTACGCGCTGTACCAATGCCAAAAGGCAACAGTGCACAGCTTGAAGGTAGTCAACTGTAGAATATCTGTCAGGTGGTCAAGGTGGAGCATATAGAAGAAAGGCGTGGCAGGGACAAAGAGTGTGAGTGTGAGGAAGATGCTTGGGAAGATTTGGAAAGAGCGAGTGCAGGTGGAATTATAAGACGTTGTGGTAGAGTAAAGAATGTACCGTCGCATTTTACAGTATGCTTTAGGTGGTGTTCTAGGTGTTCCTGCTGTTCCAGTGATTCCACATGTCTGTCCGTTAGGTGGCAATCTGACACTACTTCATCCAATAATATTTTGGTGTGTCTGCATTGGCTGGATTTTGTTTAATGCTCATGTATAAGTTATTTATTATTTTGTTATAGATTATATCTTTGTACCAGATAATATAAGAGGGGAAACCCATGTAGTAGCTTAGGTAGGAATGCTGGGAATTGGAATGGTGCCATTTGGTGATTCCAAGTTCCTTTAGTGAATGTAGGAGAGACATTTGGGACAGTTGCTGCTGAGTGCCTACCGGTGGCTCGCTGTTCACTTACTCTTGAAAATAAATGTATATTTGAAGAAATCTTACTGTGTCTTCAGTCCTTAACTACGACAGTGTTCTTTCCTACTGCTAGCGAGCAAGCTATCTACATTTCTGCAGGACTCATATTTATGTGCAGGCGTCGGTACATAAAGTACATTACCCAGTCATGCGTTCATCAGCGGAACCTCACCATCGCCATCAGTGGTTCATGTTAAACACTTGTTTGCTGCAGTGCTTTAGCTGTTCCCTCCCCTCTTCCCATTAGATTTTCCTCCACCTATTAGTCTCAAGTTCCTATCATGCACTTATGTTATCCAGGAAGCAGGGCCGTTTCTACCACTAGGCAGGACTAGGCGGCCGCCTAGGGCGGCAAAAGGGGGAGGGCAGCCGGCGGCCGTAGCAAAAAACATGAGTTCTGCTGTTTGATGGCCGGGAATCCGAATCCCCTTGATCGGCCTTCCATCGACCTAGGCTCGAAACGAAAGCGCGCATTGATTGGGTAGCGTAGCGCCTTCAATTCGACCGACGTGACGTCACATCACGTTTGGAGCCACGGGCGGGGGCTGTGCGCGCGCGGCCGGCAAGAGGCAGAGTTCCCGCTGCGGCCTGCAGGCCCATCCGGTACCGGGGGAGGCCGGGGTGGGATCCGGGTCGGCTGTGGCAGGTAGATATAAATAAAAAAATAGGGGGCTAAAGGCCTGGTCAGTTAATTATAACCTGGCTAAGTAAGCAGTAAGTTGAGCGGTCGTGTCTGGAGCCAAGGGGGGTTTGAAGTGCGTGCAGGCAGGGCCGGCTCATTCCAGGTCAACTAAAACATACTTGATCTGAATATTCCTAACAGAAATCATTATAAACCACCACATGAAACTCACTCTTTACAAGGAATTCCGAGGAAGGTCACGTCTCTCGCTGACTTCCCATGCCTCGTTGGCAAGCGGTCTCAAGGGGACGGCAGTCTCCTTCCGCGGATAGGCATTTCAATCACTGGTAGTATGTTCAACTCAGAGGGAGAAAATCCTATTAAAGAACGTCACACTGCTTAAAAGAACTACTACTGCTCAACACATCTCATTCAATGGAAGGTCTTCTTCTTTAATAGAAGCCTATTTTAATAATGTGTGGTCCATCTCACTCACTTGAAGGTTATCTCTTTCAAAGGGAGGCCTTCTAAATCACTAGAAGGCCATCTCTGTCATCTCACTCACCAAAAGGCTTTCTCACTCACTTGAAGACCATCTCTTTCAATGGGATCACATGTGAACTAGTTGCAAGGAAAGCAGGAGTTACGTGGGTTTTGTTGTCTGTCATGGTGTTCTCTGAGCAGTGTTGGCAACAGTGAGGCCTAAAATTGCAACGAGACGCCCTGCCATTCATTGAAGCTCTTAGCTAGCCTGCAGTTTACGAGGCAGAGGTCACGCTAATTAAATGCACCTGACCTAGAGCGAGCAAACGCACCTGACTTAGAGCGAGCAAACGCACCTGACTTAGAGCGAGCAAAAGTGTTGCTGGAATGAATTATTAAGGTGCATCCTATAGAGGAATTGATGGTTGAATGTTCTATACCTGCTGTGTTTTGTGTTGTACTGATATTTCATTTTTCATGCGAGTGGTGTGTTATTTCGTGTTTCTATTATTATATAGCAAGGTTTTTCCCCCGGAGATTTATATAGCGCGATATCAGAGTGTTTTACATGAGCACCAGTTACGTTATACAAGGACACTTCCATTTTTCGCTGGGCAGTGGGCACGGGGGCATTAAGTGATTTGCCCAGGATCACAGGATGTTGAGCGTCATTGCCGAGACTGGAACCCGGCTCCCCAGATTTGAGATTCTCGCCTAGGGCGGCAAAACACCTAGAAACGGCCCTGTCTAGACCAGACACTAGCTAAGCACCGAAGCCGGCGACGCAAGAAGCCAAAAGTAAACTCTTTAACCCGGAGCAGCGGCCCAAAGAAACAATCCCCGCAACTCACAGAAACATCACTATATCTCAACAAACGACAGGCTTTGAAAAGAGACACGAAACGAAACACCCGCCCCCTGTTTCTTACCAGGTTTTCTCCGCTCCTGTCCGGGGGCTTCGCCTGTCACAGATACGCCTGCGCTGGCGGTTGCTAGGTTACTAGATGCGCAACTCAAATGTACGTCATAATGGCGGCAGTGACGCCTCACAGATCATGACGACATGGGCCACCAAACAATCGCCAGGGACGGTGGCCTGTCGGAAATATGAAACCGGGGCATTTTGCAGCAAAGTCATCCTCATTGCTTTAAATGTCTAGGTAGGAACAGTTTTAGCGAAGGTAGAAAAAAAAGAATACTGGTATTGTGTATATCTATTTTAGTGTTTCTGCCTTTGGGACACTTTGACCCAATTCAAACGAAGAACGAGAGAACTATGAAGACAGTAAGCAACAGCCCGAAATCAACAGAAATTATAGCTAGTTTGTTTCGATAAAAAGCAAATAGTCCTTACAAAATGTAGTTAAAGATGCAGGAGGAGTGGTTAGTACCATTACATTTGCCAAAGTTTTGGTTGTTGTTCAGATTAACACACAAGTATTGCAGCATCATTTTGTCTGGTTTTCATTAGCAATCCCGAATTCAGAAGTCACATCTATTTAAAATAATTTGCATAGTAAAACAGATCCAAATAAACGGGAACCAGTAGAGAAATAAAGCCAAGGTGAAAAAACGCTAATGACCCCTTATGAGTTAATTGTAAATTCGAAATGGAGCGCAAACAACATTTGCATCTCAGCTCGGATTCTGAGCTGAACTAAAATTGCAAACTGACCCAGGGTCTTTTCATCTCGCACATTTATCCAAACATTAACTGCAGGAATTTTGGAGGGAGGATGTCAGAAATGTGGAAAATATGAAATTTTAACAATCCTTTAGCCCCCGTGCTGACATGACAAGATCACAAGCAGCATAATGAGGCCAAAAATGCCAGGAGGGTACTCAGGGCCTGCTTTCGGGCGGTGGGACCGGTGCAGCTGCACCTGGCTCTAAGGTCGGGGGCGCTGTTTTTAGAAATAACGTAAGGGTTTAAAAGCACCTGCTGCAGAGTTCCTTGTGGGTTTAGCAGTTTTCACACAACAATGCAAATGTCAAGATAACTCTGGACAAAGATCAGAGTTTTGTCAAATGGCAGTTTTGACTCATCATACAATAGCACAGTGTGTTAATATGTCTGTTGCAAAGAACGAGCATCATGCGGTTCACAGAACTGTATTATATGTGGATAGCTCAGTCAGTTACTGCTTTTATCACAGAGATCCTTTTGTTATTTGCAGTTCATAAGTTACAATCCTAATATAGCACAGTGACCTATGAACTGTCATCAAAGAGCTGCCTGCAAACTGCATGGTATAGGTTACAATGGTTTGTTTCTTTCCCCAGTCTTTCATTATCCTAATGTTGTTAAAAATAGTTAGTTTGGGTAGAAATTAGGCCTGGGCGGAAAAATTCACTCTGCTTGTGGAGCTAGCAGAATTTGGGAAGTCGGTGAAACACATTCTTATTAATAAAACCAGCCTCAACTATTGTAGTACGTTTTAAATCCTGAGTTTATTCTTCTCCAAACCAAACACTCTTTAAATATACTTCCTACTGGTATGGATGACATGTGACTCCTGCACCTTGAAATACTCATTGCCTTATGTAACATTTTCTACGGACTGATTTACACCCGTATGATTCATTGTCTCTGTATAATGTGTGTTTGACGTAAAGTGCTCTGACTCCCTACACTGATATGAATAACGCTATAAAACAAATGAAATGCAAGTGAGGGAGAGGCTATGGATGGATGAGGGGCACTGGGGTGGCCCCAAAAAGATTGTCGCACCAGGTGCCACCAGCGCTGAAAAGCGGTACTGTAATGACCTCAGCACCGCGAGAGTGGTGCCGAAGTGACCCGGAAGCTGCACCCTGGAACACCCTCTTGCCAGGCGTGGCCAGAGGCTATAAATAAAGGGTCCGAAGACCACTTGGGGTCTTCTGCCCACAGTAATTCACTGAGCGTGTGTGTCCATCATTGTGGCTGTGGCGCGTGACACCCACACATTGGTGAACGACTCCACACTGGCGACGAGGGTGGTGATTACACACCATTAGCCGCAACTAAGCACCAACCCTGCAGGCAAAGCCGGTGCACGCCTACCTTCGGCGCAGGTGCCTTCTGTCATCAGCCGCACTATAGGCACAGTCTCTGCTGCGCGGCGTCGGCCTCCATCCGCCGGAGTTCCGTTTTGTCCACCCAGGGCGGCCTCATCAAGATCTGCCAAAGGAGCGCAGCCGGAACCCGCAAGAGCGTCTGCCGGTTGTGGTGGACCCTCCCCCCTGGGCTACATGCGCGTGGTCGGCCGCCTCCTCCCCGAGGCTCTGTGGCCTACTGCCTGCCACACGACGGCAAGACTTCACCTCTCCCAGGGCAAGGCTTGCCATTCATACAGAGGCACACGGACAGTAGCAGTAGAGAGAGACATTATAAAACAAATAGCAAACTACCATCAGACAAAAGAAAAAAAAATAATAAAGATAAAAGGAAAGTGACTTTACACTAAATAAGAAAGACCTATCTGCATACCTGCTGGATAGCTGCCTGGAGCACCACACCCTCTCCACACTCCAAGCACCAGAAGCCAGTCAGCCCTGAAAGTACAAGAGAAAAAAAACCAAGCATGAGCTGCCACAAGTGACAAGTGCGGAGACCCGCATTGTGTGGAAGCTACAACAAGTCTCCTACCTCAGCAGGGTGAATAAGCCACTCCACCCTTTCCTTTACATCTGCATCGTCTTGCAGCCATGGCGGATGAAGCAGTCAACACCGTGGTAACAAAGAGTGGTGCTCTGATCAGGGAGAACAGCCTCCTAATCCCCAATAAGTGGAAATTATCCACAAGTTTATGCACTAGAGAGATCAACACTCACTGTCATTATTTTTCTCTGGCTATATGTCTTGATTAAGGCAGTATTTACAAATACCAATTTCAAATGCAAAACTATTTGTTCAAAGTGGTTCATGTCCACATCACACAGGTTTCAATCAAATGTATAGAGGTGCATTGTCGGTTGCAAAATTCTTTATTCATATTAGTACAAAAATGCTCAGCCAATGTAGCCAACGTGTTTCGTCCCTTTCTCAAGACTTCTTCAGGGCTTAGTTCTTTTCTACTTGTTTTCTCATGTCACTTGTATATATACGGATTCTCAAGATAGATATTGACCTTAGTTATTTGGCTGGTGGTCCCCGTTCTTAAGGAGCAGTCGTGTTTACCAAAGGTAAATTCTGGCCCATGTTGGCATCCGAACCTGGCAGTAGGCTGGCATGTGTGCACCGTCTCTTGACTTGAAGTCAAACAGCCTCCTGCCCCACCTACCACACAACAAACACAGGTCAGCAGGCTGCCACCTTTCAGCGAACTCGCGGACCCTGCCACCGCCTCTCCTCGCTAGAAAACGTGGATTGGGTGGCTGGACAGCTATTTTGTCGTGACTCGGGAGACAGACGGCATAGTAAAAAGATCCTTGCTGCTCCATTACGCTGGGGAGTAGTTCTACAAACCTTTCGCACACCTACCCAACACGGGAGCAGCAAACAACTACGATGCTTCTGTCAGAGCCCTCAATGCACACTTTGACCCACAGCTCAACATGGACTATGAGCACTTCAAACTCCACCAGGCCCGCCAACAGGGGGGTGAGTCCCTGGACTCCTATGGACGCTTGCGAGAACTGGCAAGCATGTGCACGGCTGACGACCAGCCCAAAGAAGTGAGAGGGCAAATCATACAGGGCTGCCGGAATAAAACACCAAGAGGTCTAATCCTGCGCCAACCTGACATCCCGTTAGAAGACATCCTCATCCTGGTACGGTCCCATGACCTATCCAATGCCAGAGCAACAGAAATGGACATCGACATCACACAGCAACCGGAAAGACCTCCAACTTATAAAATTGAACGTGCTGAAGTCGGGTGGGGTGAGATGGGTTGAAGTGGAGAGTTGGGAAGAGACCACATCAGTGCACACGTCATCATCGCAGGCTGCACACCCGCTCAGCAATTTTGGTGCCACTAACCCTGTGCAACCCCAGTCAGCGCCACATGGTGGTAGGCCAGTGACGGCCGCATGGCTCCAGCTGCCACTAACCCAGTGCAACCCCAGTCAGCGCCACGTGGTGGTAGGCCCGTGACGGCCGCATGGCTCCTGGTGCCACTAACCCTGTGCGCAACAACTCATGGGCCCATTTTGATTGAGTATCGTGGAACGTCCGTCATCCAGTCACCACCAGCAGTGGGGAATGTGACGTTGTCGGCCCCTTATATTGGCGGGGTCACATGGCCTGTGACGCCTGTGCCGGATGGGTGTGGTGTGCGTGCAAACCTGGCCTCAGGGAGTGGCCGTGACATGCTGACAACTAGACCAGCGACCTGCAGACCACTAGCGTGTAAACCTGCGAATTGTAGCTATGTGCCCCCCCTCGGAGCATAAGCGGAGTGGTCTGGCCTGGCGTACGCCGGACCAGCGCAGGGCTTGCAACAATGACTCGGGGGCTCTGGGTGGTTCAGTCCATATCCAGACAAGGAAGTGACTAATGCGTGTGTCCCTGTTGTAGTGTCTACGGCACCCGGAACGCAATCGGCAATGTAGCACACTGTGACTGGAATCCCACTAGATGAGCATCATTGACGTTAGGGGGAATCACTGACCCTATATTCATCCACACATTCATACATGAATGATGAAAGACATGACACAGCAGTGCGTTTCTGAATGTTTAATGCACATCCAGTGGAGTTTTGCAGCTGGAGAAGTACAGGGCCATGCCAACCCCACTACACAATTGGGCCCGTGGAGGGCCAGCCAGAGTCCATTGGGGAATGACAAGTACAGCGGAAGAGGAAGGGTACAGTCCGCAGTGTGGTCGCCGTGTCATTGGTCACCAAACAGGATATGGCAGTCCATGTCACGGTCCAAGGTTAGTGCAGCAGAGTGTATCGGGGGTCAGTGGAAGGTCATGGGGCCATGTGCGGCACCAAGCAGCAACAGGCCAGGTGGCGGACATGAATGCTAGTGCCTCCTTCTGAACTCAAGCCCATCCACATCCTCGTCCTCGAGGGTGGTGCAGTTCCAGCTGCGGCACTGTGTGCCATTGACACATCAGGGGCCGGAGGTGGATTGTCAGCCGCACTGTGTGGCAGTGACACATCAGGTGCCGGAGTGGAAATGCCTGCCGCACTGTGAGGCACTGACACACCAGGGGGGAGATGTGGATGGTGTAGGGGCAGCAGCATTCTCTGCGCCACTCCTTGTGGCAGCAATGCCATGATGAGGACATGCAGGGCATGGTAGATCCCAGCTACATTTCGCTGATGTGCAGCGGTGGCTGCCATCCTTTCCGCCTCCATCCGCACCATGTCCTCCATGAGCTTCCGCATGTGTGCCATCTCACGGCTGATTTCGCTGGTACCACTCTGAGCGGACAGGTGCTCTTGTCTCCGAGTCATGACTCCAGTGATGTCAGCCAGGGCTCATTGGAGACCATGGAGCGGCATGTGGGTGTCCGTTAGGGACTGGAGGTGGTCCCTGATGGGACTCAGACACCCATGGATGGCGTCAAGTTTGGTAGCCATGAGGCCGAACCCCACCCGCACCTGCTCAGCCATCTCCCTCTGGACCTCCAACACACGGCGTTGGAAGGCCATGTGTTGTTCAGGGGGGGTCTTGGGAGACAGCCGGGGTTGTGGGTGCCTCCTGCTGGGTGGTTTGTGGAGTGGGTGGGGTCTCCTCGATGCAGCTGGGCTGCCCTGGTCCTGGAGGTGATTGGCGGATGAGTTCAATGATGTCTTGGAGGGCTTGGGTGTCGATGCTGGTGGTGTCCTCCTCGTCATCAGTGACGAGTGGCTGGGACTGCTCTGCAGGTGGCGTTGACGGTGCCTCTGCAATGTGAAGGGGAGATGCTGTGTTACAATGTGTCCACATGTATGTAGCTGCATGGTACATGTTCACATTCAGACAGCATGGCAATGTACATTGTGACAGTGTGTAGATCAGGGCAATGATCCAGAGTCATTGTGGGTGTGCACTGTGCTCTGCTTGATTGTGCATGTGTGCCATTGTGGCCATCTCCCCCCGTCCCCCCAGTACCTGGTGATTACTCACCCTGTTGCTGTTGTGTTGTGTCATGTCGAGCAGTGTCCGGTGCCCCGACTCCTGCCACGGTCTCCACACTGATGACTGTCGACACCAGCTCCTCCATGTCATCCAGCTCCAGCTGTGGCGCTGGGCTCCCACCTCCAGTCTGCATTGCTGCCTTCTGGTTGCCTGCAAGTTTCTCCTTGGTCTTGCGCTTGATGTCAATCCATCCCCTCTTGACCTCGTCCATTGACCTCTTGTGCTCTCCGACGGCATTCACCTTGTCCACGATGGACCGCCATAATCCATTTTTGGTGCCCAATGACACATTGGAGGCGACGAACAGTTGTTGATGGTGTTCTATCACCTCCGTGACCAGGATCCTGTTCTCCTGCAGACCGAACCGCCTCTTCCTCTTCTTCTTGTCCTTGCCCTTCCCTGTCACCGAGGTCCCAGGCTGGTCGTCCGGGGTGCTTGTGGGGTTCCGCTCGTCCTCTGCGCCTGCTCCGGCTGCCTCCATGGTGCTTCGGTGTTGGTCATTTTGTGTTTGTGTGTTTTTTCTACTTTTGTAGTGATTTTCCCGCATGCCATGTGTGTATGGCAGGCCTGGCGCTGCTTATCGCTGATTTCCTCATCGCGAATGGGCTCATTGCACGTTTTTTGGTGTTGGGGTTTGTGTTTTTGACTCCGTCGCGGTGGTTGTATCGCGGACATTGGCCGCGTTTTCGGAGGACTATCGCATGGTACCGCCGTGTTGTGAATTCCGGGTTAACACAGGGTTATTTTCCCGAGATAGACTGCGATGTGTAAAGTTGTGTTAACATTTTCTGGAGATGTTTAGCGCACGTTCTTGTGAATATCCCCCGCAGTGTTAAAAAGGAGCGCTTGCAGGGCTGTGTTAAGGTCAAGTATTGCACATATACTTGAACCCATGACAAACAATACTTTGTCAGTTGCACTGTAATGCACTGTAAGTATGTATGCAATATTTGGATAATGCGCACCAAGCCAAAAGGCAGTAGACGCTATACCGGGGCAATGGGAAAGATAAAGCCAACAAGTGATTAGAGGTGGAGGGTTTTGAAAGGAGAAATTAACTTTACTGTGTCATGGTGTAGTTTTCTCTAAAGAGATGTGTCTTCAGTTATTTTCTAAACTGGGGCATGGTTGGGCTGGCCCTGGTGGATATTCAGTTGTTTTTCCAGTTCCTGGGTTCTTTGAAGGAAAAGGCCTTGTTTTTGTATTTTTTGCACTTCTTCGTCTCCAGTCCTTGATGTGTAGGTCTAGTGGTGGTCAGCTCTCTCAGAGGAACTGTTTCACTTTCTTAAGTAGGGAAAGCTGGTGGGTACCAAGTTTTCTTGGTTCTCTTGGTGACGTGTTCCTTGATGGTAAAGTCCATCTTCAGGGTGAATCCGAGTGACCTGGGTGACAGGTGGGGTTTGACTCTTGTGGTTCAGGGCATTGAGCTACCACAGAACCCTTCATGTGTCAGCTGATATGGGGATAGACTGATACTTCTGCTCTAGGATTTGTTCTAATGCACCACTTAGTGGCACTTTTGATCGGCTGTTTGAACCCGTCATAGGTGAGAATAGTGTAATTGGTCTGTTGTTGAAGCTTGTAATGGCACTCTAGGCCTCCTGTACTGCCTGAGATTGCAAGTTTGTGTATTGTTTGCTATTCTGCGCCTCTCAAAAAGATTCTTAGTTACAAACGTACAATTGAAAATCTGCTTGGAAGGTGCAGGAAAGGAAGTAAAATGTATTAATATAGTTAGATGCTAAGGTAAATGAAAGGTCAATGAACATTGCATTTTATGTCCTTTTTCACTTGTAGCTTTTGTGATGAAAATTGCACCTTTGTATCACCAATTTCTGACAGTTGGCTCAGGATGAATGAATCTACAACGGTTGCAGGGAGGGTCATGTTTGCCGGGTACTCCTTGATAGTACTGGAAAGTTTCTCAAGTGCCCCTTAAGAGCAGATGACTTTTTAACAAACTGTTCTACTGTTCATCTTTCCTATGTTATCCCTGGAACTTTAGGTGCCTTGTGCTGTTACATGCTGCTAGGTATTCAGCAGCTTTTCCTGCTATCTCACAATTTTTACCAAGCAGAATTTGTAACAGTTATTCCTCATTTAATCCCTGAAAGCTCTTTCTGTACCACCAGTATGCTTCTGCTGCTTGGCCTGGTCTCCCTGAGTCTCCTTCTCCAGGCCTGGTCTGCTGGTGATCTAAGCCTGTTCTTGTTGCCCCCATCAACCAGGGCTCCTTTTGCTGGACCAGGGCTAGTGCTTGGTCTACCCTCCTTGTCCTCTCCTTGTCTTACATGCACTGCATTTGCTGAGTTAAGGAATTGGACAACATCATCCACCATTGCCCAATATAATCCGCTATTCACTGGGGCCCTGTGCTGATTGGCTACTCTGCCATCAAGCTAGAACCTTGGGTGTGGCCTGCCTATAACAAGCTTGTGTTTAGGGAAGAGAACAGTCCACTGCCCTGTCTTCAAATGCAGCTATTGACTGAATGCCTAGGGCAATACCTAGCTTCTCTACAGGCGATGGTGGAAGTAGGCTGACAGCATCAGAGATGATGCATCATTTGTACTTGCTGCATTTCTTTAAGGGTGATTCAGGACACATCTGGATCTCCTAAATGTCTTGTATAGGTATTTGGACTGTGACCTTGCACTCTTATCTTATCTTATCTTAAGAAGGCTTTATCCAATTGTTATGTCAGACAATCATAAAAGCACAATAAAAAAAGAGAACAGGGGCGGTGCGTCCATTGGGGCGCTGGGGCGTTGCCCCACTAATGCACATGGCCCCAAAGTGTTGTGTATAATTAATAAGCAGCAGACGACCCAAGTAATACTCCTGTACGTCTGGCAGACGTACAGGAGTATTACTTGAAGTCCGTGCCGGTCACTGACGATCACCGGGCGACGCCCGAGCAATCATCAGGACAAGGGGGTGGTGGTGACGTCGGGTCTAGCGCACTTAGTGCGCATGTTCAGTTCTGGGCTGGTCATTTTTCTGACCAGCCCGAACATGCGCATTAGCCTGCACATTAGAAGAGCGGGGGTTGCTTCATGGCGCAGCCCCCGGTCTCCTAATGGGCGGGTGTGTACCCCTGCCCAAGCCAATCCTGGCGCTGCTGGAGCAGCGTCTGGATTGGCTTAGTCAGAGCGAGGCACGGGATTTGGGAAGCGTTAACTGTAGTCAGACTGCTGCGCCACACACACGACGACGAGACGACGACGACACACCTCGTGTTCTGGTGCGAGGGCCGAGGCTGCTACTACTGCTCGTCGTGGGTGGCTCGAGTCGTGCAGTGCTCCGGTAAAGAAGAGACTGGACGAGACTTCACGGCGTAAAGTAAGTATTTAAAGTTACTCAAAGTTTGAAGATGCTGAGCTGTCAGAACTGATGACCATAAATATACTATTTTCCTTTCACCCGTGCCACCAAGCTGATTGTTGTAAGTAATAGTACATTTTAAATTACTTACAGCAATCAGCTTGGTGGCACGGGTGAAAGGAAATGCTCATGTTAACGTTGCTCTGCGCTCTCTAAAGTGCACAATCAAAGCGCCGGCCATTAATATACTCTTCAGGAAAAGAGTATGTTAATGGCCGGCGCTTTGATTGTGCACTTTAGAGAGCGCAGAGCAACGTTAACATGAGCAATTCAATATTTATTTGCTGATATGCAGGCAGCAAAATTGATGCTGTGTATCATGCATTGCACATCTGACTGGGCAATTTTTCACCAATGATGGAGCAATTTTGTACCAGCATAAACACTTACTGAATGGCACAAAATAAGATTTCCTCTGACTGGGCTGTGCAAGAACATTTCCACAAAGTGAAAATTGTATTTTGCACTAGTGAGTTAATGCAAAGGTTGGTGCAAAACTCTTGGTCACCAGTACAAAATTGTTCAGTCGCTGGTGAGAAAATGTTTTGCTCTGTTGCTTGTACCAGCAACACTTTTTTTCCAGAATGGCCTTAAAGGTGTTTTCGCTCTTTAAATGGAAATCATTCCGCTGATATGTTAGAGCACAGAGGGCCCCTGCCTGGGCAGGCCACTTAGTGTCATCTATTCATATCGCCAATGTACATGAGTGTTATCAATGAATAGCAACAGGAATAATTCAGCTCTTCAGCCAATCCTGCAATAGCCTGCTTTAATAATACGCTAAAAATAGCAGCACACTTCAAGTAAGTCTGAACCATCTTGTTCAACACATGAAAACTTTGCACCATCTTCAAATACCATCACAAGCAAAACTCATTAAATGCAACACAATAACAACGTTTTTGCAATGCTCTTCTGTTATAGCAGTGTACAACAAGCACGCACCCATGTCACCTGCTGTGTCATTTTAAAAGATATGGTCCCCATAGACAATAACTTTACTTTGTATTTTCCCAAAGGCGTTTGTTTGATTTTACTTTTAGTTTCGAACAGTTATTTGGAGCAGTGCTGTTCTGTGTTTGCTTTTGACTTTCTTCAAGTTGGCAATATTAGAATTGATATTCACTAGGAGCTGACCCATTTCTCCTCCTTCATTATTCTCCACTGTACCGTGACCCTTCTGCTCAACAGTGCTATCCATCACCTTGTCAGTCCTCTCTGTTTCCACTCATCATTCCGTCTCCCTCCCTGGACCCTGCCATACTTGACATATCATACTGATTACCTGAGGGAAATCTATGTATTCTGCTTGCCACTTCCGGTACCACAATGGTTACGTTTGTACATCTTCTCCAGTGGTCTGTGGCACAGCAGACAGGAAATCCCTTGGCTCTCACGGCTTTCCAACATGTATTTCAATTAACATTAGGCAGAGTAACCAAACTCTAAAAGATGGCCTATTTGCATACCGAACAGCATCTTTTTACTGCCACGGTTCATATATGACATTAAGTGACCCTCTACCATACATTGTGTCCACTTTGCAAGTTACTGAGCACATCTGTGACCATATAGGGAACAAGGACGAAAGCAGAGTGCCTTTATATGGTCATACAACTTTGAGGTGACTTACAAAATATTTTTATTGTACTGATGGGGGGATTTTATTCTGTATAATACATAATAACACTCATCCTTTCATACTTCCCAAAACACTTAGGGCCAAATATAATTAGAAATGATGCAACTCATCAACCAAATTTGCTGCACTGTGTTGCGCGAAAGGGAGGCAGCAGGACAGATTCATATCTAAAAAGACATGCTTAAGAAGCAGAAAAATGTGGCAGGCTGGCTCAAAGTAGCAGAGAATGGCGATACAAAATAATGCAGCACTTTCTACATGGATGTCATGAGAGACAATTAAGATTCACAAATTCTGGGACAATTCAAACATAGCACCAGTTTACACACAGCGTCACAACCATGGGTTATGCCCGTTTCTACTATTCCAGCGCCGTGATATACATTTTTAAAATAGGTCAGGCAACCCTAAGGCCTTCCTCTGGGTGCAAACAGACAGATAATTGGGTTCTAAGAATCTTTCAGACAGGCAGTCAATGGTCCCATGTATGCACAGCACACCAGTTATTATTAGACTCCTTTCACCTGGAGTTGCCTGCCCCAATCTGCCTCACATTCAACGTGAGGAAAACCAATACAACGAACGGCAATTTGTATTTACGTTTGAACAAATGAAACTGAAGTTCCTAATTGATCTCAAATATCTGCATTTATTTGTATTCGCAAAATGCCAAAATAGATGTTTTACATGTTCACCCCTTGCTCTGTGAAAAAACTGTGTTTGATGCAATTGACTCTGAGTGGCATATGTTAGCAGCCATTGGGTTAACAGTACATGCCTAAAGCAAAGACGAGTGCACCCATCAACGTTAGACGTCAAACGGAGGGAATTAAGCTGAAGGTGAAATGCATTTTTAATTGTTAACTTCAGATGAAACGGCACCTATTCATATTGAAAGTGCAAAGTGCTTGGTAGCCATCTGTCAGCAGAAAAAAATGGCATCCCACATACAGTCGTAAACAGCTAGTTTTCCTCCTCTAATTAGAGAACAGAGCATCTCAGGCAGGGGCGGTGCGTCCATTGGGGCGCTGGGGGCGTTGCCCCACTAATGCACATGGCCCCAAAGTGTCAATGAGTCACTGCTTTTGTCAGAGAGATTTTGTCAGAGAGATCCTTTTGTTACTTGCAGTTCGTAAGTTAAAATGCTAACATAGAACAGTGAGCTATTAACTGTCATCTAAGAGCTGCATGCAAACAGCAAGGTAAAAATTAGAGCGTTATGTTTTTGTACCCCAGTCTTTGCTTGATTATCCTAATGTTTCAAAAATAATTTGTTATATTTTAATTTGCAGCACCTGGTAAAGCCTGGCAACAGCATTGCCTAATTTTTGGCCCATTTTTGGGCGAAGAACAAGAGGCCCCAACCTCCTTTGCTGCTCTTTCACCCCAGCTACAACCCAGCAAACACCGGTGTTAAAGGTAAGGAAACTGATGCTATATTTTTTACACTGGAGTTAGGGCTATGTATGTGGTCACTCTACATGGTGGTTGGGGTGGGGGCACATTTTGAACATTGTACCCTCAGTGGATGGAATTTACTAATAGCCTTAGCCCTGTGCTTTGGGCAATAACGGTTGTTAAAGGCACTATCTATCCCTTGTTTAACCACAAAGACCCCAGATAAGACCTAGGGAAGGGAACTAGAGGCACGGGGCACTAGGAGCAGGCAGCCTCCAATGAATAATGTTTAACACAAAAAGAGCCGCTCCCAGTATGGTGACCTGAGTGCTACAGTGTTATTTTGTGAGTGCGGCTAATTAATTCAAGCCCTATCAAATGGAACCTACTAGCCCCATAGGAGGACCCCTTTGGTCAAGCGTGTTTGAGGGAAATCTCCTGCCTCTGCACCAACGTCTGCCTCACTGGAGGAGGTGAGGAACACCGGAAGGCCAAAGGTGCCATTTCTTTGCTGGCTTTAATTCATAAACTTAATATGGAAAAGTCACTTACAGAGACAGTGGCTTTAATAAAAATTGTCATTACCACTCCTATGACAACAGCAGAGTCTGAACGATGTTTTTCCACCTTAAAGAGGATTAAGACATTCCTGAGGAACACCATGCTTGAGGAAAGACTGAATGCTTTAGCAATGCTCTCTATAGAGAGCGACCTAGTTAAAAGAATCCCAGACTTTAACGTTCAAGTTATTGAAAAGTTTGCTGCTCTTAAAGACAGATGTGCTGATTTTATCTACAAAAAGTGAACAATATATTGAATGCTGCTAGTTTGCGACCTGTTTAGTTGTTTGTTAAATAAAAAACATCTGTGAGGTACTCAGAAATGCATTGTATCTCGAAGTTGTTATGAAGCTCTGTGGTTATACTGAATAAGCACCTACCTATGTTATATGACTTCTCTTTATTAATATAATAACTGCACTTTCACAATTGCTTTATTAACCTTCCTGCTTTCTCAAATTTGCTTGAAAATGCACCATTTGTCCACTCTTTTTTCAAAATTTTCTCGGGGGGACAACCCCGCCAAACCCCCCTTTGGTTGTTCGGGCTCGCTCGCTACGCTCGCTCGCTACGCTCGCTCGCTACGGTGCTCTATGAAATTCATTTTCTGCCCCACCACTTACAAATGTTACCAGCCGCCACTGAAAGAGAAATACATTTATCATTACATACAGTAGAAATTTCATATAAAATATTAATTAATATTAATTAATCTACAGTACTTAAAAACGATTAAAACTGTATTAAACTAACAAAGCCCTCGTCCAACTAAAAAACAATTAAGTGAGCATACATTTTCTTTGGCTCAGCACTTTCTTCAAGAAAATTACTATTCTAAAGACACTGTGCTCATTATCCAGATGTAGTGCCAAAAAAGCAGGTCGACACTGTCGGAGCCCAAACCATTTTAGGACAGGTACTAGGTACTTGCTCCTTACGTGGGAATAAAATCTACAAAAAAGGACAACATGAATCGTAGATTGAACAGAAATATTATCACAAGGGCATGGTTGGAGGTCTTGAGACCAGTCATTCATCTTAGGAAGGGTGACTAATCTATGAAATACCCCCAACCTAAATCGAGTTAGTAGAAACCTGTCGAAAACACCTGGTACAAAAGTTAAGTAGGGTTGAATATTAAAAGAAATTAAAATCAGTTGGTTGTGCAGGACTGTGGGTTTTAGTATCTCGGATGACATTCTAATGGTATCCAGCAGCAGAACGCCCTCTTTTCTTAATTCCTTCCTAGTTATTGACCAGATGGTACTAGGATTAGTAAAATACTCTAAGTGGCCAAGATCTTTTAAAAAATTGTGGACATATCTTATCCATGGGATCCTCAAAGCCCCTTCCAATTTCAAGATATCTGAAAGAATATCTCTGTTTAATTTTGTCTCTTTTTTGGTCCAGAGCCTGTGCCATAATAGCACAGGCTCAAGCTTTATTAAATCAGAGATGAAGGGGAGTCCCAACTCCGCATGGCATATACACGCTGAAGTACCATTTGGGACAGATAAAATGTACGTTAGGAAAGAATTTTCTGCTCGTTGGATAGGAAGCAGATCGGTAAACCCCCAGAACCCTGCCCCGTAAACTACAGCTGAAACACACTTTGCCTTATAAATTGTAATGAGCTCCTCATGTGGTCTTTTGCCCAATTTCTTGGCAAAGGTGGTAAGGGCAGATGTTGTTCGTAGGAGTACCAGTTTTTTCGCTGCAACTACTTGTGCCCAGGTATCGTTATGGGCAAAAAGAATGCCCAAATATTAAAACCTCTTAGTTACCCCAATCTTCTGTCCTGACACAAACATATCTTTGGATTTCTTGATACCATGGCCGCAATGCATTATAAAAGTCTTAGAGGAATTTACTCTTAAACCAAGATCTTTCATAAAATGAGAAAAGCTATCTAATACTCTCTGAAGACCTACTTGTGTGCGGGACATCAACACCGCATCGTCAGCGGACAGGAGTGCTGGTATTGGGCGTCCGGCCACTTGAGGGAAGTCTTGATTATCTTTAAGTAGAGACTCCCCCAGTCCGTTAATGTAAAGATTAAAAAGGAACGGGGCCAGGACACAACCTTGCCTGACTCCGCTCCTTATCGGGAAGGCGGCCGAACACTCGCCCTTCAAACCGCAGCGCACGCGTGCCTTGGCATTACTATAAAAACGTTTTAAAAAGTGAATAATCTGAGCCTCAACTCCCATAACTTCTAAAATTGACCAGAGCTTACTGTGGACCACACAGTCAAACGTGGCCGTGAGGTCCACAAACGCTAAAAACAGGTTCCCCTTCTTTACCCTCGTGTATTTCCCCACCAGGATGGACAGATTTAAGCCCTGCTCCACCGTCCCTAAACCGGCTCGAAAGCCGTATTGCAGGTCAGATAGAACAGAGTTCTCCTCAGCCCAATCTTGGAGGCGTTCTAAAATTATTCTGCCCGCTACTTTTGTTATTGCATCCAATAAGGAGATCGGCCTATAGCACCCCGGTCCTGTCTGTCCCCCTTTTTGAAAATGGGCACATTCGTGGATTCTACACAGGTAGGTAAAAAAGCAGTGCTACAGCTAGCAGTAAGCACCTGAGCTACAATAGGCCCCCACAGAGAAATATTTGCTTTGAACAGGTCTACTGGGACTCCGTCAGGTCCGGGGGCCTTGCCACCCTGACTGACAGAAAGTGCCCGCTCCACCTCATCCAAAGTGAACAACAGATCATGGTGCTGGAGGGAAGGCTTCAAATTTTGATCCTCTCGTGCATGGTTGTCCAACACAACAGAGTTTCCCTCGCTGTTATATACTCGTGCGAAGTGGTTAATCCATTGTTCCTCACTAATTTCAATTTCAATGGATGGGCCAACATCACTATACAGAAAAGGTGCCTTGACTACTTTCCAAAATGCTGCACTGTCTTTTACTGTAGAGGCCGTATGTAGTGCCTCCCAAGCCTCCTTTTCAAAGTGGTTTTTCTATCCCTAATTGCTTGCTTATATTCCGCTCTGGCCAGCCTTATCCTGGGCATATTTCTTGGGATCTTATGCAGCTCTTTTTTTAGGTGAGAATAGGCTTGGGTGCACTTAGAGTCAAACCATCCCTTCGGGTGCCTAGTACTGCTTTTACGTCTAAGGAGGGACTCTCTTATTGCATTGGTAATCACTAAAAATTAAGCTAAGATATTGTGTGGAGCGACTATTTCACTCAGACATGTCTCTATAGCAAGTTTACATTTGCCCACCACTGTCGTAACTAGTGCTGCTTGGTCTATCAGAGTCCAGCGCAGGGAATACCCGTTAACACTCCCAATAACTAGATTTTCTAACAACTGATCATTGTTATTAAACCCAAAGATTTTACTAGAGGGTAGTGTGATTGCTAAGCACAGAGGGAAATGGTCACTAAGCGAGTTCTCTGAAACATAGAAGGAATGAAGGCTATGTACATAACTGCTTGATATTAAAACGTAGTCAATAGTGGAGTAAAGACCTCTGCCATTAAATGTACAGGGCATAGGAATAGGTACTGGACATAATTCATTAACAAAACCCAAATCAAGGCTGAAAATTAGTTCATTAAATTGCTCCCCTAAAGTTGAGTGCATCATTTGTACTTGCTGCATTTCTTTAAGGGTGATTCGGGACACATCTGGATCTCCTAAATGTCTTGTATAGGTATTTGGACTGTGACCTTGCACTCACCATTTCTTAAACTAGGACCCGCTTTAAAGACCCCAGTTAAAAAAAAAAATATTTCCGTGACCCAAGCCAAATACACAACATAGTACTGAAGTGCACAATGCCAGCCTCGTGCACATACATACTAGCATACTAGTGTATGCAATGTCATTGTGAAATCACATTGTACCTCTTGGTAAACACAGTACTATGTCATGTGCTTGGCTTATTATACTGTCTGGCATTTGTTTATTATTCAACTGGTCTCTGGTCTTTGGGCAAGTTACTGCTTAGAGTTGTGCAAAATTGTTTTGCCAGTGGAAGTTTCTATCTTTACATTAATGCTACCAAGTATATTCCTTAATTTTCTGAACTACAAACTAATTACCCTTAGTCCACTTACTCAAAATCATGCCCCAGTCCACCACATGTCCTTTTGAGTTGGGTACACTCTGTTGCTTGTTGGGATATTTCAGACTCACACCCCCCTAACAATATTGACCAAGCTACACCCCTGCCCAGAATTCACATGCGTGCCTTAGGAAACAGGTCCATTTGTCGCCATGGCAATCTACTGCCGCATCTTCAACATCAACATGTTCTTCACAGTATGCTTGACTTGACTGCATCGGTTTGTTTTAGCAATTCTTCAGGACTTCTCTGGGTCTCTACATTCCATAGAGGTAATCGAAGGGTGTTCTGCAGGTTCATGAAAGAGGTGGTTGATAGCACCTTCTACAGTGAGAATATGCCATCTAGCCTTTTAATAAGGAAAGATGCCTGGATATACGTCTATGCGCCACTGGGTGCTATCCGTGTGACATGACTGGTCCTGTAAAGTAAGAGGAGCAGGCTTACTCATGTTACCCTTCCCTGTGAGATTCATGGCTCTGCTTAAAATGGTGATTACTTCATTTTGGGACATGGAGGTTTCATTTATTGCAGTATATATATTTGCCATATGGCGATAAATGCATTCAATGAAGTAGGTTCACCATTTGGAAGTAGGGTAAATATGTTTTTCTGCCTTAATAAGGCGTTTGCCCCTGCCCGCCTGTGCTTTGAGGTTGGAAGGGAGGCACATGGCAAGAGGAGGGGCAGGGCTTGGGGATTGTAATTTTAGAAAGTCTGCCTCAAAATGGTTGCATTCTGCTGTGAGTTTGTTTATGAAGTTAAGGAATCTATGAGCATCTTCATTGTATGCTCTAATTACTTTTGTTTTTATTCATCTGTTTAGCAAACACTTGTATTTCTACTTGTTTGTATACTTCCTTTCCTTCCAGAACAAGAGGATGGACTGGGCGAGGGTCCCTTTGATTTAAAGCAATCCCTTTTAATGAATCTAAATCAGGATATACATTTCCTTACCCTTCCTGTTAAGGGTGGTTCATGGGATACTGTCAAACCTGACCCATAAATCATGCTATTTCTCAACTCTAGGAGTTATCAGTCACTCTGTGTTAGAAATGGGGGTCTCTAGTTGGCAATGGTTTGCACCTTTATCCAAATAGGGACCCTTGCTTCCAGTCAGGGTAAGGGTCTTAGACAACCGGTGCTCACCCCCTTGGTAGCTTGGCACGAGCAGGCAGGCTTATTTCAGAGGCAATGTGTAAAGCATTTGTGCACACATACAGTAACATAGTGAAATGGACACCACACCAGTTTAGAAAAATAGGAAATCTTTATCTAAACCAAATAACACCAAAACGACAAAAATCCACCATACATGTATCAAAATATGACTTTCAAAAGGTAAAAACAGTTCTGTCCATAGCAAACTATGGATGCGTCACTTTCAACACCAAGTACCTGGTATGCATCAAAAATCACAAGCAAAAACAGCCACAGGGAAGGTGATGCGTCGGTTCCTTACACGCAGGAAAGGTGATGCGTTGGTTCCTTGCTCCAGGGGAGGTGATGCGTTGGTTCCTTACTGCCGCACATGGGAGGTGATACGTCGGTTCCTTACTGGAGAGGAGGTGATGCATCGGTTTCTTACTGTGTGGGGAGGTAATGCGTCGGTTTCTTACTGCGGCCCCAGCGTTGCAGTAGATTTGGCACCCAGGTGCGATGCTGTACGCACCCGAGGTGAGGCGTCGCTTTGCGAGGCTTCGCATCATCCTGCGTCGGTGCTTGGGCCTGCGCGGCGAGGCTTTGTGGGGGTTTGTGTCATCCGGCGTCAGTTCCGAGAAGTGTGCAGCTGTGCGGCAGGACTCGGCGAGGCTTCGCGTTGTCCGGCATTAGTTCCGAGGAGTGCGCAGCGGGACTCAGCGAGGCTTCGCGTCATCCGGCGTCAGTTCCGAGGAGTGCGCAGCTGTGCGGCGGGACTCAGTGGGGCTTTGAAAGGCTTTGCGTTGCTTTGCTCCAGTTCTTACAGAGATCAGCTGCAAAACACACTTCTGAGGCCCTTCGACTGGAGGGAGGCACCTCAGGCAAGGGTAGGACTCACAGATGGCAGAGTCCAACAACACCAACAGAGTTGCTGGAAGTCTTTTGTGTCCCTGAGACTTCTTAACAGGAGGCAAGCAAACACAAGCTCTTGGAGAAACTTCACAAGCAGGATACACAGCAAAGTCCAGTCCTTTGTCCTCTCCTTGGCAGAAGCAGCCACTGCAGGCCAACCCAGCAAAGCAGCCACACAGCAATGGGGCAGTACTCCTCCTTCAGCTTCTCCAGCTCTTCTCCTTGGCAGAGGTTCCTCTTGAGTCCAGAAGTATTCTAAAGTTCTGGGGTCTGGGCCCCAATATTTATACCATATTCTCCTTTGTTCTCTTGTGGCAAAAAGTCTCTCAGCTCGGTCCAAACCAGTTCTCTCCTCTCTGGCGAAACTTCTTGGCAGGAGGTGGAGACAGCATTGTGCCCAGGAGACAGGGCCTATTCAGGTGCAAGAAACACTCCTCTCACTACTCTAAATGCAGCCCAGGTCTATTCAGCTCAGCTCTGAGTCATTCAGGAAAGGCAGGACACCCCTCAACCACCCAACCCGCCCGGTGGCTGTCTACAGTGAATGCACATCCCCAGCCCCTCTCACTCCAAAACCACACAGTCAATACACAAAATAGCAAAGGCACACAGAATGGTTAAATAAGAAAATGCCTACTTTCTAAAAGTAACTTTGAATATGATAGCGTGCACTCCAAATATAATCCACTTGAACAATGTTTTATAGAAAGCTGAAAGGCAAAGTCTTGGTGCGGATTGGCATGTGCTCTGTCCCAACAGCACAATAGGTAACCCAAACACAGTAGGTGCGCCGTCAGATGGTAACTGATGGGCCTTTCTTTATATCATAGTTATCCCTGACGAAGGGCTCCTTAGCCCGAAATGCATTGGGTGTACACCATTATGATTTACCAGGAGGCAAAGTAAATTCTGCTATGTTTCAGAAAAAAGCCTGGATGGGCACTTCTTCTACTTTGAAAGACTGGAACCACGTTGCTTCTGTTTAGATTCCGAAACTATAGAAGAAATTGGAATAAAGTTGATTACGATGGATTACATTGGATTCTTGCTTCTTGCTTATATGGCAGTGCGCTTTGGGATTGGTGCGCGACGGTGCACCTACTTTGTTTGGATTACTTTCTAAAAGTGGCATTTTCAAACACACAATTTAAAAACCATCTCCCTACAAAGATGTGTTCTTAAATTCTGATTTCAGAGAGCCTAAACTCCACTTCTCTATTTTGTCCCAATGGAATGTTATACTTGTAAGATCTTACAGAGTAACTCCCATGTTAGCCTATGGGACAGATAGCCTTTCAATAGTGAAAAACGAAAGTGGCAGTATTTCAGTATCAGGACATGTAACACACACTAGTACATGTCCTACCTTTCACATACACTGCACCCTGCCCATGGGGTACCTTGGGTCTATCTGAGGGGTGCTATACTTGTAAGAAAAGGGACGGTTAGGGCCTGGCAAGTGAGTGCACTTGCCAGGTGGACATGGTAGTTTAAAACTGCACGCAGACACTGCAGTGGCAGGTCTGAGATACCTTTACAGGGCTACTCATGTGGGTGGCGCAATCAGTGCTGCAGGCCCACTAGTAGCATTTGATTTACAGGCCCTGCCACACTCAGTGCACTGTACTAGGGTTTTACCTAGTAAATCAAATATGCCAATCATGGATAACCAATTATGTTCACAATTTACACAGAGAGCATATACACTTTAGCACTGAGTAGCAGTGGTAAAGAACCCCGAGTCGAAAAGCCAACAAAAACAGGTCAGGAAAAATAGGAGGAAGAAGAAAAATGTTTGGGGATAACCCTGCACAAAAGGGCCATTTCCAACACACTGTGTTTTGAGTACTTCATTATGAACCATTTATTGAAATTTGCATGCTCTCTTTACTAATTGCATCACTCTCTTTTAACACCTAACTACACAAGGTGGCCATTCCCAAAGAGTCTATTCGATGAATCATCTATGCCCTCCATAGTGCCTACACTATTAGTCTGGGCTTATGGTTCTTGGAATACAAACATAGTGTGCAAAATCTCTTGTTCAGCTTTACCCAGCGTATTTGGGATTTTCTCCATGTTCCTCCCTGACCTGCACCCCTCAAATCCTTTAAAACTGCCTCAACTATTTCTTTACATTGCTACTCTTCCAACGCATTCTGGGAGACAGCACTGTCTGACATAGCTGTGGTCATTACAGTGTATTTTCTCCTACTTGATTTATAGAACCACCCCACTATGAAAAGGTAAAAATCTATTACCTTTTTCCTTCCTTTGTGAGCAAAGTGTAGTAGACCAGTTGGGTGCCAAATATTCTGGAACTCTCTTTGTATCTTCCTGCCAGCCTATCTCAAACTACACCTTCCACAGGGAAAGGGGGCTGAGAAAGCCTCAAAGGTCAAGGAGTTGAGACTGCTAGCAGCGTAATGCTGTTATTTGCTCCACCATAAGGAAGGAACAGAACACTGAAGCCAGGTTACTGCAAAGAGCATATATTATAGATAAGAAATACAGTAATCACATACGGAAGTACACAGTCACCCCGAAAACTGTTAAATATGAAACCCTGAGTTCTGCTAATGTTTTCTGAAGCACGCTTGACATAGAAGAATGTTATCAGGGGGCAGTGCAAAGTGGGCCTCTACCAGGCCAGGACACAAGAGGAATACATGCCAAACCCTGAGTGTGCAGGAAGGTAACGCATCCAACTAAGATAGCTTTCCTGGAGTCGATGTGCAAGTTTTCGCATACATTCTCCTCCCAGGAAGGATGTTGACCCTAAGATATCTGTACTCCTCTTTGAACTGTCTGTGTTGTTATGGCCCCACCTTGGGGGACAGGGCAAGACCGTGAAATGACACAGTGATGCAGGCACCAGTCAGACAAGTGAGAGAAGATTTACTATTACTGAGGACAACTGTATTTCTATTCATGACAACCCAGTAGATTTCCTATTCCAATGAATACCTAGTCAAATAAGGGGTGGGTGAGCAGTGTTATCTAGTTAAATGTGCGGACTGGAATTTTCTAGCAGGGCTTGCCCTTTTGTCTTTCCCCGATTGCTGGTTCAGGAGGGTGATGACAGCCAGGTGCAGTGATTTCACACTTCTTTGTTTCGGATACTCCTGCTTGGATCCCATCTATTGATTACCTGACGTGGGAGTAATCACCTTGCACAAAGGCTGTGTCTGCTCTACAGCCAGAAAATGACATTTGAAAACGAACCACCCCAGATCTGTTCCAAAACATTTGAGAGTGCACCATGATATCCTGTCTGGAAAATGAAGTGGAACCCAAACCACTTCACTTTGTTTCAGTACCGCCTTCTTCTTGACCAAGGAAGGGAACTTGGAGTATTTTTAAAGTTGCTGTGTAACCAGGACTGGTGTCTGCATTACAGACAATCTCCCAGTGGTGACATGAAGCCAGCACATCCTGCTGAGTAGTGGAGGATCTGGTAGTGCTTGGAGTCCTGCCTGCCTGCCTGCTCAGAGAGGGAAGGAGAGAGCCTGGCCCTGCAGGAGGAGAGACTGTCCAGGAGGAGAATCCTACATCAGAAGCCTGATGTAAGGAACACTGAGACTGCCATCAGGAGCTATGCCAAAGCCAAACCATGTTGCAAGGAGTCTCTCACTGCAGTTCCCATAGAGGACCGCATTGAGAAATGAAGGTCGAAAGCATTGTGCAGTTCGGCCCCCTTGAAGCGTGCCCAAAGGACTGGTGTTGCTGCTCCCTAAATGTTGGTGTACTTGGTGAGGGAGCTGACATTGTCTCTGAAGTGGAAACCCTGTTCGTGGCATGTAGGCTGCTAATGCCAAAGACGACAATCTTCTGAAACCAGCCCAGAGGCTGCAACTGTTGAAGACAAAAACCCATCTGCAATTGGACCAGATGCTGCAACCATTGAACATGAGCACCTGTCTGATCTTGGCCTAGAAGATCAACCGCAGAAGATGCGTTCCCGCCAAGCAGGCCTACTGTGCTGCTCAACCCCCCATCAACCAGAGTCCAGAGCGGGGCTGCCAACCCGGTACTACATCACCAGAATTGACACTGAAGTTGCATGTGTGATAAGCACACCAGTTAGCACTAAACAAGGTGCACTGCTGCAAAGCAGGTAAAACCTTGGCCTAAACGAGCAAGATAAACTTTCTGATGGATACTTCTAATCGCAGACTTGTCACCTATTGCACATCCCCCATGCAACAGTCTGCATCTGGAAGCTTTCACAGCACTGCTCTCCCACACTGCTAGATGGTGCCATGCAGCTCCGCGTTGGTCTTGTTCCTCCCCGGAAGTGATGGAGCAGAGTCGCTCCCCTTTTTTCATCAGCTTGACTAGTTTTTAAAATGAATTCCAGGGTGCAGGGTAATGATGTCTCCACCAAAGACTACTGGGTTCAAACCATGCAATGACTGTTGTAAACAGATGTTGGTGATGTACCCACAAGAGGTGTGTCTCTGGTGTTTGGGCTCATGCTTGACTCCAAGTTGAGTGAGGAGTGTGTCCTCATGCACCCGAAGGCGATCCAGCACCATGAAGCGAAGTTGTACATCGCTGAACATCGAAATGAGCCATGCAAGCCCCAGCCCCACTCTAAATCGAGTGTGAGGACCCAATTCTACTCTCGAGGCCGATCCAGTAACAGGTCCTCTTTGCAGTTGCGGTCATTTGGTAATCTGAAGTCCAGATCAAAACAGAAACAAAAAAACGTGAAGCAAGACTTTACCCCATCCTCCCACTCTCTAGGTAAAGAGAAGTTGTGAGGGTGTCAAAGTGCTACTCAATATCACTCCTGATCCCCAATTAAGGAGCCGATCCCACAGCTGATCCCGATGCGTCCCGAGTTCCCAGGGCCATCAGCAATGCCATAGCAAGTCAAGGCCTTTAGAAAGGCCATGCTATGTATTTCTGTAAAACTTCCAGTTCCGTCTGATGCGCCTTCAGCCACAAGGATCTACAGGGGCCTCCAGTCGGGTTATCACTGGGATGGATCCCAGTCGGACTCCATCTAAGCCCATGGAGCTAACCTTGGATTCATCACTGATTCCGGTGCCGACTGAGAGTTTGGTGATCCAAGCTTCCACCAGCAAGGTGAATCATAGTTCTTTTCCAATTACTTCTCCTGACAGGTAGTTGAAAAGGAATGAGGCGTTTGGGAAACGTTTATTCTCTTCAGACAGCCTACCCTTGAGGTTGCTCAATGACAGCTGCCTACTGGCCCATTATACACATGCCCTCTGGGACATGGTCAGCAGGATCTTGCCACTATTCCTGGAAGAGTTTAAAACTTCTAGTTCAATATGGTTAGGATGTACATAAATATGTGATTCGTGCCCATCTGAGCACTACTGACTGCTTAGACCAAGCAGTTGGCAATAGTGTGGTGCTCCGTTGATTTGCATGGATGAGATCCACAGGTTTCTCTGGAGATATACAGCCATCCCTTATGGACGTACATTCCAATGGTTCCCATCTGTTTGGCGAAAAAGCTGATTTCGCCCTGGAGCTCTTCAAGGAAGGCTGGGCCACTGTGCACTTTTTGGGCCTTTCGACCCCTGAAAGTCAGTTCCCTCATTCGTTTTGGCCTTCTAAGTCTACTCAAGAGGTTTGGTGTATAGACAACGTCCCCTAGTCCCTGCTACAGTCACCTTAGCCCTTTTATGGCCATGGGCAGGGATCACGCAGGCAACATGCAATTTACCAGGCACACCAAGCTTTGCAGTTCCCCTCCCGAGGCATCAGCCTCCAAGCAGCTTTAGTTTGCCCTCCTGTGGGAGGCAGGGTGGCAGTTCATCACATCTGACAGCCATGCCCACCAGATCATCCAGCCAGGCTATGAACTTCGGCTTCTTCCAGACCCTCAACATCTTCCTCCCACATAAGAGTGTCTCTTAGAGGAGCACCTTTCCATCTTACTACTAGAAGAACGAGCCTCACTGTGCAAAGGGAAATAGGTATGGGTTATTGCTCCCGCTATTTCCTTTTACCGAAGAAGGACATAGGTTTTTGTCCAATTTTAGATCTACCACTCTGAATGCCATCTTGCGGAAGGACAAATTCAAAATGCTCACACTGGCCCAAATCCTGTCTGCCCTGGAACTGGGCGACTGGATGGTAGCCTTGGACCTGCAGGACGGGTACTTTCATGTGCCTGACCTGCAGTCCCACAGACATTACCTGCAAGTTAAGGTCAGCCAAGAGTATTTTCATTTGCTATGCTCCCCTTCGGTCTTACCAGCATCCCTCGGGTGGTCACGAAAGTGATGGCAGATCTTCTGAGGTTGAGGATACCAGTTTTCCCCTACCTCGACGTTTGCTGTTGAACCTGGCTGTACCTGGCTATTGAATGCAGGCTCATCACAGTCAGGTATAGACAACCTCCAGATGACAGTGAACTTCCTGACATCTTTGGGGGTTTCGATCAACGAGCTGAAGTCACACCTGATGCCTTCACAAAGATTTCCATTTGTAGGAGCTGTCTTGGACACAAGGCAGTTCGGAGCCTTTACTCCACGCTGTGAGTCCAGGAAATTCGGGCTATGATCTTGATGCTTCAGCATCATTCCTGGCTCTCAGTGAGAGCAACTCCCAGGGGTATTGGCGCCTTGGTCTTGTTCATCCTGCTCGTCCAATTTCTCAAGTGGCATATGTAGGCTCATTAGTGGAATCTGAAGTCTCAGTGGTCCAGCAACAATGAAACCTGGTGGATGTCATCCAGGTTTTGGAGGACACTGCACAAGATCTGCAGTGGTGGCTACTCGACTGCAACCTGACCAGTGGCAGACCACTCTCCAAGAGCCGACGGTGGTGACGGATGCATCACTGCTGGATTGGAGAGGCCATCTCTGAGAGGTGGAGATCCAGAAGGCTCTGGTCTCTGGCAGAAACACAGCTCCACATAAATCTGTTGAAGCTGTGGGCCATTCACCTGGCATTGAAGGCCTTCCTGCCGTTCATTAAGGGAAGGCTTGTGCAGGTTTTCACAGAAAATACCACCACCATGTGGTACTGCAACAAGCAGGACAGAATGGGGTCCTGGGTCCTGTGCCATGAGGCACTGCACCTCAGGAGTTGGTTGGAGTGTCAGGGCATTTCCGGGATCTTTAAACATCAGGCTGGGCGAGCTCAGCTGGCAATGCCTAGTGGATCACCAATGCCAGTTGCACCCTGAGTTGTGCAGGACATATTTCCACAGTGTGTAGAACCCTGGCTGGATTTTTTCACTTCAAAATGAGCGTGCAGTGTCAAAATATCTGCACGTTGGAGTCCTCTCTCTAGGAGACAGGGGAATCCTGTATGCCTTTTCACCTCTGCCTCTCCTGTCCCGAGTTCTGAGAAAGATCAGGAACAACCTGGCCGAAGACTTCGTAAGGGCTCTGGATTGGGGCAGAAGAGTGTGGTACATCTTCTGGGCACAGACATCTGTCCTTCAATCAGGCTACAGCTTCATGAGGATCTTCTGTTGGAGCATCAGGGCAGGGTTCTGCACCTAAACCTGCTTACTCTACTCCTCCATATATGGAAATTGAGCGGCAGCTGTTGACGGCATTCGATCTACCACCAGATGTCATCCTTGTGGCCAGTACCCATCTACGAAGTCCATTTATGCTGGGCACTGGGACAAATTTGTGGCCTGGATTCGCTGGACTACAGAAACACCCTCTATGCTGGGATCAGCTACCAGAAGACTGCAAACCATTCAGAACTTGGTGGCCAGAATCACTTTCAACCTCACACTCTGCACTCACATCACACCTGAAGGAGCTTCATTGGCTAGCGATACACAAATAAATGAGCGCAATTCAAACTCCTCATTCACACTTTCAAGGCACAATATAACACTGGAACAACATACTTCAACAAACACATCTGCTTTCACAAACCTTTCAGACACCTTCGCTTGTCCGAACTCCACCTTCCACACATCCCATGCATACAGAAAACCAGATCCAGTGGTCGAACCTTCTCCTACATCGCTCCTAAAGTGTGGAATCACCTGCCACTGCATAAAAGAACCTTCTCCTCACTTCTTTAATTCTGCAAGAAGCTGAAGATCTGGCTTTTGGAGTAGTCGCACTAGGCCTTAGGTTTGGCATGGTTCACACCTGCTCTGTTCCAGGATACCCTCTCCGGTGATAGCGTACTGTACAAATCTGCATACCATAACAACATAAACCTTTTTAAGTCAAACTGTCGGATGTTTTATTATTTGTTTTGTTGTTGGCACAGCAAGGCCTTGCAGTAGGTACTACCAAAGGTTATTTGTCCTTTTTGTGTTTGCTGGACCAACCACCTTTGTTTAGGTCACCTGGTGTAATTTATTAAAGTTGTGGCACACATGTTCCCTTCTAAACTGTTTGTGATGCCACATGGAGATGTTAATTTGGCCCTGACAATCCTCATGGGCAGCCCCTTCGGGGGGATGCACAGCTGCTCATCGCTTTTTGTGACTCTCAAAACTGTCTTCCACATTGCGATCACTTCATTTTGTCATGTGGGTGAGCCCTAGGCTCTCTTAGTGCAGACGTCCTACACCACCTTTTTCCAGGACAAACTGGTGTTGAGGACCAGGGTGGCCTTTTTGTCAAAAGTTGTGACTCCTTTTCACATTGGGCAATCCATCACCCTGCCAACATTCTTTGCTCCCCTTCACCTTGTAAAAGAGGAGGAAAGACTCCACTGACTAGACTCCAAAGGAGCCTTAACCTTTTACATCAAATGCACCAAAAACCATTGGGTGGATGATCAGCTTTTTATGGAATTCTTGGTGGCAAAGAAAGGTAAGGCGGTGCAGAAATGGACTTTCTCAAGGTGGATAGTCCTCTGAATTAAGATCTCCCATGTATTGGCCAAGAAGCAGCCTCCAGAAGGGCTGAGGGCTCTTTCCACCAGGACCAAGGCTTCTACTACTGCATAGGCATGCCGCGTGCCTGTTCTTGACATCTGCTGGCCGTGGCGTGGGCGTCAGTGCACACGTTCATGAAGCACTACTGCCTTGACTGTCAGGTCTGATAGAAAGGGCATTTCGCCTATTCAGACCTGAGGACATTTTGTCTAAGAACTCTCCACAGACCCTTCACCTTGGGGAGGTATTGCTTTGGTATCTATTCTACAGGGGATGAATATGCGGTTAGAAGTATCCATCAAAATAACAGGTTACCTACCTTCAGTAACTGTTTCTGATGGATACTCTTAAGCACAGATGCCTCCACGCCCTCCCTCCTTCATGTTCTGTTGGGTGGCCTCTTTTTGCCATCTTAAAAGGTCCCAAATTTGAGCCATATACACCAGTATCTCCAATTGTTATGTGCATAATGCCCGAGGCGTGGAAAGAGTCAAGCAAGAAACTGACTTTGGCGCACATGGCTCGCTCTCAAATGAGACTCTGGTCCATGGCTTATAGGTTGGAACAAGACCAACACGACGCAGCACGGCACCACCTAGTGGCAAGTACACCAGTGCTGTGATATATTCTGGATCCAGTCTGGCACCTGGGGTAGTTTACAGGTGAGGAATCTGCAGCAAGGGTATCCACCAGAAAGAGTTAGAAAAGGTAGCTTGGTTGATTGCACAAAGGTAAACCTATTGTGAGAATGTCAATTATTGCCGGTGTGATGGCTTTTGGCAAGAACTGTTTGAATTCAATTACGAATTATCCTGAGGGGTATTCACTAGTGAACTGCACCCATGCCTATCTATGTCTATGCCTGTGCTTTTGTATAAGTCACCGTAGACGGAGAGTTCCAAGAGCAGGGAGGGGGCACAGTAGCGAGTGTAACCTTTGACTAGGATTCATTGGTGCAATCACAGCTCTATAATTGAGCCCCTGTAGAACTGTGTAGTAGGTCACTTTGCTGTGATATTTAAGTACTTTATTTTTAATAAAATAAGCACTGGACTGGCCATTGCATTATTGTGTCTATTTGTCCGTTGAGGTCTGAGCTCTTGTCCCCCACACTACCTCCCTAAGAAGCCTTGGCTTACTCGCTTTTGCTACCCGGAGAGTTAAGTGTGTAAGGGTTGTACTTGGCCCAGATTGTAGAGCCGTAGCAGGACAGACCACAGAGCATCAGTGGGAAATGGCCTTAACCCCCACGGTTGTGGCCCAGTAGCCTCGGTCTGCACTGTGACCCCCCAAACAAATTCTGAAGGCACTGAAAATGTCTTTCTTAAATGATAAGTTTGCAATATGACAGAGGCTGAGAACACAGTACATCCAGTAACCTATTAGTAAGATTGAAGCATTTGAAACACTTAGGGGCATATTTACAAGGAAGTGGCGGAGCGCGGCGTTAGCCTCCTTGGCTTAACACAGCGCTCCGCCACTTCTGAAACACAGGGCTGCACCGTAATTACAAGAATACAGTGCAGCCTTACATTTCCCCCTGCGCTGGTGCTCGTTTACCTGCCTAGCGCCAACATAAGCACCCTTGCACCATAGTGCAAGGGTGCATGCGTTGAGGGGAATGATTGTTTATGTGCAGGAAGGTGTCCCTTGCTGCACATAAACAACCTGAAATGGCGTTTTGAAACTTGCATGTGTGCTGCTTAATGCAGCACACATAGAAGTTGCAAAACGTCATTTTTTTAATGATTGTTTGTGCAGGAAGGGACACCTTCCTGCACATAAAAATCAATGGCGTTATGCTGTTTCTATGTCTGCTGCACAACGCAGCACACATGGAAACAGCAAAAACTAGGAGAAATTAAACATTTCTCCTTGATGTGCCAGGGTAAGACCAGGTTTTCCCTGGTCTTAATTTTGGCGCTGCCCCATATTTGTGGCACCCTTGTAAATATGAGGCAGCGTAAAAATCAATGGGTGTTGCGGTGGAACGTCCACCACAACACCCATTGCCCGCCCCTTTCACACTAAGTATAGCGTGAAAGGGTGCCTTATTCACAGGGTGGCGTTAAGCCACTTAATGAATAATGGGAAGCCCCTATCGCCACCACAACGTTGAGAAAAGTGACGTTGTGGTGGCGATAGAGGCTTGTAAATAGGCCCCGTAGTTTGGCATTTACAGATGTTACAATATTGCTTTTTCCCATTGGACTAAATGATCATGGAAGATCCATAAGACTTGGCATGATTCAGGTTGTTGATTATTTATAAAAGACTTGACATGGCCAATGACTTGTTTAAGTTATCAGGCGAGGAGGCTCATTTAATGCAGCTTAAGAAACCGAAAGAGAAATACATAAGATGTGAGAACGTTCTGCAAGGTTGTAAATAATGAGGTAGGGTTACCAATTGATGACATTGAATGCGTATTATCCAATGAGAGATGGATTCGCTTTATAGTAGAATTGTATGATGGGTATTGGACTGGTAAAAGGGAGGTTTATGGGCCTGAAGCTCTCCTGCTGGGTATGGTAAATGTATTTAATGGAAGAAAAACACGGTGTCATCAACTATGTCTAGAGCAGGTGTGCCAGATGGTCTACTAGGAGCTCCACTGGGTTGTAATCCAGATTGGTGGGCCGTTCATTTTGCATCTTAATTGTAATCTTTAGTCATAAATGTTTTATTGCCGGAATCATGGTAATGTGAGATAGTAAAGCATGCTTTTTTTTTTAAAAAAGATGATGTTTCTGATCTTTACCTTTTCTAAATACAATCTCTATAATATCTGCAAACTTTAACTTTTTTGTTTGGTGGAATCAGCATGTGCATCTTATCGTAATCCAATATATTTAGCAAATTTTCAAGATAGCTGCACCACAATGGATTTGTTATGTGTTACGGGAACTGGCCTAGGAAATGTGTTAGACAAATCGGGGCTTTATTCGCCTGCAAATGGATTTTAAGACCACTTTTAATTCTGTTAATCTTGATAAACTAGCTTAAACATACGAACAAACGTCTACCCCACAGCCTCCTTGCTTTGATTAAATATTTGCTCACTCAAATTAGGATTCAGACAGAGATTGCAATGTCTGGTTGTCTTAGTCCTCAAGCTAAATATTGGACCAAATGCTTTTATTTATTTTTAGCAGACCTACCAGTCTTGCTTTGTCCATCACATTTATTTTCCCAAAAAGTTTTCTAAATGCTAGAGACTGCCTAATGTAGGAGATTGTCTAATGTATACTGGATATTACTCTGATCACCTTACAAATGCAAAATACAGCCCTTTGCCATTGTTGTGGGACAATTATCTCATCTCATGATAAACACTTGTAAAACCAAGGTTTTACCTTTTGGTCACTGTAAGATTAAATATATTCGCTGGATTTGTGATAAGAGATTGGAAATAGTGAATTCATATCAATATTTGGGCATGTACTTTTCTAGAACATGTGGGACAATGATTAATATTTTGGCATATATTTTAGTAGAACGCTGTTTTGCGCCACCCACTGGTGTACTGCAAATTTAACGGCGATTAATATCCTCGCTAGCTTCAAGAAGTTTAGTCTTCTGTATTGAGGCTTTTCTACAAGTTTTTTAGCTTAAATCTATCAGTGCGTAGATTGAGCCTTTTGATTTTATATGGAAGCCCCTTGTTAGTGTTTGGTGGGATGTTAGATTTTACATTTTTGGATGGAAAAAATTGGGAAGGGGCTTTGGGACTTCTAAAGCAAGTTTGCTCCCGGCTATTAGACTTTCCCAGACAACCAAAAGTGCTGCATTGCCAGGCTACTGACTGACTGTGCATCATAATTACCAAATAACAATAAATTAGTCCCACTAGTACTGTCCATAGTCATAGCAAGGCTAAACTATTGACCTTCCTTTCATAGAGTTGCTAAAAAGATCCTCTTCAGGCACCCAAGAACCCACAAACACACCAGCTGGAATTGAACAGCTGCATTGACCTTATTCTCATAAACACAGATGCTGTCCTTTGCAAATATTAAAAGGATTGTAATCAGTTTGATACACTAGATCTACACATTGATTTGCATGGGATGTTACACTGTTCATGTGAATATAGTGACGCGTCCCACATCCCTTTATTCAAGGTACACACCTTTTCAAATTTAAATCAATGCGGGATAGTATTTTCTAAGTGAATGTGAACAAGCACAAGCATTCCTGAAAGGTGTCCAGCTCAGCCTAAATTACATCTTTCTTTTGTAGCCATGGTATCCAAGTAAACTAATCCACACCAGTACCTCTGGACACGAAAGAATTCAGCTTTGGTTTTTGTTCATTTTATTGCAAAAATCTCATGACAAGTTATTTAGAAAAAATACTCACAGTTCTTAAAACACACAGGGAAAGAAAAACAATTCAGGGTTAATGTAAAATATAAAACTTCAGAAACCCTTTAACCCCTCCCACCCCACAACATTCCATTTGCTCCATATCTTTATATGGTGGATCAATTATTGCATTTACCTTGAACATTGCATAGTTTTTCGTACAATGTGTGTTTCTTATAACAGATCGAACGCACGCACAAGGCTTGAAGTAGGCCGCCATTCATACTATTATCTGTATTAAAAAGGTTTCTTTAGACGCCCCGCCAACTTCATTACACTCCTTGACTGACTTGTCCTCCAGTTTGCTCATTCATTTTTATTGCAATTAGGTACATTAGTCGTCATTTTAACCCCTACTTTTTCTGGGAAGAAAAAAGGGATCACCAAAAAGTAAAATCTCTAATACCGTACTTTAGTGAGGGGTTGAATTTGACATTTCTCAAAGTAATTAACTTAAAATATGAAGAACGTCTCAGGCTTAAATACGAGGTGATGTTACATTCACTAATCTTATATACACATGTGCAAGTCAGTCAACAAGTAAGTAAATGGAGTCTCCTCCCAAAGAAACCTGGGTCTTCCCACCCTTCCAGAATGTCCAAAAGGCTGTTCACTACATATGCCAATACTCATACACACGTGTCCCAAGTGGGATTTTTTCGTTTGGTCTTATGAGATACTATGACTTGAAGTCATACATTGATGCACTCTTGTGCAGATCTGTGCCACCATAACAGGTGGTATGAAGGTCTTGTGCACCCTGTTGGACATTTTGGTGGTGTTTCCGATACTTAGAGCAGTACCAAGTCTCATGTCTGTCTCCTTTCAGTGAACCGTGAAATGCCTCATATTAACTGTGTTAGTGGAGAAGATGCCGTCTTCGTGGCTTTCCGCGGCCTGCGCTAGCGAGGTGAATTTCATGAGGACTTTGATTATGCAGGCTTGTGACCCAAATAGCACCCTGACTTTCTCAATGAAAAAAAAACAAATTTCTCACAAAGATAAAATAAAAATCACTACAACTCATCACGCATTTTGTCGCCCTTGGGCCTCACTAGCCGGCCAATGAAAAGAATAGAGTCCGTTTTGTTGTCTTTGATGAGAAAAACAAATGGATGGTCTGTGTAGAAGAGTTTAGGATTCCTCAGTTCTTCGCGCCCATAGATATCAGCATCAAAAGGGTTGCCGGGAGTGTCAAACTCTAAGGCTGTGGCATGGAAGACGTTGGCCAGGTACAGATCCTTCTTACCAGAGATCTTGGATAAATCAGCTTTTGCTTTGTCGCTGGCTTCTGTCAGGCCCAGCTCAGCCAGATGTTTCTGAAATGAGAGAGTCAGTGTTGTGGTTTAATTGAAACCTGTATGTTTTAGCATCCACAGGTGTCGCCTGCTCCCCAGGTTGCATGATAATGGCAAAGGAATGTAAAGTCGGCTTCCATTACACATGCTTGTGACAGTTTAACATTTTCTCAACTCAGAAGTTCAGTTTATGATTTTTCTGTCTTTTCTTGTCAAGTTTTAATGTCACTCTACCTTACTTACGTTGCTTCCTCTTCCGAAGTTAGGCTGCTATTTTAGTTATGCCTTAGAGACAGCTTTAACTGTTCACCAGCCTTATGTTTTCCAATGAATTATTATTTATATACATGTGTATATATATCTATATAGATAAATAGATAGATAGATAGATAGATAGATAGATAGATAGATGTTTGTACTTTGATTGCTTTTTAAATGTAATGTCTAGGGAATATAATTGCAAAACGAGAAATGTAAGAAACACTGCTGACATCCCGAGGGAAGGCCTATTGGCTTTTCCCATGTTTGTGGCTGTTCCTCGCGTCTCCATTGTAGCCAAGCAGCCAGCTCCACCCAACGACAAGCAAACCTATCAACAACATTTCACAGAAATGCATACTGCCATTGTTTCTTTTTTACATTCCTTATCTTCTGCCTTCATCTGGCCACTAAAATGACTTCCTGCCACTGAGTTAGGAACTGTCTTCAAGGCAGCTAACAGAGCCCATAGCCGCTCTCAGATCAACATTTAAAAGCTGTGCCTGTTTTTGAGGTGGGACATACCTGAAGGTCGTGGCTGACTTCCACGCTGACTTTGGGCAGGGAGACCGCCACTGCTCTTTTCTGAAGTTGGCCCTGCCAGGTTTTCAGCTGCTCTCTAGTTAGAAGTTTCTCAACGCGTTCAAGTGGCTCGACGTGGTGGGGCATGATGAAAATCATGCTGGATAGCTTGTGGGCAAGAGGCATCTCCACGATCTGAAGACTGTTGGCAGAGTCTTCGTAGTAATTATACAGACCTGACAAGAAGCAATCAGAAATATGTTAATTATTTCTGTGAGCTGCACAAACATACATGCTTACTTAGGGGCATACTAATGAGAGGCTTGTGCCACCGTTCGGCGGCGCAAACCTTTCAACCATATCCATGAGGCCATGCAAAGTTACTTTGGGTGGCTTTGAATGGCATCGTAGATATGGGGTAAGGCAAGGCAGTGCAAATCGATGTGTTGCCTTACTCTGCGGTAGGGAGGCATTCCATGGGCGTTGCGGATGGGTGTGCGCACGCATCACACATGGATTTTGACGCACCCCAAATTTGCAAGAGCTTATAAACCTGGGGATGCGCCAAAGCCTTACACCTCCGGAGGGGAGGTGCAATGAGGAGAAATATCTTTATTTGTCCTCATTTTTTCCTCTTTCTATATGTGCTGTATTCTGCAGCACACATAGAAAGAGGAAAAAGCCTCCCAGGATTGTTTGTGTGCAGGAAGGTGCCCCTTCCTACACAAAAACAATCCTGCCTTCAATGCAGACACCCTTCCACCACAGTGCAAGGGATCCTGCATTGGCACTAGGCAGCCAAAACAGCTCTAGCGCAGTGGGAAAGGACAGGAATGCACTGTATTGCATAGAAAGTGCACATTCCTGCCCGTTCCTTTTGGTGCAGGGCAGCTCAGCAAGGGGACTTGCTGTGCTGCCCTGCGCCAAAAACCCATAAATCTGGGCCTTCGTTTTTTGATATTGCACTAACTACTACCTGGTCTTTTGTGTTTATGTGGTCACAGCTTTGGTCTGATGTTGCAGATTTTTCTAACAGTGGGGACATTTGACCATTCCCCTAGTCTAATAGAGGGTGGGTGATACTGTTTAAAGGGTGAAGGTTTTCCCTAAGGTGTTGCTTCAGGAGAGTGAGAGTAATAGATTTTTCAATCTCCTGGCTGGTTATGGGGGGGTCTCTGAGGGTGCTTTGCCACAGGGGTTTGGGTCTTAATGGTCTATCACCCAACCCAAGCCAGTGGTGTGGTTGTTGTATTAAAGTCCTGTTCCTCCAACATCTGAAGAACAGAATTAATTATAGTTGCTTGGCAGTCCTCCCCACGCCCCCAGAAGCTTACTTAGTGATTCTGGTACCCACTTGTTTTAATTGCTCTTGGTTACTTCTTTTCAACCATTGAAGTACTAGAACTCTACATTGGTTTAACTTGATATTGCTACATTCTAGTTACATGATGTGTCCGGCTACATGACTGAATTTAACTTTAACTCAGCAGTGCAGGAGAGAGACACATGCTGGACTTTTGCATAACGCAGTCGGATAATTGCAAATAACCCAGGACAGTGCTTCCGAGAGAGATACAGAGACGGTGTGTTGTATAGTGCTAACTACCATTTATGGTCTTGTAGAGCTTTCAGAGTTGGGGTGCGTTTTATGGTATGGAATGTGAACGAAGTGCAGAATGACAAATTCTGCTAGGGACAATCTAATGATATGTTTCATTTTCTGATGTCTGAGCATGCAAGTAAATCATTGCATATATGGTAATGGCCTTTAAGGAAGTTTGCAGTAGGATGGAGGGGGAGTCAATGGTGCACAAGGACGAAGGTTTTCAGATTTAAACTCCTAAACATACCTGTACGGTGCATCATGGGAATGCCCACTGTGAAGGAACGGGTCACCATGAAGACACGATCATCGACCATGGTGTGATGGAATCTTTCATCCCAATGAGCTGCAACACATAATATGAGAATGGTATCAATGACAATGAGATCTGTAACAGCAGGTCGGGTCTATTCTACATATACATCAAATGTCTTTCATGTGCAATATCTACCTATTACCATTTTCCCCTCTTTTCTTAATTAAATTTTATCCTATTGATACTTACGCTTGAAAAACATGGCGTTGACGATCAATGCCCCGTCTGTCTTCTCAACGTTGTTGGTCACTTCTGGAAGCTTGCCATCGGTGGTCTGCGATGCCCATTCGTTGATTGACTTCAAGGCACTCCTCTTGTCTCGGAAGTTGATCTTGGAATGCTCGTAGTTGTAGTGCTTCTTGCTGTCCTTCACAAAGTCTTCAGCAAAGTTGATGGAGGTCGGACCGTAGAGGCGGTTGCCGATCTTCCATGTCACGTTGCGGGCAGTGGAGTTGCTCACCTCATTCAGAAGCTCAGACAGCCCCGCATGGATGTAGTCATCATTCAGCTTGTCTGCACTCAGGATTGCTTTGGCTTGCGTGGCAGTGCTGGCCTTGCCCGCAAGTGAAATTAGGCCAAGAGAGGAGGCCACCACCACAGGAGAAACAAGGATGTTGTCCATGCTCTTGTCTTTGGCCATCGTATGGTACAGGTTGAACGCTAGAGTTGCACTTCTGTCTGCCAGGGCGGTGGCTTTCTCACTTAGTTTCTTGATCTCCCCCGCCCCATCAGCCGCTGGTTTATCTGCAGTCTTGGATTCTGCAGGTTTAACTGCTGGCTTCTTACTTACTCCTGCGTTGACCGTGACCAGAATGGTCAAAAGTACAAATCTGGTCAGCCACATGGTTTCAAAGCGAGTTGGCGGCCCTTTAATCCTGCAAAGATAAAAAACACATGCATAGTTTTGCAATCACAAAGTGGGAGCTACACAAGTCTAAATATCTAGTAGCCCTTAAGCTTGATTACTATGCTTGACAATGATAAGATTACATTTATAATTTCTTCTGAAATTACTACAGTCAACTTCACTACTATGCGGTTTGAAGAAGACAGAGTGCCTTCAGGATAAGAATATATCTGCTGCACTGTGTATGTTTATGGACGACCATGTAGCAACTAGGATTATAAAGGTGCTCAGAAATGTGTCTGCAAATGGAAGACCCTGGTACCAGCCTGTACAACAGGCTCGTGGGCACTGTGAGCTAGTAGATCGCAAGTACTCCTGGGTTTGGGGATCACGTGGGCTGCAAGTTTCTCTGCTAAATTAAGTGGCCTTTATTGCGTTCTGTGTGTTCTTTGCTCTTATGCGCTCTCACCTCCTGAGATGGCATTGTCACTTCTATGGCTAACACTAACCACATCAGTGAGGTGGAAAAATCCCCAGTCTCCCACCATCCTGAGCCCCACCAGCTGGTTCCTCACGCTAGCTTAGCTCCAGTAAGGATTGCCTAAGAACTGCCAATCAAAAGATTGTGTGGGCCCCAAATGGCAACCCATTTACTTCCAGCAGTCCATATGCACACCAAAGACCAAACTTTTCAAACCCCGGGAAAATGTTTGCGAGTACCCATGCACTAGGCCGTTCTCAACCACTTCCAGGTGGAGCAATAAAAGTACCTTCTGTAGAATCAGCCTTTTATATCTGTGATGAGTCAGGTGTCTCCATGATCTTAGTAGTAAAGTCGGGGTAGATTTAGGGCTAAGATTCATGAACTACTTTTTATTATCTTGTTTTGATTGGCTAGGTTCAAGCTGCACGATTGTCAAATGATTCGGTTCTTGCTAGAAGAATACGTGTTTCTCTTTAAGCAAAACATATAAAGAGAGAAAATAATGTAATGTAGCCCAGTGCAACTACCAGAGGCTGAAGCTAACTCACTCATTGTTAGTTTTCCTTAAGGAGCCGCCCTCAGTGCCGCAGATGTCCCCAGACATGGATCCGTAGCTCACTGTCCCATGGAACTCACGCTGCACCGCACTCATGAGCCCAACAAGGTCAAAGCCAATCAGAATGGACCAGGCCTAGCAGTTTGGGTTGAACTCTTCCTATTGGAGCAGGACCAATACTGATTTACATAGGGCTAGTCCCTTTCAGTAGTGGCACAGTGAACAAAAGGAAAACATGGACAGGAATGCAGCCTAGGGTAATTACCAGCCTCCATGGCTGATCTAAGTGCATACCGTGCTGGCAATCAAAAAGAATGTCGCACTGTTATATTCCTCTTAGGGTGTCCATAAACGGGCTTTCCAGCATCATGTCCTTATATAGGCACAATTCGCCCTGCCCTTATATAGGCATAAAATCCCAGCCCTTATTTAGGCATTAAACCGTGCACTCCAAATACAGGCATGGTCTCTGACATCCGTCCACCCTAACGTCACAACGAGTTCATGAAGAACAGACCCTTAGGCTGCGGGAGTTTCCCTAGCCCAGGACTATTGATTTCTTCAAGGCCTCATATATTATGCATGAACCATTATTTCTTAGGGGTTCATCCATGACGTCTTTCGCTGTCCAATTCACGTCAATGCTAACATTCCTAAGGTACTCTCAGGTATAAATATACCTTCCCTAGCCCCTGTAAACTAGAGGAGACCTCGACTTCAGAGGAGCCCGAATCCCGGCCTGACGCACTGAGAAGAAGCTGTCATCCCTGCACGCAGAGAGTCCCGCTTCCAGTGATCTGACTTCCCTTGCGGGGTGTTGCAGTTCGAGTCTGGCAAAGAGATTCCTACCTCTCTCATTCTTCAGGTATGGAGCTGACAAGAACCTAGAGGGACTCTTGGCATACTAAGCATACTAGGCATACTAGGCTTAAACATACTCCTAGTATACCATAGTAAGGAATACTTCACCTACTTCATACCTCTCCCTACACCTAGGATTAGGTTAGGTACATTGGGGTAGAACTACATTAGAAACGCATCATATGAGTACTCGCATTTTTAGCTCATGTTATTTATGTATGTGAATATATGCTAAGAGATAATGCTATCGCAGTATTATTTATTTCTACTGCTCACCCTGTACATTATTTATCTCGCATACTGTCTTGTGATCGTAACAGCACATTATACTTACACCAGAAACAAGACTGTTCAATAAATCTTTTATTGAAAACGCCCATCTTTTCTTTCTGTGTAACTCTGAGGAAAACTAAGCATGCACGACTGAGCAGAGTGAAATAGTTATCTATTGTTTCCACGACTCTGGGGCACGTTCTGATTCTAAAAGGGAAACATAGTGGTCATGTTTTGCGGCTGCCAGAAACTACTCCCTTCTTGTTGTCAAGGAGTTTCTAGTGGCCTCTGAGCTAGCTGGCACAAGTAATTAAGTTTAATATACTCGATAGGGACATACTGACCTTAGTCCTATGTCAAACCTATAGGATATATTATTCCAATGCGCAGAGCCTATTAGGGAAATAGGAGCTACACTAAATGGCGCCCAACGGTTTGGTAAGGCGGTAATTCAACGTTAGATACTGAGTAACTCAGCCGTGCTTTTTCTCTCAGAGACCCCTACCCATATACTCCAAAAGACGTCTGGAGTGGGCAGGGTTTAGTATCCGCCACGGCTACATAGGGAAGTACCCTATATATTAGCTGTTTGGTTTGCTCAACGTTGAAGGATACAGTGTTCCAAAATATTGTGCACCTTATCTTTGTTTCCTTGAAACTTGTTCTACATTTTTCAAAAAACAAAATGCCTGACGGAGACAGTAACACCGAAAACGGTGGAGCTGCGGCTGATCAAGCCCAAGCAGCAGTTTTTAACCTTACAGGTTTAAATGAAACCGAGGAGGGTGTTATAGACATCCCTCAAAACTTAAGAAGAGCCATCACTCTAAAACTTATAAAACATGGCCTATCGCCAAGAGGAGGTAGAGCAGTTTTCGTGATAGAGGCACATGAATCCTTTCAGACAGAGATATTCTATTCATGGGTAATACTTCCTGAATGCAATCCAACATCACAAACATTTCACTTCTACAAAGAAGATGAACTACCAGAGAAATACATTCCTTTCGAGGATATTGAAATTCCATTAACATACCAGGAGCATCAGCTCTGGTTTAAAGGCGCCCTAAAACATCACAAAAACATTACCAGGCTCGGTCCACTAGGTAGACCAGGAGCAACATGGCCTATTTTAGCCAGCTACACACCTCATCCTGAACTGGATATAATGACAGATGAGGAACTACTAACTCAAATACAAGAGTTAATAAAAATTTACAGACAATTGGTCCAATATGTCATGCGGACTCTCACAGTCCAACCACCATTCACACTGCAAAATCAGACCCCTCATCAGGGGACTACACTAAAAATTACACCACAGACTCTCAACTCAGTCATGGGTAAAATGCCCACAAAACGTGAGCGAATTCCGTTCTGGATAGCTCAAAAAATTACTCAAATCGAAGCAGTATTTCCAAATACTAGCCCGTATGAGAAACACAGAATCCTAACAATCAGTTTACCAATGGGGATCACACCACAACTGGAAGACTGCACCACTTGGGGTTCAGTCTTTGCTGCCATCTATACAAAAACACATGGCATTCCGTCAATTGCGGTAATACCTGATGTCCTAAAACAAATTCAAAACGAATACGGGGCAGAGCCTGCTCTAAATTTAGGTATGAAATTACTGAAAAATTACGACCAGGTCTCAACAATAATATTATCTAATATTAAAGGAGAGGCAGCAGCAGTTGCGATCCGCCAAAAATTGAGGGAATTGGATGTTACAGAACATCAAACTGAGCTACCCAGAATAATAGAACAATCCTATGCAGAATTAGGCAGAGATAGTTTGGGTGGAAGACCAGTGAAGCCGAAGCTATCTGAAAGTCCTGAGAAGGTTCTCAATTAAACAAACTCCTACATCTTCTAAAAAGAAGTGGGAAACTAATAAACAAAATTCAAATGAGAAGCGTTCTCAATCCCGAGGTAGGTCTCCTCAAAAGGAGCCCTCTGAAAGGAGGTATAACCTCAGGAATAGAGATAATTTGAGAAAACCTGACAGGTATCAAGATACTGATACACGTTCCTCTCGTCCCTTTCAGATCTCATCACAGACTTCGGAAAGAAGAGGACGGACGGAACACAGAGAAGAACGCGTGAAATCGAAAGACGACAAACACGCTCCAAAAACTAAGGCTAAACCTCAATTCTCCAAAAAGAAAGTAGCAGGTCTAAAGATTAGACATGCCGAGAATACTGAGAACACAACTCAAGAACGGAGAATGGGCTCAGACCATGCTGGACAGTGCAGCAGAAGTCACAATAGTTTGCCAGAACGTGAAGGAACTTCTGGAGATAGTGGACTTGAATGAATACATTAAAGTAGAGACTGTAGACACCAGGGTTAGTACTCCACAAAGGTTATTTGAAATAACACTCCGGATGGAGGGAGACAAACCTAGACAGGTGAAAGCACTTTTTTGGGAAAGACTATCAAAGGGCTATGACATACTTCTAGCAGAAAAGGACTGGCCACCACATTTTGTCAGGGAGTGCTCACATGGCGAGGACATTATTATGCCTGCCTTCTCCAACCATATTCCAATAAACCTAAAATATACATATGCCAGGAAATGGGCAGTAGCCCAGGCCCCAGCATTATATAAAAATCATGTAGGATGGGATGAGGATTCACCTCACCATAAAATACACCTGAAACATGAACCTACTGCACAACGTATCTACAGACACCTAAACACTTGTTCTAAAACTTTTGCAGTGCAAAATGCACATAGCACAGCATTAATGAATAACATTGTGCGTAAAAAATATAAAACAACATTAGACATCTCAAATGGTTTCTTTTGTCAAAACATAGCACCTGAAAGCAGGTACTTAACAGCATTCTCCATAATGGGGACCCAGCGTTACTTTTGTCGACTCCCACAAGGGTTCAAGAATAGCCCAGGTTTATTCTCAGCGAGGGTAATGGAGTTACTACAAATTTATGACAATGAGGCATTGTCCTATGTCGATGACATCTATCTGACAGACGATGACCTGGACAAACACTTGAACAGGGTGAGCACCATTATATTGGGTTTCGCCTCTGAGGGCTACAAATTCAACTTTAAAAAGTCCAGAATTGCCCATCTCAATGTCTTATTTCTAGGATATGAGCTTTCAAGTGAAGGCAAGAGCTTGGCAGCTAACTTTTTAGAAAAGTGTGCGCTGCTCCAACCTCCAAAAATGCTAAAAAACTTACAATCCATCCTGGGTTTCTTAAATTTTGGAAGAACATACATTCTAAACTACGCAGAAAGGGTTAAACCTCTCTACGCATTAATCAAACCTGATTTTTCGATCAGAAACTGGACACAAGAACACACAGAAATCTTGCGTTCACTACAAGCTAACAAGTTAGCAACAAATTACTTACAAACACGCGTAAGTCAACGCAATTTGGTGATCCGAATAATTTCGGGTCAATGCGGATTCACCTACTTAACTTTCAATGAGGGTGAGAAAATACCAATAGCGTACAAATCTCATTTGTACACACAAGCGGAAATGCGCTTCAGTTCAACTGAAAAAATTCTAACAGCAGTTCAAACCGCTGTAGCAAAAGAAAGAGCCTTAGCCCAAGGGAAACGCATTATTGTCGCCACCCCAGTACCAGCTTTAGAAGCGGTTACAAAAGCGAGCATTACAAATGCTAAAGCATTACATCCACGATGGATACAATGGGTTAATTCTCTTGCTGCAACAGATGTTGAATATGTTTTTGATCCAGATTTAAAAACACAAGCATTCCTGCAGTATGAACATGAATGTCCTCTGCCTCTTGAGATTCTGCCTCTCGATCAGTACGAATTTATAATTTACACTGACAGATCCGCACAACCCGCAATCGGGAGTAAGCAAGCTTACAGTGCAGCGTGTGCTATCGTTAAAGGTCGCATGCGAGATGGCATCTTCAGACCTATGGTCACAAAAACGCAGTCTCTAGGAGATTGTACGGCTCAGCGAGCTGAACTACAAGCATTCAAACTGGCACTTGAAACTACAGATCGCGAACTCCCCACACTAATCGTGTGCGATTCTTTTTACTGTGTGCAGTCGTATAATGAATATATACAAAACTGGCTTGAAAATGGTTTCAAAGATGCTAAAGGTGGCACAATAAAGCACAAAATGCTTTGGGAACAAGTAGTTCAGTTGAAAAACGAACTACCAAAGGCTCACGTGATCCACACACTGAGTCATCAACGTGATGGCGTTCACGTTGCAGGGAATTCATTGGCTGTCGAAGCCACAAAGGGGGCTGTGCAAACGGCTTCCGTAGCTGCGATCACTCGTTCAAAAACAAAAATAGACGGTGAGATAATGTTGGCTGTCAAAGCTTCAAGCAAAGGCAGCAGTGCACGTTACCAAAAAAGTTTCCACTCAAGTACTCCTATGTAATTGATGCGAATAACGTTCCTTTTGCTCGAATCCCTGGAGTGGGGGCTAGGGTAATTCCAAACTTGGAACGTAGAGCAGCCTTGATTTATGAAACACATTTGGGGGAAGGTCTGTCACATCAAGGGATCTCTAAAACAATTTTGACATTAAAAGAGATGTACTGGTGGCCAGGAATGAATACAGAAATTCACATATTCATCAACAACTGCTTAGACTGTAAATTACAGCGAGAGAGCCACCAGACACAATGCTGCGAATGCGGCAACCCAGTGCAGACACCATTGTTAGACAACATAAGACTATCTACGCACCTGCGTCCTACTGGACAAAGGCATTCCCACAAATACTGAATCTAGGTTCCTATGGTTATGGCCTCAGCGCTCAGCTGACGCTCGAACTGTTATAAAAGATTTGCGAGTCTTTATCGGCATATACGCAATAGGCACGCTACATTCTGACCAGGGTCCTGCGTTTAGCTCTCTGGCTTACAAAGACGCCATGGCCAGTCTGGGCGTTGCATTGCGGTACTCCTCTCCATTCCATCCTGAGGGAAATTCGGTTGTGGAAAGGAAAAACAGGGACATAAAGCAGTCTATAACAGCTAGAGTATTAGGCTCGGGTGACGGTGGGTCAAACACCTTAGTGGGGTTCAACGTGCTTTAAACAACCTGCCAAGAAGTTCTCTAGGGGGGTCACTCCATATGAGGTCCTATTTGGGACAAGAATGTGGGTACCAGACCTAGAACACCTAGGCACAGTGGTGGAAAATAAACCCTTTGATATCAAAGATCGTTTGGCTGTTTTACAGGACTTAAACAAATTAAGAACGAAACAAAGCAACGTATTCCTACTGCCAACCACCACTGGGGATCAACCGGCTGTCCCAGCAAGGCCTGTCTGGATTCCAAAAGTTGGGGATCTAGTCAGAGAAAAAATTGCGGACAAGAAGGAATTTGGACCTTCTTACAGACAACCAGTACCTGTCCTAGCAGTTCAAGGAACAAGAACAGTACTACTGCCGCCCCTTGCTGGAAGAAAGGAGAAAAGATTTGTGTCCATCGACCTCATCAAACCACAGTATGTGGCCAATACTAAATAGTAGGCCTCGTGGACTCCGACCTAGTAGCAAACACACTCCTCTCGCTACTATCCAAGAGGTTCATACTGAAAGACTGATAACAATCGAGAATTCAGCAGAAACAGATGAAGGACTAAGCAACAATGCTATGGAAATCATCCCTCTTGAAGAACAAGTAACAGTTCGTCCAAATACACCTGTCTACACCAATGTGGCACGTGATGAACTGGTTCCAGTGATTTCTACAAATCCTGATGGAATTCCAACAATTGATAGAACTGCTTCTGGCTATTTCATTAACTTTGATACGTTCTCAGAAGATCCAAGTGAACCTGAAACGACGCCAGCATCATTCAAATTCAAGCAGCAAATACAAGACTTTCTTCACTCTCTGAAAAAGACTTATTTGGTTTCTCCATGGATTGAACTCTGGATTCTATCTGGACTTTTTGTTTTCCTGCTCTGGCTAGCTTTGGTTACAACTGTGAGCGTGCTTATAAGTGGCAGATACATCCATGCGAACACTGAAGGAAAAGGCGTGAACGTACTTTTGAAACCTCATAAATCTTCTCATCGTGAAGCAAGAGACTTGTCATCAGTGAACATCACAGCTGTTCCTATACACGATGGTATAGTGTGGGACAAAACAGATTTTGATATCTTCGGTCCGACGGAAGAATTGAACATTCCACATTTGTTTAAAATTTCACTAAGTGATCTAATCTCGTCCAGTACCTATTCTGATGATTGGGACTTTGAGACTGTGACTGACATTATGTTTGACCTAGAAAAATCTGCTGCATTTTCTAAAAATGAATATTTAGAGGGTTCATCAGACTATGAACAACTGTATTGTTATAACCACTATGGTCATCATTATTTGCATAAATCTGCATATCCAAGAAATGTGTTTATGTTTAACCAATGGGAACATTGTCCTACACCACCTAAAGGTAGTTCAAAAACATTTGCTAGTAAATTTCCATATTTTTCAGGTTACAATACATCTGATACAGAAATGTTTTACTATAAAAATGTAAACAAGACAGGACTGAAAATTATGTTAACAAATACAAAACAGATTTACTCAGCATTATTTAATGCCCAACTGTCTAGACAGGGTTTCGACTTTTGGAAAGACACAATAGACACAAAAACTTTGTGGGGTACTAAAGAATGGCAAGTGCAGGGGATAGAAGCTTTATTTAGAGCCTGCATCATCGCTGAACAAATGATGTTTTTGAATGAAACAATACAACAAACATCTTGTCTTGGATTAGCCAAGATCAAAGAGATGAACACACCTTCTGTACCAACTCCTGCAAAAAATAACGAAACACAGGCAGTGGTGACAGTTGACAATATACTACAACTCAACAGATCTAATCCTGATTGGAAAAAATGGTTGATCTGGCCCACAGACACGAATAACTGTCAGGAAAGATTCCTGAATAAAACTCAGGGTTTTACCATTCATAGGCCAGACCCAAGATACGTCCAAAGACAACATCCGGGGGTAGTAACAACATACAGTGTAGGGAAATTATGCCTCGATTGGAGGCATACATCTACACTACAGGATGTGAAACAACACTTAACCTTACTTGCAAAAGACGCAGACCTTAGGGATTTCTTGCTTGGACCAAGAAAACCGCTTCAAAAACGTTTCATATATGCCGGCATTTATGCTGCCTACAATGAAGCATGGAAAGTATCACAGATGGAGGCTGCAGAACGAATACGTGAACTTGATCGTATTAATTTAGAGAAAACACTCTCTGTGGTCGACAATGGGTTAACAACTTTGTCCGCCAGAATTTATTCACTGGACGGCATTGTATCCTCTGCTATCGACATACTAGAACAAGATTTGGCGATGTTACAACAAGGCCAATCTCAATTACGTTCTATTATGTTATTAAGCTGGACGCTGCAATCATTGCGAGCGGGCTATGTGCCTTGGCGTTTCATCAACACAACGGCTCTGTTTGCAGAATACAATCTAACTGATAAACAGATCGAAATGGCACAAAGAGGAGCAAAGTATACAGTGCTGAGCATTGAAAAACTGGAAAAGTTACCATTCACAGTGGCAGAAAAACCAGCTACAGAATGGCTTATTCATGGCAAAATCACACTACCTGTGACTACTTTTCAGTTTCAGTATTGCCTCAGACAAATGCAAGCAGGCAAATATGAAAGGTTGGGTAAGGAATACATTAAGACATCTTGGGCTTTGCCGTATACATATAGATGTTGGAGCGGGGATCGTGAAGTGTTTTTGAGCGGTAAAAACTGTAAAAGTGCACTAAGCGGTTCATTTATATGTCTGGACATTTCCTTGCACGGGGCTTGTAATGGTTCTGTGGCAAATTTGTCTTGCCATCAGCAGGGTACACCAGCTGCTGTGATTAATCCAACTTTCGGACAACTTTCTAATGGGAGTTACCTCATGTTGAATGATCAGAGTTGCTGTGGCATGCTGCCAGGCATCCCATATCTAGAAACGGTCAACTCCAGGGTCACTTGCTGTATGCAAGTATTGTTTGCCCCACTAGACACAGTCAGGGAGTCGCCTCTATGGCCTTCGCTGAACGTCTCTTTTATAAGATTTGATACTTTAAGCAGAATGAAAGCCATGCTTTTACAACACACAGTGCCTTTGACCTCGGCCAAAGAAACCTATGATCTGCAAATTGCAAGGACTTCGGCTGAGATACAGACTTTAATACGTACAAACTGCCCTATACATTTCGTAGAAATGATAGGACGAATTTTCAACATGTCTGATACAACAGGAATTGTACATGTATTTAAGGGCATCTGCTCCGGTCTGTTAGCACCTTTCCAGGCAATACTCGGAATCATCCCGAACTTTGCACATTCGGTGTTTGGTGGCATACCATTAATTCTAGCACTTGTTGCCGGAATTCTATTTCTCTTCCTGCTATTGCGCTATGGCCAGTCAATTCGCCGACATCACTCCGAGCGACATGGAGAAAGCTCTCCTTGAACGAAAGTGCCGTGAGCAAATAGTACAGCTTTTGGGCATAAATCGTCTACGGGACCTTAATACCACATGGTTCCTGTCATTTAGACCAATCTGGCAAGATTGCATCTTACCTGTTCTACGATGCCTGCTATGCGGTGTAGAATGCGTGTTGGACACCTGTCTAACATTTCCAACGGATGCGCCAACGGACGTCGATACTCTGCTGGACCAGATAACGGCCCATGCTATGTGTTGTCCCCAGCGGCTTCCTATCCTGATGACAGCATTCATTGAGATCTCACAGACGCTTCCGGCTGCTTCTGAGGTACGAGAAAGAACTACAGGCACACAGGTAACAACGGACGCAAACATTGCTGCGGCGACCATTGCTGAAAGCAATGCTTCACATCTCTGTGCGATTAACCTGCTTCACGAGGTGTTCCAACTCACACCAACTACAGTGGATGATGTTTTGTCTATAGAAATAGATGATCTCATGTTTACACCAGACCCGTAAACTGACTCTGATTCAGCATACAGTGTTCCAGAAATACAGTAACAATTTGGCCTTCATTCTACAAAAACTTGGAACTCTACCAAAAATTGAACTTATTCCCATTTTTCGAACGAAAATGGTACTTCAATCTGCTTAAAGTAGAACTAGCCTTATAGTACAGACTTGGCGGTCCTTACCACAGACATTTAGTCATCTTATGTGTCTAAAAACAGTTAATTAATTTTCATGACATGAAATGACTTTGATTTTTGATCAACTTATCGATCATTTTCTGTCACATGTAAATATTACTGCTTATTTCATTCCAATTGCATTTATTTTCGAACTTTATGCCTGAAATGATAAGCAATGCTTCGAATGTACAGTACCTTTTGCATTCTAATGAGTTTTTAAAAAAATGCCTTTTTAAATGGTTTTATGAAATATTTTAGAAATATGCGGTACTCCATTTTAATGTTTAGCATTTTAAATGTTTAGCATTTATGTATTATCGTATACACGAAAGTGGAGTGGGTGTTGTATTCCTCTTAGGGTGTCCATAAACGGGCTTTCCAGCATCATGTCCTTATATAGGCACAATTCGCCCTGCCCTTATATAGGCATAAAATCCCAGCCCTTATTTAGGCATTAAACCGTGCACTCCAAATACAGGCATGGTCTCTGACATCCGTCCACCCTAACGTCACAACGAGTTCATGAAGAACAGACCCTTAGGCTGTGGGAGTTTCCCTAGCCCAGGACTATTGATTTCTTCAAGGCCTCATATATTATGCATGAACCATTATTCCTTAGGGGTTCATCCATGACTCTTTCGCTGTCCAATTCACGTCAATGCTAACATTCCTAAGGTACTCTCAGGTATAAATATACCTTCCCTAGCCCCTGTAAACTAGAGGAGACCTCGACTTCAGAGGAGCCCGAATCCCGGCCTGACGCACTGAGAAGAAGCTGTCATCCCTGCACGCAGAGAGTCCCGCTTCCAGTGATCTGACTTCCCTTGCGGGGTGTTGGAGTTCGAGTCTGGCAAAGAGATTCCTACCTCTCTCATTCTTCAGGTATGGAGCTGAAAAGAACCTAGAGGGACTCTTGGCATACTAAGCATACTAGGCATACTAGGCTTAAACATACTCCTAGTATACCATAGTAAGGAATACTTCACCTACTTCATACCTCTCCCTACACCTAGGATTAGGTTAGATACATTGGGGTAGAACTAGATTAGAAACGCATAATATGAGTACTCGCATTTTTAGCTCATGTTATTTATGTATGTGGATATATGCTAAGAGATAATGCTATCGCAGTATTATTTATTTCTACTGCTCACCCTGTACATTATTTATCTCGCATACTGTCTTGTGATCGTAACAGCACATTATACTTACACCAGAAACAAGACTGTTCAATAAATCTTTTATTGAAAACGCCCGTCTTTTCTTTCTGTGTAACTCTGAGGAAAACTAAGCATACACGACTGAGCTGAGTGAAATAGTTATCTATTGTTTCCACGACTCTGGGACACGTTCTGATTCTAAAAGGGAAACATAGTGGTCATGTTTTGCGGCTGCCAGAAACTACTCCCTTCTTGTTGTCAAGGAGTTTCTAGTGGCCTCTGAGCTAGCTGGCACAAGTAATTAAGTTTAATATACTCGATAGGGACATACTGACCTTAGTCCTATGTCAAACCTATAGGATATATTATTCCAATGCTCGGAGCCTATTAGGGAAATAGGAGCTACACTACAGCACAGTACTGTGATTAGTAAAAAAATATCCTATGCCCTGCATTGCTGCAAACTGGGGACGCCTTCCAATTCCACCCCACTGCAGGGATCTGGCGATGCGTGAAGCGTGTGTCTAAAACAAGCACTGGATTTCCACACAGACAAGTAGACCGTGGCACAAAGCGAGCAAAGGCCAAACCCTTCTGATGAGGGAAAAATCGCTGCCTGGGGCCAGGAATGACTGCATCTGCTAAGACCTGCTGACAGAGAACTCTTTGTTTGCAGGAAAAGAATGCGCCCTGGCGCGGTGCTCTTACAGCCCACACCTTGAAACTCTCCCTGTAATAACTAACTATCCGGCATGTTAGGAGGCCATGGGCTGTCTTGTTGACACATCATGGCCCTACTACAATGTGTATGTCAGTGGAGAAACTGGAGGCATCTTGAAGAAAATTCGGTAGATGAGTTCTGTACACTTCCACGGAAATCAAAGCTGTATGCTGGGACCTGGAAGCCCTTGCTTGTAAGAGGAAAGAAGACTACAAGTTCCTGCACGAGCTGTCCTTTTGGCTATGAGAGAGGAAGCAGGGACTGACGATAGGGTTCTTGTGATAGCATGGGGTAGTGTTCACTCTTAAATCTGCATTCAACAAATTACAAGTGATATCTCCCCTCCTGCCTCCCCACTAACGTGGCGCCCTCTGACCCGCCTGCCCTCGCGCTCCTGGCTCAAGAGAAACTGCAGGCAACCTTCAAAACGCTATGCTGCGGGCATTTAAAAGTAAAACACAATCTGGAAAGATACAGAACGTGCAAAAAAGCAGCATATACTCCATCCCACACCATGGATGCAAATGGCCGCATGTAACATTGAATACGTCACCGCATTCCAATCTGACGCGTAGTTTCGCTTTTACATCATTATAACCTTAAACACAGTAGAAAGAGGAGTGCGTGGCGGGGTGACCCAGTACTTGGGAGCGCTTGCGCTGTGGCAACTGCACCGAGGGTTCTGAGACAAGCACAGGCCTGCAGACATGCAAACTCATCGGACCCCCCCCCCCCCCTATGCGGGGAAGTGTGGGTGTGGCCCCTGGCTGGCCCGAGGTGGAGCCCGGGCCCCACACCATTGCCCCCACCCCCGTCCTTATCAACGCCTGTCTCAATGCACCAAAAACCTACTTAAGTGGGAACGTTTGCCCTGTTGCACCGGCTCCGGCTGCGCCTGCCTCTTCTGGTGGAATGCAGACGCAGGGAGGGGACGTGTCTGGCTCACTGGCCGGAAAAATCTCTTCTCCCGCCCCCCGCGCAGACTTAACGCTTCCAACGCCAGCATGGGGAGCTGATGTGACTGTGCAAAGGGTTTAACTAGCTGTATTATGGATATGTAGAGACCAGTACACCCCTCAGTGGAGGTTATCAGGGCAGTCGAGGGCAGCATGTCCTATTAACTACATGCAGAGACATTGGAAGATGTGTGCACAGTGCCAATCCCATCCATTCCGAGGCCTCTACCCGTCTATGGGCTTCGATGGAGCGCACAGCAATCGCATTATGTAGTACAATTTCTTATGAACGGAGTGACTGAGGGACTTCTGTTACCAGACTGTGGAGGGACTGGGGGACTTTGTTACAAGACTGAAATCTACCCTGAGGGACAGCCATTGTGTACACATAGGCTATAGCTACCCCTTGTTGTTCACAGTTTGAAATTACAACCATAAGCAGGACAGATAACAGGTAAAACCCACATCTGGGGTTCTTGTACAAAATGATTAAAAATAAAAACACTTCATAAACAGCAGAGTTGTTAGGACGTCTAGATACCTTCAAACTTTTTCATACTGTTCTCAACGTTTGCCCTTTTCATTCTGAAAGAAAACAGACATATCAAGAAGGGCCCGAAGGAAGAATGTTATTAGTACAGATGTAACGTTTTGCTCAGCTTAGGGTGGGTGCACCAAGGCCTAGAACCACAACAATGGCCAGAGTTTTTTTTTTTTTTGCAGGACAACATATTGAACTGTTTTCCCCCCACTAAATGCTACTGGAGACAATTTAGGTTTTGCACTAACTGCTTTAGAGGGCTAAAAAACAATACATTAAACCGTGTGTCCATCCGTTTTGCTACATCTTGAAAACTCTTTAAAGGGCCCATCAAGTGCAGGGAAAAAACACAGTTCTCTTTACCCAGTCCTGCATGGCTAACAAAGCACTGGCACTCTCAATCTCTAACATAGACATTCTAGAATGCTGGTTTGTTTGATGATGTCAGCTTGTGTTCTGAGATCTGTTGTGACATCATTCACCAGATGGTCCCTTTATCCTTTAAAAACAGACATTTCAAAATAAAATCACAAGCATAATTGCTCTCGGAATGCAACCCCTTAATATTTCTGATACAGACCAAACCACCGTTTTGCTAAATGTGCAAGCTGGGTTACTCATGAACACGAGCTCTTCTTGTAGAATAAGACATTATTTGAGTCCAAGTTCTCTCGATCCCAAATGCAGTAGGGAGCAATGTATCAATATTGTATGCGAGGGTGAACACCTGTACAGAGCAACGCAACAAAGTGAGTGGCCTCTAGGCGCTTACGAGCGGGGCAAGTACAGTCCGGTCTATTTTTATACTTAAAACACTTTCAGTCTGTGCGGTCCGCTGTTGGCAGATCCTAGTGATCTGCCCAGGATCACACAGTTCTGTGAAGGAGACAGGGCAGCTAGGATCATAACTCTGCTCCGGTCAGTTTTAAAGGGACCAACTTAGCCACTATGCAGTCGTAACCCGTCTCCGTTGATGCGATGGGGTAGTCGTTGGCAAGTAGCATCTACTTGAGCCAGGTCAACTTGGTGAGATGCTACCGGTCATTACACGGTCTCTTAGCAACAGGATGGGATTTTTACAGCCAGGCGGTCCTCTCCCCTGCACTGACACGTAGCCGCGGGGTAGGCGGCGCTCTGCACGAGGAGGATGAGAGGCCGAGCCTGCCAGGGTTCAGATTTCACCCGCCCCTGGCTCACTCCCGAGACCACTGAACCGCCTGGCTTCTCCCACCACGGGGGGTGGTGGGGGGGGTCCCTGGTTACCGTCTGCTGAGGTGGCAGGGAGTGATGTTGAAGAGGGACTATGTGCAGGGCGGAGCCTTCTCTTTCCATCCTGGCAGGGCCAAATCAGCCTGCATTGGAGAAAGTCTGCACCGAGCAGGGTTGCCAGACTGGGCTAGATCACGCACAATTGGGCTATATTTTTCCCGGCACCGAGTCACATTTATTTATTTGTGGGGTTTGGGTACGTGGGTGGGTGGGGGGTGGAGGGGGGGATGCATGTACTGGAAAAAAGCTAGGTAGTGAGGGCTAGAAACCCCCATCAACAACAGTTTGGACATGTCTAATAGAGTAGTGATGGAAGCAGCAAGTAACACTACTACCAAAAACGCTCCCTTTCTACTGCCCTCCATTCTTCGCTTCCAAGCTTGAAAAGGAAGGGCAGGATTGCTCTGGCAGTCGTCGTCCCCCCCTCCCCCCAACACACACATCCCCCACCCCCCCATCCCCTCAGCTCTATTAACCACGAGGCGAATAATGCCCCAGCTTTCAAATGAGCCTCAAAACCCACTGATGGGGCAAAAATATATTTACATTTCATGGAAATGAATGAGGCTAACGCCAAATATCCTTTGGGGTGCACAGGGAGAGCGCACGCCCCCACCCCCTGGAGCTCCCACCTGCATTATTTCATTGCTGTGTTAATGACGTGTTTCAATTAGTGAACCATTAATGACCCATGTACTAAAGCCCCTCGACTGTGCTAAGGATAAAATACTTTCTTGTCGATGCTGACCCTGTGCTCTGTCCCCCTTTAAAGGAAGAATTATGTCACAAGAGGGTTTAAGACCCCACCAGCCAGCACCGAAAATAGCGCATTCATGGATCCTCGCTGCGATGTATTTCTGTTGACTGGACGGTCCTTTAAAGGTACGATCTAGTTAATAAAGTTAGACAAGACGTCAGCATCCACCTGTGCACCAGACAAAGGGACATTTGGGCATCCTCGCTGCTGAGGAGGCAGCGCTAAGGAAGCAGGACTGTGATTCCTTCTATTTATAGACTGCCCCTAAAGGTACGAGGTAGTAGTCAATAATGGTAGACAAGCTGGCAGTGCCCACCTGCACATCAAACAAGGGGATATTTGCGGATCTTCGTTGCTGGTGAAGCAGAACTCCAGAGGGGGAACGGGACGTATTTACATTTACTGAGCGGCCCTTTTAAAGGTCCATCCCAGTGAGTACATTACAGCAGGTCTCAAGACGCAATCAGATGGCGAACAAGAGGGCATTCTAGGACCCTTGCTGCAAGGCAGGGTAAAGAGGGCTGCTACTTTCGTTTCGCTGATTTAAATGCCCTTTATTGCGCCCCCTCCACCCCCGTGCGACCTCCTTCGTATCTTACAACTGTGCAGGGAGCACACCGAGTTCCTCCTCCATAACAAGAGAGCGCGGGCCCGGGGCAGTTTTTGACTGCCAGGCTGACAATGACATCTTTCACATTACCCAAATCATCAAGCTGAAAAAAGGGGGTAGGGGGCGGGGGGCTTTTCACACTACCTAACACCCGGCCCCTAGGCTAAACACTGTGAGACTTTTATGTTGGCACCCGAAGTCTTTCTATAAACGAAAAACAAATGAATACCCCCCTTTTGGAGGGCTCTATTCTTCTTCTCGGGTACTAACAAGCGAGGATGAAATATCCCCAGGACACTTGGACCATTGGCCAAGAGGCCCCTGTAATTAATCCCAGACAGTGCGCCTGCGCAGCCTGCTGATGTATTACAGTAGGGAGAACAAAGAAAATAAAGTCGGGGGAGGGGGGCTGAACACTCCTAGAAACGACTCGTGGGTTCACTGATGCCTCACAGCACAAACACAACATAAACTCTCAAAAAGTACCACGAAACCCATAGACTCCAGACAGGAAAGGAACGCCGAGTGTCGGGCGGGGCTGCGTGGCATCCATCCAGGCTGCAGAAGAGCAGGGTGGAAAACACATTCCTGCACTCCCTGCCTCGGACAAGCCTCACAGCTGGTGATACACACTCAGAGGTAACGGCAGGATGAGGGTAGCGCCACCCAGCCGCCCTCAGAGCACAGGGCACCGAGCCCTTTCTGCCCCTCCCTGGTACCGAGTGCAGTACCACAGGGCAGCATACGAGTGCACATCCGCTACACCCACCGGGCACCCCCTGGCTGCAACCAGCCCACAGGAAGCTGCCTGTGGGCGCCAGGAGCAGTGGCTGGCAGTGTCCTTGCTATGCCTGGGCACGCAGACTGCACGGTGAAGCGCTCTCCCTTGGACCAACAGGGCTGCAAACAGACTTTTCATGAACTCACAAAAACACGAGGCACACTGAACGCCACGGGAGGATGCCCCTTTCCTTAACCCTTGGTAATTGTCCCAGCTCACTTGCACCCGCGCTGCAAATGGATCTTTTGCATTTTTACAAGATGCATATTTAATTAAAGAATAAACATAGTATCTGTCTCTTCTTACCTGAAGAGTTTGTTGTTCTGCTGCTGCGGATGCCGCTGCAGGGGCTAGTGATGGTGGTGACGTGGCTGCTCTGTCTCCGTCGCTCACCTCCTCTCCAGCGCCTTTATACCCTCCAAAAGAAAGTTCTGGAAGTCTGGGAAAGACCTTAAAAAAGTCTATTCAAATGAGGCTCTTTGAACTCTGTACAAACTTGCAGCTCCATCCCTCCCACTAACCCCCCACCCCGTCAGGCCCGATGCCTCAGCTTCAGGGTCCTAGTGCTTATGCCACACACCCACAGCCTCGAGGAGCTGCGGCTTCCTTGCAGTGTGAAGGAAGGATGATCAATTTGCAAAGACAAGGAACACTCATGGAATTACCCGTGTCTACGTTTTATATCCATTAAGATGCAGGGTTTCTAAACGCTTTCAACATGACAAGATAAGAGACACAGGAAGACTGTGATTTGCCTGGGATAAAAAAAAGATTAGGCGTAGAGGCCAAATTGAGCATCAATACAAAGAAAGTGACTTTTATTCAGAACAAATTAAACATTCGAAATTTTCCCTTTAAAATACAATTTTAAATATCATATTTAAAACAAGCAAAGAGACACAATAAAGGCGACGATATTCTTTCCTTAAATGCATGCATGTATATGTCAGGTCAGTTCTCTAAGGCCTAGGAGTCTTAGGGTAAGTGACAATCTTTGTCATTATTGCCCGTTGCACCGAGAACCACAGGCACCAGACTCTGCTCCAAGCTCATTGAATGAACAGACCTCACTTTTATTAGGATTTGATGTTCAGGGGTCCGCGAGGTCAGCCAGTCAAGGCTTACCCATGAAGGCTGGTGTGTGTAGAACGAAAACTATAACTATCACAGGTAAAATGGCCAATAAATATATTGTACAGTGTTATATCTTTTTATAGAGAAATAAGACTTATTCACGTGATGTTCTGTCGCTTACTAAAAGTGCTTTGATAGCAATATCATGAGTCTCAACCAAGTCTCATCCTTGTAAAATACATGGACGGTCTCAATCCTATCCGTGCAAGGGTTTTTGTCCGCGCACTAATGTGTGCTAGCATGAGCAGGGCCTTGCTCAGGAGTGTCACATGCACATGGTTTGCTTTTGCGCACTAATGTGTGCTAGCATGAGCAGGGCCTTGCTCAAGAGTGTCCCATGGACAGGGTCTGCTTCTGCACACTAATGTGTGCTAACATGAGCAGGGCCTTGCTCAGGAGTGTCCCATGCACAGGGTCTGCTTCCGCGCACAGATGCTTGCTAGCATGAGCATGGCCTTGCTCTGGAGTGTCCCACGCACAGGATTTGCATTTGCGCACTAATGTGTGCTAGCATGAGCAAGGCCTTGCTCAGGAGTGTCCCATGCACAGGGTTTGCTTCAGCACACTAATGTGTGCTAACACGAGCAGGGCCTTGCTCAGGAGTGTCCCATGCACAGGGTTTGCTTTTGTGCACTAATGTGTGCTAGCATGAGCAGGGCCTTGCTCAGGAGTGTCCCATGCACAGGGTTTGCTTACACGCACTAATGTGTGCGAGACGAATGGATCCCTCGACCCCTCGCAGTCCGGGTTTCGGGCCAACCACAGCACCGAGACCGCCCTTATCGCAGCCACCGACGACATCAGAACCCTAAACGACAACGGGGAAACAGCAGCCCTCATCCTCTTGGACCTCTCCGCGGCGTTCGACACCGTCTGCCACCGCACCCTAGTGAAGCGCCTCAGCAACATCGGAATCCGAGAGAAAGCACTGGAATGGATCATCTCGTTCCTCGCCGGAAGAACCCAGAGAGTCCGCCTCCCCCGTTCAGATCCGAGGCCACCGAAGTCATCTGCGGCGTTCCACAAGGATCTTCACTCAGTCCAACCCTCTTCAACGTCTACATGAGCCCCCTCGCAGCCATCGCACGCCAACACAACCTCAACATCATCTCCTACGCCGACGACACCCAGCTGATCCTCTCCCTCACCAACGACCCCACCACCGCCAGAGCCAACCTACACGACGGGATGAAAGACGTCGCCGACTGGATGAGGAACAGCCGCCTTAAACTGAACTCAGACAAGACGGAAGTCCTCATCCTGGGCTCATCACCCTCCGCCTGGGACGACTCCTGGTGGCCCCCGGCCCTGGGCACCGCGCCCAAGCCAACGGACCACGCACGAAACCTGGGCTTCATCCTGGACTCCTCCCTGTCGATGACCAGACAAGTCAACGCCGTCTCATCTTCGTGCTTCAACACCCTGCGCATGCTCCGCAAGATCTTCAGATGGATCCCCACTGAAACCAGGAAGACCGTCACCCAGGCACTCGTCACCAGCCGACTGGACTATGGGAACACCCTCTACGCCGGAACCACAGCCAAACTTCAAAAAGACTCCAGCGCATCCAGAACGCCTCCGCACGACTCATCCTGGACATCCCCCGACACAGCCACATCACCGGACACCTGAAAGACCTGCACTGGCTCCCCGTCAGCAAGAGAATCACGTTCAGACTCCTCATCCACGCACACAAGGCCCTCCACGACCTGGGCCCAAAGTACCTCAACGACCGCATGACCTTCTACACGCCCACCCGCCAGCTATGATCAACCAGCCACGCCCTCGCCACCGTACCACGCATCCGCAGAACCACCGCCGGAGGAAGATCCTTCTCCTACCTGGCAGCCAAGACCTGGAACTCCCTCCCCACTCACCTTCGGCGAACCCAGGACCATCTCTCCTTCAGGAAGCAGCTCAAGACCTGGCTGTTCGAGCAGTAACTTACCCCCTCCCCCAGCGCCTTGAGACCCTCCCGGGTGAGTAGCGCGCTCTATAAATGCCGTGATTGATTGATTGATTGATTGATTGAGCATGAGCAGGGTGGTGACCGGTGCACCAACATTTACAAGTAGTCCCTGAACTATTGAGGTTGGGCTGAGCGGTTCAGGGGAGGCTGCAGATGTAAGCAAGAGAGAGAGAAAGAGAGAGAGAGTTCTGATGTCCTTGAAATGTGAGGTTGGTCTGAGCAATTCAGTGGAGACTGCAGATGTAAGAGAAAGAGACAGGTTTCTGATGTCCTTGAACTCTTAAGGCTGGGTTGAACGATTCAGTGGAGGCTGCAGATGTGAGAGAGAGAGAGTCCTGAGATAGAGGGTCCTGATGTCCATAAACTCTGGCAGTCAGCGGCAGCAGTAAACAGGATTTCTGGAGCAGCATAATACCAGGTGATGGGTGAGGTGCAGGCGCAAGGGGAGATGCAGTCTTTGAAGCTGGGGTCAAAGGTGCTGGAACACTTTTGAGAATGGGGGTGCTGGTCATTGAGGGCACACACCTGAATGCAAAAAGGGGCCTGCCAAATTAACCAATCTATTTAGCTGGAGTACTGGGTTCAGTGGTGTATTTAGGAGCTCATACGCCCCATTTCCCTGTTGCCTTTTGTGGGTAAGCTAGTGGAAAAACACGTCAATAGGTCAATGGCGGAGTTTCTAGAAACGAACCAGTGCCTCCACCCAACCCAGATGGGTTTCCGTGCACAACATAGCACGGAATCAGCCTTGGTGGTGGTAGTAGAGGAACTTAGGGCATCACTAGATCAGGGGAAATCAGCGGCCTTACTCCTTCTGGACCTAAGCGCGGCCTTCGATACCGTTGATCACCACATTTTACGACGGAGACTCGCAGCCATCGGGGTGCAGGGAACCACGCTCAAGTGGCTAGCATCATTTCTGGAGGGGCCAACATTCCAAGTATTAGAGAACACCACCATCTCTAAAACCATGTCAATAAGCTGTGGGGTACCATAAGGCTCCTCACTAAGCCCAACACTATTTAATGTATATATGGAGCCACTAGCGGAGTTTGTCCAAGAATTCGACATCTTTATGACATCATATGCGGACGATACTCAACTGGTGATCTCCCTGGACTCAAAAAACAGTAGGGACTCCAAGAGATTAGCTCCCTGCATGGAAAGAGTCAAGGAATGGATGACAAAAAGCTACCTAAAATTAAACGGAGATAAAACCGAGCTATTGGTCCTTGGGAATAAACAAATCCCCAGGCCTCCCATAAGCTGGCCGGTATGTTTAGGCAGCCCTCCGGTACCCAAAGAAATCATCAAGAATCTGGGCTTCTGGCTAGACGAGGACCTCTCCATGGCGACACAAGCCGAGAAAGTCGCAGCAACATGCTTTGGATTACTAAGAAATCTCCGAAAGATCTTAGACCAAATCCCCATGCAGTATAGGAAGACGGTACTCCACTCTCTAGTCACTTCACGACTGGATTATGGAAACGCTTTATTCCTGGGGGCACCGAAATACGTAACCCACAGACTACAAGTGGTCCAGAACGCGACATCGAGACTGCTGTGCAATGTTTCCACTCGGGAGTCAATGAAAACACACTTAAAAGGTCTACACTGGATCCCCGTAGAGGCTAGAGTCAAATTCAAGGTGCCGATTATGACACACAGAGCCCTACATAACAGGGGCCCCGAGAAAATAAAGAGTCTGTTATTACCTTACACTCCAAACAGGTACCTGAGATCATGCTCAGAAGGACTCCTAAAACCTACCAGGGCCAAAAGGGAGAGATGGGGAGGAAGGTCCTTCTCCCACCAAGCTCCCAAACTCTGGAACTCTCTGCCTCGCGAAGTTCGAATGCTAGATAAAGAACTGTAGTTCCGCAAAGCAATTAAAACCTGGCTGTTCAAACAACACTTTTAAGCTCTTCCTGTTTTACTCAACTAGGTGTCTCTTAGCGCTGGGAAGCCCTAGGGCAGCTACGATCTCAACAAATCCATAATAATAATAATAATAATAATATATAGTTCCGCTGGAGTGGAGAGGTGTGGTGCAGCGGCCAGGGCAGCTGACTTCGGAGCACAGGGCTCACAGTTCGATCACCGGCTCCGGCGGCAGCTCAGCTCAGCACCATGTGACTCTGGGCAATAGCTCACTTAATTTCCACGACGGCCCCCAGCGCCTTGAGACCCGTAAGGGTGAGTAGTTCGCGCTTTACAAATACGGATTTTTTTCCGCTGTGGGAGGGTGTTGTCAATTTTAGAAAGTAGATTCTCTGTAGAAGCTGTCTTTCTGCGTCACTAAGTCACCAGAAATAACCAATGGACCCTAAACTCATTGGCTGGGAAAGAATGAGGCCTTAATTGGTTTTCAAATCATACGATGGTCAGTTTTCAAGAGACGGGTGGTAATCTGTAGTGTTTTACAACAAAATGACACTGCTATGAGCCTTCTCCCCCAAATAACCAGGTTGTATCCCAACCTCCACCAATAACTGGCTCAACTCATGTTTGATGCACTTTGATTGTCAGGGTATTAGTGCAACACAGCACAAAAACCTCCCCACCAGCTTGGGACATCCAAAAATGAGTTGTTTGCGCTTCAGTAAACTGGATATGTTTTAATGGGACTGGTAAATTAATTGCTCTTCTACACAAAGGCATCCATTCTCCATCTTCGAAGTAAAGAAGGTGTGGCTTAGAGATTGCAGGTCACTTGCTAGGGCTGCAGCAACATTGAGGGAAAAAGATTTGCATTATTTTGTTGGCGGAGCTGTAACAGTGCTCAGCCTAGCTGTCTGGTTCAAGAGTAGAGGTACCCATTTGTTTTACTTATTTGCAGCTCCCTCCTACACATGGTGTTTGGTAAGCAGTATATTGCTGACACCATATTAAGAGCTAAACACAGGATGAAATGACTAGGAGAAGGCTCTCAACCGAAGCCCCAGTTAATGGCACAGTACTTTATTTGGTTAACTGGAGAGAGGAGACAAATAACATGAGTCAAAAACAACTCACAATACACCGTGGAATGTCCAAGAACTCAAATGTAAAAAAAATCATTTTGGTGCTCGCTTAGGCCTCTGTTAGAAACGGGGTTCCTTGTTGGCTGAGTTATGCACCCAGGCCAGGCAGGAACTACCACTCTAGTCAGGGTAAGCTAGATGCACAACTGAGATAACCGCTGCTCACCCTCTGGTAGCAAGGCACAGAGGAGTCAGGCTTATCAACAGAGGCAATGTGTAAAGGATTTGTGCAACACACATACACAGTAACACAATGAAGGCACCACAAGAAGAATCCACACGCTTTAGAAAAATAGAAAATATTTATCTGATTAAAACGAGACCAAAATTATAAAAGTACAGTGAATACTTTGCAAGTAATGCAAGTTTTCAAATGCAGGTAAAAATGAGCCTTTCTTAGGTTATGAGCATACAAAGGTACAATCAAATCATAGTGTTTTATGGTTTTGAGTGTTGAGAGAACACTTGTGTTTTCGTAGGTTATGCGCGCTCACTCTGACCAGGTTGCATTGAGTTCGACCTCACAAAACAGAGGCTCCTGAGTTATGGGGCTGGCAAGTAGTGGTGCAAGACGTGCCCAACAGGCACAACCATGGGAGATCCTTAGTGAGTCCCCCCGGACCTCACCGGTCCTTTGTACCTTTGTGATCAGGCACAGTCCACTGTGAACACAAAAAGGGTGCCCAATCTTTCTCCAAAAAAGTGTGTGTTTTGAGCACAGCATAAGTGGGCGATCACGCATACTCTACGGTGAGCCAAGTGCAGTTGCTGGACTCACAATGATCAGAGTCCCACGGCAGTGGTGAAGCCATTGATGACCCTGAGACTTTGAAACAGGGGCAAGCCAACAAGCCCTTGGAGAACACGTTCTAGGCAGCACCGAAGAAGGTAGCAGACAGCAGGCCAGCACAACAAGGCAGGTAGCAGAGTGGCAGTCCGTCCTGGCAGCACAGCAGTCCTTTTGGCAATGTGCAGATGTAGAGTAAGCCTGGGCGGAACTCCGCGAAGTGCAAAAAAAAAACTCCGCAAGCGGCGGAGTGTGTTAGATAAATGCCATCCGCTGTGATGTTCAGCGCCAGGTGTTTGTCTGCACTGTGCAATCATCGCGAACGGCACCATGCACAGCGCAAGAGTGTGTTGCTTCCTTTCTGTCGCTCGAGTAGATTTTTTACTCGAGCGGCAGCTTTCTCAATGCGAACGGACGGTTTCTCAACGCGAGTGGTTGTGAGCATACGCGACAACTCGCAATGAGAAATCCGACCGCCCGCGTTGAGAAATCTTGTCGGAAGGTTGATTTTCCATGCTCGCGCTCGCCAACTTGACGTTGACGATCGCGAACGAGGAAAATTCTCGCCGGAAGGTGGATTTTTCTCACTCGTGCTCGCCAACTTGATGTTGACGAGCGCGAGCGAGGAAAAAAAACTCCACTCTGTGGAGCGGAGTTTTCCAGAATTCCGCGAGCTAAGCGTACCGCGGAGTCCGGTAAACACTCCAAACTCCGCGAGCGGGGCAGAGTTCACCACCCAGACTTAATGTAGAGCCAGCGGTGTCTGGTTACAAGTCCAACGAAGTGCCTGATTAGATGGGGTCAGATTGGGTATAAGTACCAAGTACTTGTACCCAAAAGTGCCTTTGATATGGGGGTGACTTCAAAAGAACTCTTTGAAGGAAGTGCACAGGTCCCCTTTCAGTCCAGTCCTGCCTGCCAGCCTAGCTATGGGGGGTAAATCAGCCCTTTGTGTGACGACTGAACACTACCTACTCAAGTGAAGTGCTACCTCCTCTCCTCCCTCCTGCCCAGAATGACCCACCAGTATGCAGATGAATGCAGATGCAGTTGAGTGTCCTCTCTTGTGGCTGTCTAGAGGAATGCACAAATTTAGCTGTCACCCAGCCCAGATGTGTATTGGAGAAAGTATGTCAGGCACACAGAGCAGTAAGTGCAGATAAATGTCCACTTTCTAAAAGGTGCATTTCTAAAATAGTAATGTTAAATCCACCCTCACCAGTAAGTAGGGTTTTTCAATACCATTCCAACCAAATGAAACATCAAGAAGCTACTCCTCTCTGATCAGGAATTACAGCTTAAAAGATTATTAAGGAATTCCCAATGCTACCTGATGAGAGTGGTATGCCTCACAGTAGTGAAAAACAAAATAGGCTGTTTGTCACTACCAGGACATGCAAAACATAAAGGTACATGTCCTAACTTTTACTTCCAAAGCAGAGCACCCTGCCCTTAGGGCTACCTAGGACCTACCTTAGGGGTGACTTATATGTAGTAAAAAGGGGAGTTTAAGGCTTGGCAAGTAGGTTTTAAATGCCAAGTTGAAGTGTCAGTAAACTGTGCACACAGGGCCTGCAGTAGCAGGCCTCAGACAGGTTTGAAAGGCTATTTCTGTGGGTGGCACATTCAGCGATGCAGCCCACTAGTAGCATTTAACTTACAGGTCCTGGTTTTATAGTATACAACTTTAAAAGGGACTTATAAGTAAATTAAATATGTCAATCATGTATACACCAATTACACACATGTTTACAGAAGAAGCACATGCACTTTAGCACTGATTAGCAATGGTAAAGTGCTCAGAGTCCTAGGGCCAACAAAAAGAAACAGCAAAACATAGAGGTAAAAAGCAAAAAGATTGGGGGAAGACCACTCTAAAGATGCCAAGTCTAACAGGCCCTTACTATGCCTTGCCCAGAGCAAATCCCAGATCCGCCGACCGTGATCCGCTCCAGGCAATTACACTTTTTATAGTGTTTCGTGGCCCCGAATTGCTGGGCCCGCAAATACCTGACTTGGTAATCCCGGCCCCAGAACACCGGCCCCACAATGCACAGAAGAGCTGTTGGGGCTGTTGGTAACCTGAACCGAAACAAAGCCTTCTAATTATTTGCCACCTGCTCCGAGCAAGTGATAAATGGATGCAAATTTGGGCACACTATATTCTCCTCTCTGAGGAAATAACACATGGAATTTGACTAGGTAGTCCGCAGTCTGTGTTAATATCCATCAAAATAATTTATAATCTCTCTATTTCGGTTCAAGGAGAACTGCTCAAATCTGTGATTCCCGCTCCTAATATCTATGCACTAATATACAGGGAACCTGGAATATGGTCCGTAGAGCACAGAATTAGGATTCCACATATGATCTGTACCAGTAACTATTGTGAAAATATTGTAATTTCGGCTTTATTTAGATCACAACAACAAAGTGGTGGATGGAATGCTTGAAATAATCTCAGACACTGTCAATCCTTCTGGGCCACATTCCAGCCCATTGTTTTTCGCCTACCAGGCCACTCTAAACAAAAACCCACATTATGCAAAGTATCCACCCTGCTCCTCATGGGAGCAGTCTGTCCCGAGCTGCCAGGCCCACTCCAGAATGGACCACAAGCAACACCAGACTGGTTTGAATCTACTTAGGATTCAAGCTATATCTCACTGATGAGACCTATGGCACAGGACCCACGTCTGGGCATACCCGTTGTCCTTAGAGAGTAAAATGCAACAACAACAAGGTGATGGATGGAATGCTTAAGTTAATCTCAGCCACTGGCAATCATTCTGAGCCGAATTCCAATCAATCGTTTTCCACCCACCATGTCAATCTAGACAAAGGCCCGTCTTATGCAAATTAACACCGATCTTGCTCCTCATGGGAAAAGTCTATCCCGAACTGCAAGACAAGGACTCCTCCAGAAGAGACCACAATCAACCCCAGACCGGTTTTGACTTGCTTAGGTCTCATCAGTGAGGTATAGTTTGAGTCCTATGGCACAGTGAGTACAGGATCCATGGCTGGGCGTACCCTTTACACTTAGGGTGTAAAATGCAAAAACAAGGTGATGGATGTAATTCATCTCAGCCACTGGCAATCACTGTGGGCCTCATTCCAGTCCATTATTTTTCACCCACCACATCAATCTACACAACCTACACAAAGGTCTGCCTTATGCAAATCAGTACCGACTATGTTCCTCATGGGAGCAGTCTGTCGCAAACTGCCACGCAAGCCCTTCTCCACAAAGGACTACAATCACCAGACCAGTTTCGACCTACTTCGGTCTTATTGGTGAGGTAAAGCTTGAGTCCCATTGTATTGTAATCTTTGTATAGCACTTACTACCCCTATGTGGGGCGCTGAAGCGCTTGCCTACATGGGTAGCATGCTACACCGTGTAGGGTATGTGGTTGGAAGAATGTTGTCTTTGTTTTGATCCTATGTGGGAAGTATTTCCATGTCGTGCATGATGACCACCAAGGTGTGGTTATCGTGAAATGGGACGCAGAGCTTAGCAGTGTGATGTATGAAGAAGTATGAGAGATAGGCATGCAGTTTATGGTTTTCAGTAAGCTGGAAGCTGCGAGTAGCTCTACAGGCCTCTTTTTGGTATTTCTTATGTTTATAGTCCACGTAACTGGTTACTCCACTGGGTTGGCCATTCTGAAATATTTTGTTTAAAGTTAATGGTCCTGAGCAGGCATAGATTAAAGGGACAAATGGTGAAGAGATCAACTGGGTTGAACATAGTTAATATTATCCTATATATGATTGTCATTGTGAGAAACCAAGAAGCTGTCATACCTTGTAGCTAGTTGAGACCTGCAGTGGCGGATTAAATGACTAAGTTAGCATGGTACTCATGTCTGAGTATACCCGTCGCACTTAGGGGGTGAAATGCAACAACAACAATGGGATGGATGTAATGCTTGAAGTAATCTCAACCACTGGCAATTGCTCGGGCCGCATGCCAGTCCATTGTTTTTTTAACCATGGGCTGCAAGCACCCACACATGATCTGTACAAGTAGCTATTTTGAAAATATTGGCATTTCTACTTTATTTAGATCACAACTACAACAAGGTGTACCTTTTGTGTATTTAATGACCACCCCAAAGTGGCCAAGGGTATGCCCAGACGTGGGTCCCGTCCCCACTGTGTCACTGGTACCAAGTTACACCCTACTGAAGAGCACCAATCAGGGCGAAGCAGGTCTTGGGGTGCTTGTTTTACGGTTCAGGAAGGACCTGGCCTGGCAGTTCAGACGGGAATGTTCCTATTGGGGCAGGTTCAAGACTGATTTGCATATTGCTGATAGCAAACTGAGATGACATGTTGGGCAAAAGAACGATGACCTGGAATGCTACCCTGAGCGATTGCCAGTGGTTAGACTTAATGCAGGCATCATCCCATCACCTTTTGCGAGTTTAATTTAGCACCCTAAGAGGCCGGTGGTATGCCCAAAGGTGGGCCCCGTGCTCACTGTGCCACTGGAACCAAGCTACACTTGACTGAAGAGCCCTAATCAGTGCAAAGCCGGCCTTGGGTTGCTTGTGTTCCTGTTTACGGAGGACCTGGCCTGGCAGTTCGGGCTGGACTGTTCCTATTGGAGCACGGTCAAGACTGAATGCAGGCGACTGTGTCCAAACTGAGGTGGCATAGTAACAAAAGAAAGATGAGCTTAAATGCTACTCTGAGTGATTTGAAGTGGTTAGACTTATTACAAGCATCCTCCCATCACCTTTTGGTTGTTTTACTTGGATCACAGGCTGGTAATTTGGGCAATGATGAGCTAAAACATTGTTCTTGGCAGTCAGTACTGAATGTTTCCTCCTCTAAGCAAAAGTCTGCCAGATACATCTCTTAAATTGCCAGGGGGATGGGTAAAGTGGGAATATGTTTTTTATTACCATTTCATCTCATGTATGTTCCTGAAATGTTAATGGTGCAGAGCAAAATAAATACCCAACAACCCGATTACCTGACCTTTGTGCTCCTTTGCAGCATTCCCAGCCCTTTATAATGTCCTCCTAAAGCAGGAGGTAAAGCCTACTTGCAGAAATGCAATTTCTGCTGTGCCATACTTGGTGACTAAGGGCCTGATTACGATCTTGGCGGGCAGGGTTACTCCGTCACAAACATGACCGATATCCCGTCAGCTAAATTCCAATTCCAATATATCCTATGAAACTTGTAATACGGTGGACGGAATATCCATCACGTTTGTGACGGAGTATTCCATCTGCCAAGATCGTAATCAGGCTATAAGATTTTTTATTTCAGGTAAAAGCAAAGCACGACATATAGTAACACCATTGCTATGTGCTGTGCACATTTTTTTAACAAAACATTTTACACAAGCGTTTTGGTGGTGATAATGGTGCATGGGTTTTTCACTACTTATGCTGTATTAGGCCTGAGAACTGGTTTTACGTGGATAAACTCAGAACTTTCATATGATGTGAATTTAATGACATTTTGGAAGATTTTTGCACCTCCAGAAGTTTGTGTAATTTTTACTCTTGAGAAATTGGTTAAAAAGGAATGTCTTGCAACTGTGAACAAGAGATATTTCTCCTTGAACCAGTGTCCTCTTACTATTTTGCAAGACTTTTGAATGCGAGGTATGCCCTCTTCGATTTTCCTGCAAGATACCAACAAATAAGTTTCATAAAATAGCACATCATTTCTCAACATTTTCAAAAAACCAAAAAATTATGATTTGATATGCTGTAATTCTTAATCAGTTTTTCAGAGAACCTCATATTTCACTCAATCGGTTGCATGTATGGAAATCTGTTTTCCTTACACATTTACATCTTGTGCAGCCCTTTAAATAACTACCATTAAGAGGGGAAAACAATGGTATCACAACCAAATAATGTATTGGACTTGTATGCTATTTAACAAAATACTGTCTTTTTTGAGTTTAATACTCTATTATTTTTACATTCTAAAGCTTTATTACATTTTATAGTGCAAGAGAAATGAAATACAAATACAGAACGAGGAAAAGGAAGCACACCCATAAAAGTATGTCACAAATTATACCCAGTCTGTGCTCACCCACGTAATACTGGTAGGATAGCAGTAGCTGCCGGGGATGGCCACTGCAAAAGATTTTACCTATTCATTGTATTGTTGTTGGAAAATCAGAAACTCTACAGCCCTCTTTCCATGATTACGCATGTGCAGTTGAAAATGTGGCGTGGGCCAAATTTTAATTATGCTGGAGTAATTGGAGTAATTTCAGTAATTATGCATTACTTTTGTGATGCGAAATTTCTCAATTCCACCAGTTTGAGTAACTAAGAGTAATTTGGGGCAAAAACCCTACCACAGGAGCACAGGAAAAGCGAAGAGAGAGGGGGGTGGGGGGAAGAGAGAGGAGAAAGAGAGAGGGGGAGAGCGAGAGAGAGAGAGAGGGGAAGGAGAGGGGAGGAGAGAAAGAGAGAGAGAGGGGAGAGAGAGAGAGAGTGTGTGTGAGAGAGAGAGGGGAGAAAAAGGAGAGAGAGAGAGAGAGAGAGAAAGACTCAGACTTCTAGTTACTGTTGTTTGTTTCCGGTAGGATTTAGTGCTATTTTGCTACCCCAAAATGCATCCTCAGGCCCATATTGGACACAAGGGTGCATTTTGCACTAAGAGAATAGCGCTAACTGCTGAATTATGCTTCTCACGTAATTCCCAGCAGTTATACGGTAATTCCGAGTAATTAGACAGAGAGAGCATTACGCCCACCCCTATCCAAAATTTGCCAACCACTACTTAAATCTTTCCTCTCACTGACATTGCAGGAGTTGCGGTAGTAGATTGGGTCCTGTCATGGGAAGATGCAGAGAGGTGATGGAGAGATGCAGTTTTGTTGCCAGGAGTGTTTGGTCTGGCTGGGCAGCGACAACAGGTCTTGGTTCTTGCAGATGCTTTGCAAGTAAAGGTCCTCTGGCAGCACATTGAGCAGCTGAGCCAGTAGTTCTGGCCTTAAATGAGGCACGTTCTCAACATACCTGGCAGTCTAACTCTTCTTTTAGGTATCAACAGCAGGTATTTTTACGAGCCCTAAAGTATGTTCCTACTCCAGAGGAGACAAGGTTCTTTCTTGCCTGTGGCCCAGCCCTTACCTCTCAGTTGGTCCACAGAGCTCGCTGAAGTTAAAAGGTAAACACTTTACCCTTTCAGAGGACCAGATTACATGAAATTGTGGCAGCTGGGGGCAAACATTGAGGAGGGAGGAGCAATTCTTACCTAGTTCATCTCATGGATGTAGTGTTGAGCTCCATGGAAACCAGTTTCCCAAAAAGGTGCACAGTCCTTCTTGTTTACTGGGTGATGCTAAGCATCCCATAATGTCCATGGATACGTGTATCAGCCGGACAACCTCCATCCTGTCAGGGGTTGTTGCCATGCTTCTGCCCTCTGGGCACCTCTAGACAAAGAATGCATGGGCCGTGGTGCTGGAACTAGGGGTGCATGAGATGCTGCTCATACTTAACATAAATTGGACCTTCAGAACCTACTGCTTGTGGTTGTCTGATCTCCTCAGGCTTACTCAGGGGGTTCACATACTATGCAGGGGTCAACCATTTATTGATGAGACAAAGGTGAGACTGGCATTGGACTGCCCCACTCCATCAAGAAGATGCAATGAATCAATTAAAGATTTGGGAAAGAAGTGGGATAGCTTTTGTGGTTCACTTCCTCAGCAAAGGAATGTTGGATCATGTAAGGGAACAGCATATAAATAAAAACAGACCAGACCCTGAATATTCCTACAAGGTCACCTCAAAATAAAGTGAATGCATAAAACACTAGGGACAATTCACAAACACCAACCCTTCTTGGAGTTCAGATTGCTTGGCCTAAACCACAGATGCAGGTCCTGGAAATCTACACCTTACTCATGTAAGATTCCAGCTACTTGTCAGACTTCTCCAACTAGGGTGTCACCCAGTGTACAACACCATATAGGCCATGGTTTGCTAAACTGTGGGTCACAAGATGTTTTTTGGTGGGTTGTGAAAGTCCAAGCAATAAATAAAGATGTCTTTAAATTCTGTATTTATCTTGTCACATTTGCTGCTCTTCAATGACGGAGGTCAACTGTCAGGCTATGTCTTCTGACAAATTGCTGGTTTTAACATAGGGTGTGGTGTTTACAAACTCCTCTCACTTTGCACTTATAGAAAGAAAAGTAAAGTGAATTATGTGACAATGTTGCTGGGGTACAGAGTGTGTGAAAAGAAAGGCTGTGGGATGCCATTTTTTGTAACACGCAATAAAATGTGAATGTGAATAAAATGTGAATATAAATTAAATGTACACATTCAGCAGTTCGAAAAGCAAAAATGTAGCATTCTGAAATGTGATGGAAATAAAAAATTGAATCAAAACAAATCAAGACAGGTTTTCTTGGTAATGCACAACTGATAAATATTCACTGAAACCTGACTTCCACACATTATCATTTGTGGTCAATATAGTTTTATCAGTAAAACTGTATGTTTGAGCAAATTTAGTGGCCATTTCAAAGGAAAATGTGCTGTCTGTATATGGGTGTGTTGCCACACAATGTTTTAGTTAAAAACTCAATCACCCATTTCATGTCCATTAAAGCTAGATGGGTTGCGAAAGTTTGTCATGCTAAAAAGTGGGTTGTAGTTTTAAAAAGTTGGGAAGCACTGATATGGGTAAATTGTACACACCAATCTACCCACAGACAACAGACCACATTTGATACTGCTAACAAGTCATTATAAATTAATTAAAGGTACGCAAGATTTGAAATTTAACTTTTGGGAAGCTAGAACTTGTACAGATTCTTCCGGCTGGCACAAAGAATGTAGAAAGGACATGCATTGAAAATATATATATTTTACAAATTATCATAGTGATGTGGTGTAGTGAACCAGTGTGGTAAAATCCATGAATCTTGCAAATAATTATCTTCACATGGAGACTGATATAAGCAAGCAGAGTACAAGGATGAATCACTCAGGAGGATACTCAGTGTCACAAAACAAATAGCGGAAGGAGCACTATTGTCTATTAATACAAAATCAGTAGGAAAAGCTAGATCTCGGAGGTCACATCTTGTTCAATAACAATGAAACCATCAGAAAGACAATATATAAGAGAGAAAAACCCAATATAAGATATCAAATTGACTTGTATGTTTGTTAAATTCTTTCTTTTAATAGTTGTTTCGAATTAAGGACACACAAATATAGCCAACGCGTTTCGTCGCACCACGTAGGGACTTCTTCAGGGCAAATGTTGCTTTAGGCAAACAGGACAAGAATCCTAGTCCAATTAGAAAGAGTCCCTAATTTTCAGTCATAGCAATGTATCATCATAATACCATACTGGGCAGCGGTCCGAAGAGAGAGCCTTTAAATATGTCTCGAGACAATAATTAACCCACAGGTAACTGTAGCGACCCAGGCCGTGGTAGCCAATAATTTAGAAAGAATAATCTCTGTGGTTTGATTCAAATCGGACCAAGAAAGTCCTGGTGTGTTCGGTCAGCGGGTTAATTATTGCCTCGAGACATATTTAAAGTTGCCTCCCATCTCTCACTATTGGTAAGAGCCAGGAGGCTGCAGAGCATTATCCTTTTTGGAAGCTCAGGGCTAGTCTTGCCGGCCAGGTCGCTGTATGAGCCCCTGGGTGCAGGGCATAGCTTTCATGGCTAGATTGCCTCTCTAACCACCCCCAAAAGCCTTCCTAAGGGAGCAATGCACCCTCAGCACATGTTCCACACGTCACCAGTCCACTTTGTTGATGCCACTGCTGGCCATGCTCCATGGTCAATCCACTCCCATCAGCCTGAGCATCAGATCCCCAGCCGTAGAAGAAGGCCTCTCCCTTGGCTGAAGCTTCAATGCTCTGACTGACAGCAGTGCTCTTGATGGTCTGTATGCTGTGGTATTTCACAGCAGGCAGACCTGTGCAACTTTGCCGGTTCCTCTTTGTCATATATGTAGACACTGATCATGTATTGACCATGTATTTCAGCAGTGGTGTTTTTTATTTTAATTTTTTATTTTATAAATACACAAAACAGAAAATGAAGAAGCAAAAGCAGCATAAATCTGTGTAAACACAAATACTTTTCGTAACACCTATGTTTCCATAAATATAGCTAATGATATACAGAGAGCAATACCAACTAACATAGAGCAATATCTTTTTTTTAAAAAGGCCAAGACAAAAGAAAAACATTCATATGAAGAGAGAGACTCGTTATTAAGTTTTGATCAAAAAAGAAAATAATGAAAAACACATAATCTCAAACCAGGCCTCATATATTACCCAACATGCTACGGCCAAAGACATAATTAATCACAATATGCAGATTACTCATCCTGAGCTAATGCGTTAACCCAGCCCGTTAAGGGATCCCAGATCTTCATCCCTTTAACTCTCCCTTTTTTACCTCTTTGGTCATAAAGTGCTTTTTCTAAATTAAATATGTGTAGCAGCCGACCTTTCCACTGTTGAAAAGTTGGGGGGGAAGGATCTAACCAGGCTGAAGCAACACATAATCTGAGAACTGACATTGCTATAAATAAAAGCTCACTGCCAGGGCCATATTGTACGGTTACCCCTAGTAACACGAGCTGAGGAGAAAGCAACACATCTTCTGTATATTACGCCTGCTAAAATTGTTAAGTGGGGTGGAACGGAAGGGACCCAATGTTTTAGGTGTAAGGCATACGGGGCGGATGCGATTCATATCTTCTCTACATGTCCCAGTTTAGAACTAATGAGTCGAGAAATATATGGCTTTCTGTGGCATGTTTTAAAAGAAGATGTGTTTCTTTCAGCAGTGGTGTTTGGAAGCCGCATTCATTGAGCTGAGAAGTGTTTTGATATTGTACGTGGAAGAGGTTGTGGGACCCAGGCTGATAATGTCTTGGTGAGAAAGTGAAAGAAGTCTTTAGAGGAATGGAAATTTTGCTTAGTGGGTTTTGGTTTTCAGTGGAGGATTGGCACAGAGTGAAAAAAGGAAATTGGGATGGTGAGATTGCCAAATCCTGTGGTATCAGGCAATGACAATTGGTCTTGTGTTGGGATGTGAGGAAAAGATCAAGGATGTTGCCATAGATGTTGTTTGGTTCACTGGTGTGATGTGCTGTGTGTGGTTTGTGGTGCTGAGGAGACCGAGGAAGGCTTCTTTCATTTCCTATGTGGTAGAATCGCCCAGGTGCTCATAATCAATGGCTGTCGTGGTAGTAATGAGGTTTAATATTTCCTAAGTGAAATAGTTGTTCTGTTTTTGGGTCCATATATCAGGTGAATGTGACATGTTTGTGGGAGGGATTTCACCTTTTGGCATCTTTAGACCCAATAGATGACACCTTTCTGTACTCCTCTCTCCGGGTGGCCAGAAACTTATTGGGTAGGTATGGGATGCTGTTTCTGCAAAGGGGGATGCACTGGTACTTTTCGAGTGAAGCAGGCACTTGAAGATTGTGTTGCTCTGGGGAGGAAGCTTTGCTTTTGTTTGAATTACATGGGACATGCAAAGGGAATTTTAAGAGTTTTAGCAAAATGTGTACTGTTACCTTTTGAATACAAATATTTACATGCATGTGTGTAGACGATCACAGCACTCATCACCATCAGGGTGGGTTGGATTGAGTCACAGTACCGGGTTGTCCCATCCCCTCCCGAATATTAGTGCTCCTACATCCTTGCCACTCCCCACCCTAATGCTACTGTCCCTCTTAATTATAATGTTGTTTATATATATTTCTAAGCACTGTAAATAACAAATGTTACTGATATCAACTTTAATGGTACCCAGTTTATCTCGATAGGATGTAATATGCAATATTTCAGCTAGCGTGCAACTCATCAGCCATCCTGACTGCCAGAATAGTGAGGCTGGCTCCTCCACAACTTTAAACGGGTTCACCAGCTCCATCTAAAGAGCTGATAATGTCTCCCCCAGGCAGCCCAATTCTCTCTGTACCTGAGGGAGTCTTCCAGATTGACTAAAACCTCTGAGAGTCTCATATATACCGAACCTCATGAAATAGAGCGAGACCAACTCAATCTTTCTGAAATGGCTCAAAAAGAACCACCATCTCCCTGACCTTGACAGAAACTTAAAAATTGAAGTCAGTGGGAGGCGTATACATTTCTTTTGGATTTCACACCTGTTCTTGTTCATTCTACGAACTGCTTCTCCAAAGATAATTTCCAGAACTTGATCTGCTTTAATCCTAACATTCAATAAATGAATCAATCAAAGATTTGTAAAGCGCGGCAGATCACCTGTGAGGGTCTCAAGGCTCTGTAGATGCTGCTAGCTTCGTGGTGATCTGTTCATTCGAACAGCCAGGTCTTGAGTCCTTTTCTGAATTGCTGGAGCGATGAAGTGGTCCTGAGATGAAGGGGAAGGTTGTTCCAAGCTTTGGCCACCAGGTGTGAGTAGGAGCGTCCTCCGCTGTTGCTTCGGCGGATCTAGGGGATAGCATTTGTTCTGCCTTTGTTTCTACTAATTCCTTCCACCATCCTTATAAGATAGCAGATATATGTCAGGACTCTGCAGTATCACTGGATCCTTGTAGCTCATTCAAACCTATGTATTAAACCGTGAGGTAACATGGAAGCCAAATAACCTCATTTGCATTAAGCAGTGGCGGCTCGCATAGGGCGTGCTGCGGGGCAGGGAAGGGGCAGGGTGGGGAGCATGGGCGTAGGAACTGTGGGGGACGCGGGGGACATATCCCCCCCAGATTTTGGAGTTGGGGGGACACAGGGGACAAGGGTGGGGGGGACGAGGGGACACAAGCATTTCCCCTCTCCCTTCTGAAATTGGCATTTGGCAGGCCATTATCATGCGAAAGCGCGACCTAACGGCCCTGCCCTTGACCTGCTGTGACCTGCCTCTCCAGTTACCTGTGACCAATCCGATAGTCACAGCATAAAGGTGACGTCACAGAGGCCATCAGCCCTCTGCCCTTTTCAACTGTTGCACCCCTGAGGCTCCGGGAATTCTATCTCACCTCCACCACAGCTGCGTGCAGTCTGCACTGATTGCTATCTGACCTCGCCCCGTGTCTGCTGCCGGCTTGAAGACTGAACCCTAAGGGCAGCGCAGGTGGAGAAAAAGAAAAAGCATTTCGCTTTGGGAAAAATCTTTAAAATATTGTGCTATAAAGTGACAATTTTCCATTTAAAAAAGATGTTCTCCAGCATTCTAAGGATATCTTTCACTTCTCTCACTTGGTGCTTTAGTCTCCTTACTTCTCATGTTTTCCCTCCCCCGATGCCCGTGCAGAGAGCCCCTACTGTCTCCTCTCTCCTCCCTCCTTTTCCTGTTTTCCACCTTTGCTAGAAAGTGCAGGCTCTCAGTGGGGTCGGTTAACCTGGGTGACTTCAGAAGAGGCGAGGGCCATTGATTTATTCGTCCAAGCTACTCTCGTATCGCCCTTTTTGTCCTTGCCAAACCTGGAAGTAGGCTACACAGTGGCCACAAAAATACTGCCCACCCAGTGCTTAATTTGTGCCGGTGGTTTACGGTACTCAGCACCAGCACTTAATTCACAGGGCCGAGGTATACATTTTTCTCCTCACTCCGGCGAGCTCAGCATCACCCCGGTGCCAGCTGCTGCATGTGTCCCATTACTGGCTCTCTGTTGGCCGGCAGTTGCCAGGAGCAGGTGGGAGATTCCTGTCAGACCTGTACTGGTACCTGCGCCTCAGCTGCCTGCTGGCACCGAAAAAGGCCTGGATGTATGTAACCTCCAGCGCCTAGCCCCCTCATGCGTCCCAGATGTGCCCCTTTCCCTTCCAGTCCCTGCAGCCTAGCACCAGACCCCACGCTGGCCGGCTGCCCGTCTGGTTCGTGACACTACTTCCTGCACTGGGCAGTTTGCACAGGGCCCAGTTCACCCTGCCTGAGTAGATGTGAGACACCTTATTCCCCCTCCTCCACTGCGCTGTGGAAAGTCATGATTCCTCCCACCCAGTACACATAAAATACAAAATTCCAGGGCACCTCAAATTCCGTTTTTGAGCACTGGGACTTAATCTTTACAAATTAAGCACTGTGCCCACCCAAGGAATAGTGGAAGTAAAAGGAACAAATTAACCTTATGCCCTGAAGGCATCTTATTTTTCTTGATATCTGCTCTTGGTACGAGAGGTTTATACGTGAATGGTTGGCCTGTCTGGAGCGGGGGTTTGATATATTTGATTATGATGTGATGTTTAAAGAATTGTAGCAGCAACAATGCAGAATTGCCTTGGCTGTCAGAACATTGCTGTAAGTTATATAAGCAAACTCTCAGTCAAAAAGAATTGTAAAAACAAAACATTTACATTTTAAATGTGCTTCGTGTGCAGCTTAGAAGGGAAGAAAGCTACGGCCAACAATAAATGCCACAACTTGCACTCTGCCTTCTACCCAATTCGGTGCTTTAGAGTAAACCGTGACCTCACAGCGCCCTATTTCTGCCTTTATTGAGGGTGATGTAAAATGTAATGTTGATCCTATAGGACGTTAAATAAACAAGAGGGCATGTACAGGCAGAAGGCAGGGGTGTGTAACAACAGAACTTTGCCCTACGTGGAGGAGGGAAGGGCGGGGCTAAGTAACACTGACGGACACCATTGAGCGCAAAATCACTGCGGCGCCTCCGTGACTTAATGTAAATGAAGGGCTGTGCATAAGGACGGAAGGATGGGGATAATTAACATGGACACGGTGGAGCAGAAAGTCATTGTGGCGCATTTAATAACTAAAAGTCCAGGGAAATAGCACCATCTCTGTGATTGCAGCGCGGTTACAGCCAGGAAAGGAAAGGCAGCCATCAGCTGAGCACCAGCACTGCTCGTGTCCTGCCTGGAACAGCTGGTAGGAGAAAGTCCTTCAGTTACAGAGTGGTCGCAGACAGGCCATATTGGTTTTATTCACACCCACACACATTAGCGCCACTTTACAAAGTTTACCAGTGAGCGCTACTCTCTTTTATCTTCTTTCTTTGAACAACATTGTTTTCCCCGGGTGGGGAAGTGCACCATTCCTGGAGGGACTGCAATACCTGGTTGATGGGTGGAGTGGAGAACGTTTAATGTGATCCCTTTAAGTGTTTTTTCCTTATTTTAGCTTATAAAATTTGTACCGCAGCTCTGTGTTCAGGAATGTGGTCCTTTTAAACCAAACTGCTTAGGTTTTGTAAGGATATAAGCAACGCACATTGAAACGTGTCCTTTCTGGGCCCTGTAGTCATGTCCCTAACTTTTCAGGAAAAATCACTCACTGATTTCTGAATAAAGAGAGTAAAAGCATTAAGGTTACCATGTTCCTGCTTACATTCACATTCTTTACTTAAACTTGCATTCCCTTGAGTGTTTGCTCTTTCCAGGATGTTGATACTTTGTTTTTTCAGGCAGCATATTGCTCTTGTCTAGTGCATAATTTGAATTGAGTCACCTCCAGGTGTTTATAGCAGGGCACAATTGGGTTGTAGCTGAAGTCAGTGCGAGTTTCTCTCAGTGGGGCAGTATGGTGTTCAGTGGAGAGAGGATGTGGCACTATGGCCAGAGCAGATGAATTTGGAACTGGGGAACCAGGCTCAGCCTTTGACCAGTCCACTCTCACGAGGAGCACATTCCCATGCTACACCTTAGAAGGCCCCAACAGACCTTAGAAGCCCAATGGCCGTATTACAGAAAGTGCCCCGGGGCGCAACAGGCGTTCGTGCCCTCTTTGCCTGCCCACGGGGCACTTTGGTATTACAGAAGGGACTGCAGACACTTGTGCGGCCCCTTCTGTAATACCAATAGCGCTGGAGCAGTTAAAGCACCAGCGCTACCTCAAGAGAGCGTTCCCTCATTTGCATGGGGGTGCTGTCCCATTCAAATGAGGGGATTCCTTTGCCTTTGTGCCCGCTGTATTACAGACGTGTGCACAGAGGCAAAAGCTCTCAGGAGGCGCACCAAAAATGTGGCACACTGTGAGTGCGCCTCCTTAGAGCAGCCCTCTGGAGGGAGAAAGCGGGTCCTATGGACCCCCAGACATCCCTTTGTTTGCTTGGTGCATGAAGGTGCAAGATTCATATACATATTTTTTCCCATTTGGTCTAATTACTTTGTGAATGTAAATAAAAATAAAGCATACTTGCAAACTGTGACTACATGCCAGCCTTTCTCAATATTTCTCTTCATAACTATGCGATTGTGTACGTTTAACGGGCGTACGGTCTCACACAATGGGCGATTTGTATAGAGTCACTGGAAAGTCCACAAGGTTGTCCCTGTCCCCCCCAGAAATTTAGTGTCTCCTACGCCCCTGGTGGGGAGGTAGTAAACTCGGACATACGACGGAACGGAGGAAAGTAATTATTACTTTTCTCCATTCCGTCGTATGTCCGAGTTTACTACCCCCCGCTCCACCGCCCCGCAGCACGCCCTATGCGAGCCGCCACTGGCATTAAGCATGTAGGACAAATCTCCGGCCACACCTAATGAACCTATAATGCATCTATCAGCTACAAAACATGAAATAACCTCACACTGCCTGCTGCTTACCACAAATCACAAGCAAAACCAGACTCTGGTCTGCGATTGAATCCTAAAAACCAAGACAAAAATGAACCTAACTCGAGTGATGCTCTGAGATCATACCAATGGCAGATTTTGCCCAATGCAAATATGTATAAGACAACATAGCATAAAAAGAGGGCTGGGTTGGTATCATTGTGGGATAGCTTTGTCCTTTCAGGCCTTACGCTGTCCGGTTTGTGAAGTCGGAGCTATAGCTCTACTGCGTGAAGACTGCGTGGTAATCTGCAGATAGTTTGTATGTGCAGTCGCAGAGCATGTGTTTACCATATCTCATGAGGGGCATCTCTACGGTCTAAATCCAAAATCTCTGGGTCTGTCTAATACAAGGAAATTGCTTGCGATGTGAGGCCCATTCACTGCACTGATATGCTTTAAGTGGGATAAAATAAGGGGTGTGTGTGGGGGGGTTAACTAAAAGGGGCGTGGCCAAGAAGCATAACTAGGAATCCTTTACAAGTGACCTGCCCTGAGTAGTTGAGGGTGTGGCCTAAACTATGTGGACTAGAATCCTGCGCTTGACACAGCATGCCACCTGACCAGTAATTTGCTTCCTGTGTGTGTTTTTCGTTAGTGCATCCAAGCATGTCCACACAACAAAAACATACACTTAAAACAACCCTGATTTTTCGGCTTTGCCAATGTATTTTAGCACTGATTTTTATTCACTATGAGGTAAATGATTAACAACATTAGTATTGTTGAGAATAATTGGAAACGTTTCAATTCTAAAAGTATGAGATTCCCAAAACAATCTGAAGTATGAGAGTGTGAATTAAACATCACAACGGTCTGTGGAAGGGAGGTTGTCCTACTGAGTGACTTAGCATGTTCATTTACACACAGTGTCGGCTCGCAAAGGGCGTGCTGTGGGGGGGGGTGCGGGGGAGGGGCAATGTAGGGGGGTAGTAAACTCGGACATACGATGGAACGGAGGAACGTAATAATTACTTTCCTCCGTTCCGTCGTATGTCCGAGTTTACCCTGCCCCTCCACCGCCCCGCAGCACGCCCTGTGCGAGCCGCCACTGTTTACACATCACATTTCTCTGCAATCTCCCTCTGCGAGAGTTAATTACCCTTCTTTTATCCGCTCATCTCTTTTTATCTGGTCCCTAGGCAGTACTTAATTTGAGTCAGTGGTTGCCAGTGGGACCCATGAGTACTCATTTTTGGAGACCGGCACTTATTTTTCTTTAACAGACTTTGATCCAGAGCATGAGAGAGAAAAACATAAAAAGGGGAAAGAGGAGAAACAGAGAAAAATAGTGACAGAGGGAGAAAGCAGGGATTAAAAAGAACGTGCAAGAGTGAGATAAAGAGGCAGGGAGTGTCTGGTGGTGAATGAAAGAGGCATGATAGGGAATCAAGACTTCGCAGCCTTAGTATTCAGCACGCCAACCCTTGATAGCACTGACCATGGGCCTCTGGGCAAAACCTCAGGCCTGGCACTTATTTATTGACAAATTAAGCAGCGAGTCCCCTCCATCTGAGAGTGTCACGCCTCAACACCTGCCTTTTCATGGCTCTGTTTTCTCTCTCTCTACCATCCCCCACACGCAGGCAGAAGCCCAAACTCACCCCCACACACACACCACATGTATTTTCTTTTCCTTTGACACTGTCAGCTTTTGTCCTTTTCCCTCTCATTATGTTGACAGCTGTGTAGCCTCATCACACACTTTCCTATAGTTTCATAATTATAATTGCTGCGCATGTGACTATCCCACTGTGCCCTCGTCAGAGAGGCCAAGGATTGGATGAGCATGTAGTCTGAACACCTTTCGACCCGGGGATAGACACCGTGAAAGACTGGCTGCCTTCAGCGTCAACTCCAGATCCCTCAATTGTGTGCTGTAATGAGCACCCATCCACAACCGGACGCCTAGAGGCGACTCAGTTCGTCCTAAGCACTACACGAGACTCGTGATGCATGAAAAGCAAAACTGCAGAAACACAGCATCCAGGAAAATTAAATACTCTTAGAAAATAAGGACACTTATTCCTTGCAACAGAAAGTTAAATGTGTGAAATGTAAACAAGGACTGCATCGCTGACTTGGGTTACTTTAAGGATCTTGCACTCATTGTCGAGAAAGACGTGTTTTTTTTGTATATTTAAAACATGAATATACAGACACTTTTCACTGTTAGTTTATTATTAGTGCCCACATTGAGAACTGGCAGGAGCTGCACCACTTAAAGCCCTACCCTGTATTACATCACCTTTTGATTTTCAATCAGCAATGTCATTTATTGATATCAAAACCCACACCTCTTTAAACTCTTGGGGGTAGATTTTCCAAAAAGTTGCGCCACGCAGCGCAGCCCCCCCCAGGATTTTGCATCAAAAGGCATGGGTGGTTGCAAGGGAACGCCCATGTACCACCCATGTAACGCCCCCTCGGCGCAAAGTAACGCAAAGCAGTGCTTCGGGCTGCTTTGTGCTACTTAAAGAGTGCTTTCCAGCGCAAAACAAGTTTCAATCGGCACTCGAGCACGCCATCTCCACTGGATGACATGCACTGTTACCTGGTAACAGAAAACTTTAACTGCTGAACATTCCGGTGTCATCGCAAGGTCATACACTCCTCTCACATATGTTGCACATGCGGTACTTCCTGCGCCATTATTCTGGTCGTTTACTTGTGAATGTTTACTACATCTTTAAACGAGCGTGGTGCATGTAGTATAATGTTGGAAAAAATACTTCCGTCATTTTTTGTCAAATCTGCGTTATTTGAAAAGTTGTATTTTGAAAGATGCTCCCTGAAGTACAATATGTACCTGGGGTGCACAGTTCACACTGCTGCAATACAAAGGGCACCATCCAGAATGGGTGGTCCGAGCATCTGGTCACACATTTGGTGGCAATAACCACAAAGGTACGTGTGAAGAGGGGCTGCAGTTGATTTTTAGGGGTGGGTCAACTTATCCAGATGTTGATTGCGGCGGCCTCCCGGCAGCAAACACAGCTGTGGCAATGACAAACTGGACTCTCTCCAGGGGGCTTCACGCGCAGCTTGTAACTAGCCCAGGACCAGGACCAGGTAGGTATTCCATCACCCAGTGACGAAGACAGGCACCTTGGCCCTGTGTAGTGGAGGAAGTGTCCTCAAACTTTAATAATCCACAGATCAGGCGCCTCGTGAACAGCAGCTAGGCGCTGCCCTGTCCCTGGGCACCTTGGAGTTTCAGTGCTGAATGACCTTCTAGAAGTCTAAAATTAGTTTCAAATAGTCCCGGGACACTCACTCTTTTTATTTATGAATATCATGTTTGGTGCTTGGGGTCGGCCCATGGACCGTCCACAGCAGAAGATGATGAAGCGGCCTCAGGTGACCTTTTCGAGCTGTTGTTATGTAAATGAGGTCTGTGTGGCACGTGCTCTTCCATCAGTAAGGCCTTGCAGTGTGGTTGGAGCGCGGTACCGTCACATCTTGGCCTTGAGGACTCCTCACAGACCACAGCCCACCTGGTGCCAGGGCAGGTGGACTGCCAGCAGTGGGGGCGTGGTTCATATGCGGCCCTTGTGTATATGTCTTGGTCCTGTGTGTGCCTGAGCCCGACCCTTAGGAAGAATAAAAAGACCATTTAAAATAGTCTCTGTTGGATTAAAACATGCAAGGATTGTAGGTTAAATGACCCCTAAGTAGTATAAGGAGATACCATTCATCCCCATTCATGCCCTTAAAAGTGACAGGTCCCCCTCCGGTCCCCCCGCCCCTCGCTGTGTCCTTAAAAGTGACGCGTGTCCTTAAAAGTGACAGGCCTCAAACCCCTCACTGTGTCCTTAAAAGTGACGCGTGCCCTTAAAAGTGACAGGCCTCAAACCTCTCTGTGTCCTTAAAAGTGACATGTGGCCAGCTTGTCCAAGGGGCGGTGCTAGGGGCGGGGCTGTTTCGGGAGCCACCAGCGAACCAGAGCCCTATGACGCCTCTAAGGCCTTGTTGATGTATAGATGGTACGCCCCCTTTTAGGATCTGTTTAGGATACATATAAGGCATCCTTAAGAGCGTTGTACAGCAAGCAGCCGCCGGAAGACAAGAAGGTTCCCATAGCAAAATGAAGAGATACAACCCTCTTGTGAAGAGCCCTATGTGGGTTTGCTCCAACCCCCTATCAGTAGATATTACCGCAGCTTACCAACGCTGGTAATGGACGAGAATGCTCAGCAAGAAACACCTAAGGATAGGGGCTGCGACCTTACTGGTTTTAGTAATAGCATGTGTCGGGGGTGCAAAACCTCAATCTCAAGGATTGCGTATGCCTGCTGTCTCCGGTTAAGGGCACCCCCAGCAAGAGTGAGGGCTCTGGTAGCGGCAGCTTGTTTGCCGGCCCCAGTTTCGTGGATATGGAGGAATCTGAAGAGGCTGTAGCACCAGCTAACACACCCGTCTATGAAACCAAGGCCCTTCAGGAGGACCCGGATGCTGATGATGTTGTGCTGCAACCGTCGGGTACAGTCGCCGAAGATGTTGGGGCAACGCGGGACACTAGCGACTCTCAAGATTTCAGAACCGCAGCAGAGGCCTGTGAAAATGCAGAGGTTAGTAAAAAAATAAAAATGTTATGCTCGGTAGTTACAAAAAAATGCGGTATTTTATTTCTTCAGCTATTGGCATATCAATCTTTCTTTTTGTCCCTAGAGCGTAACACCAGCAGGATGCACCTACTTCATAATGCACTATGGTAAAGAGCCTGTAGCACCTCCTAACACCTCTGTCTACGAAGACATGGACCTTCAGGAGGATGCGGCTGCTGCGGAGGGTGTGTTGCAACAGACCGGTACAAGCGTCGAAGATGACGGGGCATCGCAGGACATTAGCGACTCTCAGGATTTCAGAGCTGCCGCAGAGGGTTGTGAAAATATGGAGGTTAGTATGAAAATGTTATGCCCTTGTATCTATATAACGATGTATTTTATTTCTTCAACTAATGGGATGTCAATCTTTTTTTTTTTGAACCCTAGATAGAAGCCCCAAAAAGAACGGCTGGAGCCTGGCGACCTGCAAAAGCGAACAATGTAATCTTTAATTGTCTGTGGTGTTCAAAACAGGCTGAAAGCTCAACGTGCCAAAACAGCGAGGGCTGCGACAAATGCGTATGCGGTTCTAAGAGCGCCGCGTGTGAAAAAGATGAAGATGTCGGATTGTCCTTCTTTGAACGGCGTGAAGTTAAGGGTTTCGCAGCGGCGGTAGTACTAAACTGTGTCAAACGTGACTATTACAGTCTTTGTCAAGGCCACCAAATAAGCGATCCAGAGCAGGCGGCTCACGAATGTTTGTGCGAATCATACAGAGCAAGAACAATACGCTATATTTGTGGCTTGTTAAACCCGTACAAGGTGTATAAGCTGCTAAAGGTGGTGTACGGCCTGAACCCTGAAAATAAACCTGTACACCCCGATATGTTGAGGATCTTAACATCTGCACTCAATGAGATCCAATACGCCTATGACCCGAGCGTAAAACTACCTGAAATGCAGGAGATGTGCCCGACTCTTGATAGAAAGCTGCTACAAAGACTCGTAGAAAGGCGTATGTGTAACATGTATAAAAAAATAATCTCAGGGGGCTTTGGCCCCCGAAGACTATTTACCTAAGTTCTTATGTAATGTTACAGGATAGTGTGTATTTAGAACAAACAAGCGGAATGTTACAACGCAAGGTGGTTATGTGTTAATACGTACTTATCACGTTTCCTATGAAAATGTAAAGTATCTTTTGCTCAGGTTTTGGTAGTATTGTTTATCTGGTTTTTAATAAAACGCCCTTACACAAAACAATCGTCTTTCATTTCATTAATTGTACCGGATGCTATCATGTCGGGGGCTATGTTAAGAAAACTTTATTATGATACAAGAGGGTTGGTAGCTTTGGAAGTGTCGAAGCCCTATACAGAAGGGCTGCAGATGAAAACGAGCCCGTGAGCAGAGACCTGGTCAAGACATGGCTATCAGGAGAGGAGGCGTATTCGCTCCACAAGCCGGCCAGAAGCCGTTTTAAGAGACGTCCTACAATCGTTAATGCTCAAATAGATTATCAGTGGCAAGCTGACATAATCAGCCTTCAAGATATAGCAGAACATAACAACGGCGTTTGTTATATATTAACAGTCATAGACGTACTGTCCAAGTACGCCTACGCAGAACCGTTAAGCGATAAAAGAGGGGCCAGCGCCACGGCCGCTTTTAAAGCCATCTTCGCGAAGGGCAGGGTTCCTCAAAAACTACAAACAGACGCCGGTAAAGAATTCTTAAACAAGACATTTCAGAAATTATTAAACAACCACGGTGTTCAACATTTTGTAACACACACGGAGGTGAAAGCAGCGGTTGTAGAACGGTTTAACAGAACTTTAAAGTCTAAGATGTGGCGGTATTTTACGGCCAACAACACCTACAGATACGTGGATGTTCTACAGGCTTTTTAGATGTGTATAATGCCAGTTATCACCGGACCATCAAAACATCACCCGCAGAGGTGACTCCTAGTAATTCTTTAGATGTTTGGCGAACGGTGTACGGGCATAATTTTGCTACAAAGGTGAAGAAACCTGTTTTTAAAAAAGGCACGCATGTGAGGATTTCAAAATTGAAAGGGGTCTTCACGAAGGGCTACCGCCAGACTTTTAGCGACGAGATATTTATAGTGGATAATGTGGAGCTTAAAGAAGGGCTGTATATTTACAGCTTAAAGGACTACGCTGGGGAAGCTGTATCGGGGGTGTTTTACAAGGAAGAGTTACAAATGGTACCTGATGATCCGAACAGGGTGTATAGGGTTGAAAAGGTTCTGAAAAGGAAAGGTAGGGGGCTAGCAGCCAGGCATATGTCAAATGGAGGGGATGGCCGGAGAAATTTAACAGTTGGGTGTTGGCCAGCTCCCTGAAGGGTGTGTGAGCTAAGGACCGTCTAAAATCCTCTAATAAGATGGAGACAGCCCCCTTTTATATCACCTTACCATCCAACGCTTCTAAGGGCATGTTCCCCGACAACCAGATTTCTAATTACACCGTGAAACTGGCTAAGCCTGTGGACCTGAAAGGGGATTGGGAGGTGGCCCTAACAGAAATTCAATACCCTAGAACATGGAATACATTCACACAGGCCGAGGCAAAGTTTTACATAAAGCGTGAGCAGGATCCAGTGAGCATGCACGAGAGCATTCCATACGGTTACTACCCAACCGTTATAAGTGTTGTCGATGCTGTCAACAAAGCCATAGCCAACCTCGAAGCATATCCGAATACGCATCTGTCATTAGATAACGTCAGAAGGAAGGTATTTCTTAAAGCACCAAGCCGTACCACGACGTTTAACTGCTCCGGTAAATTAAGAAGGGTTTTAGGCACAGTGCTGCATGCGAAAAGTCCGATGGAGCAGGATCACACATGCCCCGATATTAACGGTGGGTTCTATACGCTCTATGTGTATAGCGACATTGTAGAGGCCCAGAGGATCGGTGATACTTATTCACCGCTGTTAAGATGGGTCCATGTACAGGGTGAAAATAATACGATGGTTAATATTCAATTTAACAAGCCCGACTACGTCGCAGTTTCTAAAAACCATTTTGACACTATTTCAATTATGATCTACGATGATCAGTCTGAGCCGGTGGCCTTTAAATACGGGAAAGTTATTGTTAAGCTTCATTTAAGACCGAGACACGACAGCGGTTATTAACCAGGCATCATGGTGGTCGTGAAAACATACAGGGACCCGTCTATGTACAGGGACTATTACAGAAACCAAGCCGGATATGGAGGTCCGCCGTACTTTCAAGGGTCGCCGGTTATGTATGGGGCTGGTTTAGGGGTTTCTTCAGGAGCCTGTTTAGAAGAGCTATGCCGTTCTTGAGAAGAGGCTATGAAATTGTAAAACCGCATGTTAAGACGGCTGCTACGAACATTGCCCATGATGTTGTTGGGTCTGTTACTTCGGCGGTTGCAGAGCGCATGAACAAACAGCCGCAAGAAGGAGCGGGTCTGTTGTACAAGCCGCGCGCAGTGTTAAAAGGAAGCGCAGGCCTTCGAGACGCAGGGGTCCACCGGTCCCCTATAAAAAAGGAGGAGTTCTTCAAAACGCCCTCAGAAAAGAAGAACTCCAAGACGGAAGAGAGCTGCGAAGAAGAGAAAGGGTTCTAAAGTCAATATTTTTAAAGCCTCGTAAACTAAACCATGGCCTTCGTACACTGTGCATCTGGCGAGTGCGCCAAATCCGAGTTAGACTTGTTTACTCTAAAACCAACGCAGACAAGCATCGAAAACAGCTTCTTCATGGAGGTATCGCCTTTAGCCGCCTTGACACCGCTGGCCCCTATAGAGTTTTTTGTGTCAGGGTCCACGGATATGTATTTGGATCTCAACAACACGCTGCTGCATCTTATGTGTAAAATCGTAAAAGCGGATGGGTCCGACATAGCAGCAGACGCTCGAGTGGCAACGATCGCTTACCCCCTAGCGGCCATGTTTAATCAGGTGGACATCACCCTGGGCGATCGACTCATCACACAGAACGATAACATGTACGCCTACAGAGCCTACCTCGAGAGTATTCTAAATTACAGTAGCGACGCCCTTGACACGCAGCTTTCAGCTGGTCTCTTCTACAAGGATACATACGGCCAGTTTGAAACCACGGCTCTGGACGGTGCCAATCATGGTTTTGTAAAAAGAGCAAGGTTTGCAGCAGGCAGTCGCAACTTTGACCTCCTGGGTCGCATACATTCAGATCTCTTCTTCCAAGATAAACTGCTTATCAATGGTATTGACCTTAAGATCAAGCTCACACGCAACAAGGACTCATTCTGTCTCATCAGCGGGGATGCGGACCAGTACAAGCTTGACATCCTGGCAGCGAGCCTGTTTGTAAAGAGAGTGAAAGTGTCCCCGAGCGTCAGATTAGCGCACGCCGACGCTTTGCAAATATCAAACGCCAAGTACGCTGTGGAAAGAGTAGCTCTGAAGGTGTTCAGCATCCCAGCCGGTACCCGTTTAACCCAGCAGCAGAATTTATTTCTAGGGCAACTACCCAAACTCATCATCATCGGTTTTGTGGACAATACAGCCTTTAGCGGCACCTACGCCTTAAACCCCTTCAATTTTAGACACTACAACATCAACTACGCGTCGCTGGTCCACGAGGGCACTGTGATTCCTGCAAAACCCTACACCCCTAGTTTTATAACCTCCAACTACATCAGGGAATATCAGGGGTTGGTTTCAATAACCGGGAAGCATCTAAGGGACTGCGGTGTAGCTGTGTCAAGAGAAGGCTATGGGGACGGGTACACGCTGTTCGCATTCGACCTGACCCCCGACATGGAAGACGGCGATCACTACAACCTCGTCAAAAACGGGAATCTAAAAGCTGAAATACGATTCAGTAATCCGCTACCGACGAATGTGAACATGGTCGTATTCTCTGTATTCGACAGCATCATTCAGATCAACCACGCAAGACAGATTTTGTTTGACTATCTTTAAAACATTTTGTGAAATGGACACTGTGCAGATACGCTCGTTCTTAAGCAGGCATAAAGACGCTAGGAAATACTTTTTAGGTGTTTTCCCTAGCGACGGGTTACCACCTGAAATAGGGTTAGAAAGGCCCCGCACTCTAGTCTTTAACACAGACCCGCATGACAAGAGCGGAACACACTGGGTGGGCCTGTTTATAGACAGTGACAAGGTTATATTGTTTGACAGTGCCGGTGAATTCCCAGAACATCGTATCTATACAACCCCTATATTCAAGTTTGTGAAAAAAGCCGCTGCGCGTGTTGGAGTATAACAAGCTGAGGCTCCAGGATTCCATAGCCATCACATGTGGGGAGCATTGTATTTATTTTATCAGTAAAATGTCTGAGGGTATGTCGTTTAGAAATTTCTTAAATCTATATTCGCGTGACCTTGTTAACAATGACAATATAGTTGTGAAATATGTAAAAGAAAACACAGTGGTCTCGGTCAGACCTGTGAAACCCGAATATGTCGCTTGTCAAAATTGTAAGTCCGTGGGACATGTGTATGTTTAATGATGAGCGCCTAAAATAAAAGACCATTATTTTTTTAAAAATACGGTATTCAGACTTTGTATTTCTATGCTACCACATACAACATAATTAAAACCTTTTAAAAGACAACAGAGGCAGGTTGTAAAGTTATAAAAAAAGTGTTTTATTACAAACATCTATTTGTAAGTCCGTGGGACATGTGTATGTTTAATGATGAACGCCTAAAATAAAAGACATTATTTTAAAAAAAAAAATACGGTATTCAGACTTTGTATTTCTATGCTACCACATACAACATAATTAAAACATTTTAAAAGACAACAGAGGTAGGTTGTAAAGTTATTAAAAAAAAATAAATAAAAAAAAAAAGTGTTTTATTACAAACATCTATGCAGGGGTGTATTACAGCAACACCCAAAGCTCAAGAAACATAAGAAGAAGAAAAATCAGACGCGGCTATACGCGTAATAGTCACATTTTATTAAAAAACAATAAAAAGTCTGAAGAAACATCAGGGTGTAAGCCAGGTACTTGGTTTGAAAATTGCCCTTTTTCGAGGTACAACCATCGTTGTAGGGGTACTCCAGGAGGGGGATAGCAGGGGTGTGTCAGAGCCTGTTGGTGATGGGTGTACGGGGGCTTTCAAATTTTCAAGCAAACGACGGTGCTCGTTATTACCCACGAGCGTGGAAGGGATGTTGAGTTCAGCAGCGGCTCGTAGAAACGCATCCCAACCACGCGGTGCGTTTTGAGGCGTTATGATTTTGGGGTGCGTGAGACCTTTGACTAGATCGTACATGTGTGACCCTGCAACCGGCTGTCCCTTGTAGAGAAATTCGCCTCGTTCATTCCAGGATGTCAGGTCTTTAGAAGTTGCAAGTTTACTCATCAGCATTTGCGCGGCCCCCTGTGTCTTTGACTTATATTTTTTAAGAGATCGGTAACAAAGTCATCTGAGGGTGCTGCATGGGCCTGTGATGGTTGCAGGGGCTGAGGGCCATTTGGAGGCACGGCTGGTTGTTCAGAGTCCGGGGTGTATAGAGTCAGCTTATTTTTCTCGGTATTCCATTGGTTGTAGTAACTTAAAAAGTTTTTAAGGGTGCTGGTGTAAAGGTTTGCCTTGTCATAGGGGTTTAGATCGGTTCTGTTCAAAATGTCTTTAATTTCAGCATCCAGACGCAGAGTCTCATTTCGGCGTATATCCCAAGTGTTGTCCTTTGAAGAGCCCAGCTGGTCCATTTGCTGCCTCGGAACCAAATACATCTTGGTGGCATGATCCATTACTGTCCCGAGAGGAGGCTCGTAATGATGGGTATAGCTATGCCCAGCAAAGAGCCTATAAAACCTCCAGACTGTTTCACCAGTTTCTTCTTGGTAATGAGTGAGGCCCTTTTATTACTGAGCTTCTTGATAAGAGACCTCTTCTTCTTCAGAACCTGTAACTGACTCTTTGATATAGGGACGTTGCCTTTTAGGGTATTTAGGGCAATTTCAGAAATGGCAGACACTAAGTCGTCAGAAGCAGCGCACAGGATGGCCTTTCGGTGCTGGGGACTGGCTGTAACAAGCATTTTCAGGAGAGCTAAATTGCGACGTAGGCGGGCCGACATGGTCAACACCTTGTATTATAAGGGGTCGGATTGTAAATGTCTCTAAAAGTCATCAGCGCTGCTTTTTATAGGCACGGTCCTTGGGCTTAGGGGTGTAAGCGACTGGTAGATCTGGGGCAAATATATCAGCCCTCAGTCTATAGTCTTCTAGAGTTTCATTTTTAAGTCGACCAGCAGGTAGCCGTGGGGTTTTGCTGTAGCATCGTTAAAGGCCTCCATGAAGAAGTGTGTGTTTCCTGGGTACATCTGTTTAGCTATGACTGATATTTGTTGTTTGTCCCGGGGGTTTTTAAATAAAACAAGGTATGAAGCGTTGAGAGCTATAGACCTGCTGTTCTTGCCCTTGTAAAACAAGTTCTGCACAATGTAGCAGATGCTTAGATTACGATGATGCGAATATTGAGTAAAAGCTCTCTCTAACTCCGGATGATCCCCACCTTCACGCATAAGGTCATCGACAATTATCAGGTTTACAAGGGACGGGGGCAGTAACTCATCATCGTTGAGATTATCTGGTATGCCTTCTATAAATCTGATATGGGGGAAACGACTGGCCATGTCTGTATAAAGAGCTTGCCAGCATGAATAAAGCCATACAATATTGTTAGGGGTTTGGGATAAAACAGAGGCAGCATTTTCTAAGAGCTTTTTTATAAAGTAGCTCTTACCACAGTTTGAGGGCCCTGCTAACACGCATGCGAATGGATGCTGTAATCTGGTGTCCATGGTGTGGGGTCTGTATCTCTAATGAGGCTAATAACCATACGGCAGTGTTTTATAGTCGGCAGTCAGGACCCTTTTATCAAAAACAACCCGTAATGTCTTATGTAAGGGCTGGGTTGTAATTTCCCACTTCTTTTTGGACCTGACTATACACGGCTGGTTCACAACTATGGTTTTAGCATTTTCACATTTGTCGGAGGCCGCGTATTCGTGCACCAGATTCTTCAGACTATCAAAATTGATTTTTAGGGTGTTGCTGACATTTAAGGTTATGCCTTTGACCTTCATACACACTTTGTTCTTGTTTGTGCGGTAGGAGTATGTTTTAGGCCCGGATGACGTGTATTCTATGATATGCTCATCCTTATCTAGTTCGCTGGTCAAATTACCCAGATAATCCCCAAGAGGAGGGTCTTCATCCCCTGGTTTACTCAGAAAAATCACTGAGTCGGTATCGTGATACAAGCAACGGTCCTGGAGTTTGTCCATAACCTTGTAAAGTTCTAGACGGGCATGGGCTGTGGTGAAGCACGCTATGAAGATGTTGATGTTGTTACACGTTGTGGGGTACGCTTTTGTGTATTTCCAACACACAGCTGCGGTCTCGTCATCGATAAACCCGCAGCTGGCCACCTCGTAACATGGGGCAAACAGGTACTTAAACAGCTCATCAGGATCGGTTATTAAGGTCGTATTTGACAGGTTTGTACGCTGTGCGAATTTTCCCCATAAGGAGTTGAGGCAGAGCTTGGCTAACTGTCGGCGGGCAGGGTTGACCTCTATCAAATGGGGTCGTAAACGGATACCTTCGTGAGCGTAGTAGTCAGCGATGTATTTCTGCTTTGCATCCTGACTAGTACACCATTCGGGATACCCTGAGGCCTCCTGCTTGTCTCTGAGAAACATATTAATGTATGGGGCAAAGAGACGTGTCGTGGTCCTCTGAAAATGCCATACCTCGTGTATCCTACCGAGCCTGTAACCTTTCTCTAAGGCCGCTTCTACCTCGATGCTGCACCAGGTCCCTGTGAGCATCCTTTGTTCATCGGTGTGTCTACAAGCGTCAACCTCTTTAAGCACCGCACATGTGCGACAGAGGGGGAACATCAGTTTACCATCGACTCGGTATGGTAACACCGGAAAGTAAAGCTGTCGTGGAGGATAGATTTCACATTTGACTAGCCCAAAGTATTCGGATATGTGTTTAAAATCTCTATATATGATGGTGGGGTGTCCTAATGGGTATACCTTCATTTTGTTCACAAATGGGTACAGACTGGTGAAATCATAGTAGTGTATTTTCTCACCCTCACCCACGGCCCTGTACAGTTGTATGGCATTTGTACGACCCCCGAATAAGGCATCGCGGGGTTCCAGAGGTTCTGGTAAATCATGACTCTGAAGGAAAGAGCAGAGCGCTGTGTCGGTTGTTAACATCTCTAGCCACTCATGCTCCCAAAGAACCCTCATAGCAAAGCCACATTTTTCAACATACTGCGCCTTCAACAGTGTACGTCTGTGTAAGTGTTCAAATTTGACACCCATCAGTCTGTTAAACTCATGGGGTTTGTAACACTGGGGACAGCCGTGGTAAAAGCAGCCATTGTATTCAAAGGCCGTCGGCACCCCCTTAATTACAGCGTACCCATCCAGGTAGTAGGGACCCACACGGTATTCACCACCCTGTAAGGCGTGTTGAATATGTACGTCTTCCTTCTCAGAAATGTACATGAGCCACCGGATCGAGGGGTTGAATAGCGTTTCTGTTTGCCATTATAGAGGTCTACAGGCACTAGTGCAATACTTTTTGGTCTTAAAAACATGTGTTTGTAGATGGACATACACATGGAGGCCAATGTGATGTTTTGAAAAGGGTCTATGTATTCGACAGCCTCCGGCATTTCAGGCGTATTGGGTTTCAAGACCCTGACTTTCTTTGTCATTTGAGGCTTCTTGGGTTTCATGATCCTGACTTTCTTTGTCATTTGAGACTTCTTGGGTTTCAGGATACTGACTTTCTTAGTCATTTCCACCACAACATCTCTGAAGAGGTTGCACGCTTGTCGTAGGATCATCACATCAGCCTGACAATAAGCTTTCAACTCTGTTTGAAAATGAAACTCCTTTTCACGGTTTTCAGAGTACCATTCTAGAAAGCTCTCCTTCTCGGATGGCATCATATATTCAACCCCGTAGCTGTCAGGAGGTGGCATGGGACCCACATAATTCTGGTTCGCCCAGGTGTTAAAAAAGTGTGGAAAATAACCTTTACAACCGGGGAATCCAAAGGCTTTTGGTAGCTTGCTCAATTTCATAGGCAGGAAATTCAGGGTGTCTATAAACCTTATTTGTAACCGAACTGCTGTTAACAACATCAGCTTGGACCCTTGAGTGATGAGTTCTACTTGGACCTTTTCACGAATCATATTTTGTAAAATAAAGAATGAGTCGTATGCTTTTGAGTTGTGGGCCAGCATGGTATACCCTTTGAATTTGGTTTGAATGAAAGTGTTAAGGAAATCACCAACGCACGTTCTGCCTTCAAACTCCCAGCTGGCGTCGGAAGTTAGATGGTGTGCGTAAATATAGTTAGGTTGGTGTACTCCCGTCTCTTGTGTGCACTCTATATCAAACACTATGTATGCTTCGGTTTTTGTCTGGGGTCTACCTTTAACCATGTAGCACTGATGGTTGGTACCCGCCTCAAAAGACGTCTGACACCTGGGGCATTTCATACCTTGGCATTTGTGATCTGTCGCCACATACCGACCACACTCAAAGCAATCCATTTTAGGGATGCATTTAACAGTTTTCTTATGGTTGCTCAAACAGTCTTGAGAGCGACAAAACATCTTACAGGTGCGACACCTCACCTTCAGGGCAGCGTCTACGACGCAGCCGTCCCTCCGACACATCTTACAATGCATTTCACACTGATGACGGTCCTTACTGCTGTATATGTGGTCACAATGTGTGCACACGTACTTGACACCCAGAAAACTTTTGAGGTTCAAGATACCGTAAAAGTGATTTTCGTGGTGAAGGACATATACGGTCTTGTTTCTCACACGGTCCCCTGTTGTAAAGTACTTCCAAGAGCCGCTGTGATAAAGAACTTTCACAGTCACAGAGAAATAGTTCTCAAAAAGACCTATGTCACCAAAGCCGACCATGCGTTGTGGTGGTATTTCAAGAACGGCGTGGGCTTCAGCCGCTCTAGACAGGATGGCAGCGTCGGTGGTGTTGCGCCCCATCAACAATCCTACGATGCTGGCCGCCAGACAGATATTGGTTGTGTCGTTGTTAAAGTCGAGCAGCCACCGCTGTTTCTTACCAATTATCTGACTGTATAGCACACTCTTTAAAGGTCTTGAAACACCGCCCTCACGACCCCTTACAATGAGGGCTATGACACGGAAAGTACCGTAGGCTACTAGTTCAGCCTTGCTCTGTAAAAGCCTCGAAAGGTTTTCTAAAAATTCCACGGCGTCAAACACATCTCGGGACCTCCGTTTGGTGAACAAAGGACTGTCAAAACCCTGCCCCTGGAAGCGTAGTTGGAAAAAATCATTAGGACCCACATCGCGTAACAACCTTTCTATGAGCGTTTGCACAGCCTGGTGTATAGCTAAAACACCGTGATCGGAGGACCTTATCTGGTGGAGGTTGGTAAACCTAAACTCCTCGTAGTGCTCGGTGGCATTAAATCTCTCTACATCACGCCTGTAGCTTCTAATGCTCTCTAAATAGACGACCTCTGAATCCTCATCTTGAGGGATTTGACTTGTTGGGGAGCTTACTGCCGTATCATTTTGGGGGTTCTGGTTTAGTAGGGTCTCTGGGGGCCTTTTAAGCACACGTGTAGCACATATTCGGGCTTTTTTTAATTTACTTATTAAAAGGCGGCGCTGCTTGGCGCTATTAGCCCACTTTTGTTTTTTACGTGACCATGCTTTTCTAGGTAACCGGCCCCCGCCTATCTGAACAGTATGGGGTGTGTCTATGTGCGCTGTACTCATGGAGGCCTCTGCTACATACCCACCCCTCAGCACCTCTATGTGTTCCGGGTGGCGTAGTGTTGGCGCTCTACCGCCAACATCATTCAGTTGCCCTCCCCAGGACCCATCCCTCCTACACTTACGTATTGGGGGATGGATGGCATCGGGGTATGACTCTGACTGCATGGTTCCATGTACTTTTTACGCTGGAGTATGCGTAAGAAGCGCAGGGACTTTGTCAGTACTGCTTGGACCTTGCTGCTATATTTTGATGTGTGTGCTTTTTTATTAGAACCGTTGGCATGGGGTTTCTTTAGGGTATGGCGCTGCCCTAGTCACGCATGTATACGCCCTATGTCTGAGCCAGCTTCCTGGCACGTATTGAGGATCAGCCTTTTACACAGGCCAACTCTTTGCAGTATCCTCTGCTGTGCCGCCACCATGGACCTGTCGCCGCTACCCCCCAACCCCATTTTTAAGTTTGCGGTTTTCGCCTGGCGCTTTAGCTTTCTGACAGCCATTTGTATATCCTTTACATGCGCATCTAGTACCGGATTTGGGTCTACAGCATCGTATTGTGGTGGGTTAGGTATGAATACGGTGTTTGGCTGTATAACAGCCTTTAACACCACAGGGGCCTCTAATGGTCCTTCATCCCCAACGCCATTCTGTAACTGAGGGCCTGGGGGGATCATAGAAATAGGATCCCAGTGCGAACACCCCGGGGCATTTGGGAAAGGCGCCTCACTAAATGTCACCCCCGTACTATGAATTGACCAGTCGTCCCACCCTGTACTGTCAGTGTTGTATGTTGTCGGGGGTGTTGCGGAGCTTATACTGGACGCGGGGCTGGTTGGGTCGTAAGCTCCCTGTGGGGTAATAGGGGACATAAGGTCCGGGGAGTTTAAATGACTGTCGAAATAATCGAGGGTGGTAACGGCTAAGTTATTGTCAGGGCCGGGGATGGGTGAATGTGTAACAGGGGCCTGCAAAACCCCCTGTATGTGCTAGAAGACCCCTCGGGCGCTGCTTCTGAGGGTTTATCAAGTTTGTCTACCATACTTGCCAGTGTATTGAGACAGCTTTTGTTGGTGTTATACGCTCCTCCTAGGGGCTGCCCTTTTCCAGACCCGGGGCCCCTAAACCCTTCAGTAACGCCTCTAGAAGGTTTTGAGGTCTGTTCTACGGGGCATTCCTCTACAGACGGTGCTAATTTATTTGAAACTATAGAGGGCGTCATAGGATGGGAAGGGGCCTGTGGTGTAGCCGGTTTGTTTAAGGATCCTGCCAATGTTTCTACTTGTAACGCCTGTACCCCTTGCTTATTCTTAAGATAACTTCTTGAAAGCTTGTTGACTTTAGGGGTTTGAGTTTGTAACATAGCTTCCACAACAGGCTTCACAGCCGGGAGGCCCAAAGAGAGCGCGGGGTAGATGGATCGTTCCCCTGCTTAGCAACATTTTTTAATGCTAGATCTAAAGGTGTAGCTAGGGTCTCCGGGACCACCCGTTTCATGCTGAGGTCTAAAGGGTCTGCTTGGGGTTCCAGACCCAGAGACGGCTTCTTGAGGTTTAAAGGGCATGTCTGTGGTTCTGCGACCATTTGCTTCTTCTTAAGTTTGGGCTTGTTTGAGCTTAGAGTTCCTTTTGAGGCTTTGAGAGGGTTCAGATACACATCGGCCACGTCGGTTCCCTGTTGCATGTGGGTGTAGTATGTGTAGATCTTATTCTGGCGTACACGCCTACTCACTCCTTTTGCCGCAGACCCGGTGTTCAGAACGGTCTTTGTTATATCCCTCAACGGTTTTGTAGACCTCTTAGACTTAGGCGTATCTTCGCCGTGGCTCTTTTGAACGGTTCCTAGAATGTAACATAAAAAAATATATATATTAGAAACAATAAGGAACATAAGATGCTTACAATACCCATAGTAGTACATCTGGTACTACATGGCGGTGCACCCCTTTGTTTGAGAGAATACAACCCAGAGAGTTCTTTTTTCACACCCTTTTGTATAAAACACACCTTTTAGATGTCTTTTCACAGATCGTTTCTTTGCCGCAGGGCCTTCTTTAGATGTTGAAGATTTCCTTTTCACAGGCTTTTCTTTTGGTCGCTGCGCCGGCTCTTGCACAATAACTGCTTCCGTGTGTGACGCCATGGACCCTGTAAAGAAAAAATAATCAGATTTACAGTATATACCAGGCCTTAGTAGCCCCCTCTACGGCGCGTTCCTGTAGTTCACAACTACGTCTTTTGGGATCTAGACAACCCATGGTTTAGACCTTTTAAAGAAGCAACGCCTTTCTGATTTACCTGTAAGAACGGTGCTATCCTGTACACATGGCGATGCGTCTTGACCACCCTTGGGACATTCTATAGCATCAAGAATCCGTTGTAGTTCGGGATCCAGACCTATAAAATTACACATACACGAGAACACCATTAGAAACACCTAACTTCTAAGATATATGTGAACAAAACTACACGGACCTATACACCTCAAAACACATGTACCTGTCTGTAGGGCTAGCATTTCAGAGGCGGTTAGGATTAATTCCGGCATGTCCTGCGTCTGGATAAATAGAAACGGTTGATTTAAAACTACACTTCATAAACATAATATTACAGTTTCATACATCTTAGAAAATACAAATAATAAATTGAAAATTGAAAAAACACCACATATACACTCACGTTTACTTTTTTTTAAATAAGAACCGTACCCTGATTCCAACCCCACAAGCCACAACGCATGTACAAACAACACCTATACACATATTTATATAATGCATTGTGTAAGCTGCTCTTGGGAGCCCTTTAACAAGGATGGTTTTATATTAGGATTTTAACTTATAAACTGTAAGTAACAAATGGTCATAGTGCTAATACCCAGAGGCTTTGTGCCGCACTTACCTTATATACACGCAGGGCGATAAAAAAAAAATATATATATATATATATACACACGTTTATTTATTTAGTTATTTTTTTTTTTGCATGAAATGTTTCGAACCTTGTATCCAGATATATGATACAATAAGTATCAGCATCAGGACTACTGGCTTTGGTAGTGGTTGCTAGTTGCATAAGATAAATAAACAGCACCTAAGGCTTGTATATAATATTGAAAAAAGCTTCCCATTAAAGCCCCTGGTGACACCACGGCAGTGCTGCTGTTTAATGCCCTGGTGCACCCTCTTAGGAGGCACTTCCCATGGGGGGAATACCTACCGGGAGCTCCCCTCCAGGTTTCACGAAGGAAGACCCGCCCCATCCGTGATGTCATCACAGAGGGGAGGAGCTTCCCTCGTGAAACCTGGAGGGAAGCTCCTGGCAGCCATGATACTGCCACCCTTGTAACCACCCTGGGGGCCCCTGAAACGGCGCCACCAACCTCCCCAGAGCAACACCGGCGGTACGAGGACTCAGGGGCCTTATTTTTATTTTATTTTTTAAACGAGGGTCTCGCGGCCCGAGCACCCATGCGCCATCGGAACCCCAGCCACCCGGAGCACCGCGTGGAGCTCAGCGGGCTCCGGGTCTTTAATTTAAAAAATGGGGCGAGCACCACACACGGAGCCCTAGACCTCAGGGCCCCCACCCTTCCGCACAAAACCCCGGAGCCCCACATGGCTCACAGCGGGCTCCGGGGACTTTATTTTATAAACAGGGCTGTGCGCCCAAACGGCGCCCAAGCACGACGGACCCACACCCCCTCCCACCCCAGAGCCCCGGAGCAGCGCCCTTGGGAAGCGGACTCCGGGGCCTTTATTTTTAAAACAACGGCCTAACGCCTACTGACGCCATCCTTGCCCCCGCCAGCAGCACCAACAAACCCCCGGAGCTCCGCCTAGAGCACCGCGGTCTCCGGGGTCTTTATTTTTTAAAAACGCGGCATCGCGCACAACGGCGCCATCTGCGACCCCAGCCCATCCCCCAACAACACCAGCACCCCCGGAGCCCCGCATGGCTCACAGCGGGCTCCGGGGACTTTATTTTTAAAAAGGGGCCTCGCGCCCCTCACTGGACCCCAGGGACACCGGAGCCCCAGCCACAACGGCCGCAGCAACGCCGGAGCACCGCATGGCGCACAGCGGGCTCCGGGGCCTTTAATTTTAAAACAACGGGGCCGAGCGCCCCACATGGAGCCCACAGGTGCCGGACCCCCACCACAGCCGCACAGACACCCGGAGCGCCGCATGGAGCACAGCGGGCTCCGGGGTCTTTAATTTTTAAAAACGGGGCCGAACGCCCCACAAGGAGCCCCCAGGTGCCGGACCCCCACCACAGCCTCACAGACACCCGGAGCGCCGCACGGAGCACAGCGGGCTCCGGGGTCTTTCATTTTTAAAAACGGGGCCGAACGCCCCACAAGGAGCCCCCAGGTGCCGGACCCCCACCACAGCCTCACAGACACCCGGAGCGCCGCACGGAGCACAGCGGGCTCCGGGGTCTTTAATTTTAAAAACGGTATCAAGCCCGCCAAGGAGCCCACAGACGCCGGACCCCCACCACCGCCTCACAGACACCCGGAGCGCCGCATGGAGCACAGCGGGCTCCGGGGTCTTTAATTTTAAAAAGCGGGGCATCAAGCCCGCCAAGGAGCCCACAGACGCCGGACCCCCACCACCGCCTCACAGACACCCGGAGCGCCGCATGGAGCACAGCGGGCTCCGGGGTCTTTAATTTTAAAAAGCGGGGCATCAAGACCCTGCGCACCCAGGCGCCATCCCTACCCCCAACATCGAGCGCACAACAGCATAAGCAACCCCGGAGCACCGCATGGACCACCGTGGACGGCCTCACCATGGCGCAGCTGGGAAATCACACGTTTGACCCATGCCTCTACAGAGCCTCAACCCCTGGGTGGTGAGTACAAAGTGGTATTATTTATTTTATTTGTGAAACGTATACTATAAATGAAGGTCGTTAAAACTACAGTTCATGTAAAATGCTTCGATACCAGGTTAAAGTGTTAAGGCTGTTTCAATGTGTATACGCCAAACCCTTAGTGGTATTCACTCTTAAATACACGTATAAAACGTTCTACACTGTATTTAAAATGGCAGGTTTGTTCACATTAAGCACCCTACCAATTCTCCTTAAGCATTAATTAAAACAGCGTCAGCAACATCATGCCTTGCGTTAAACACCTTTTAAAATGCAACGCTGTTCATTTATATACAGGCATCATCATATTAAATAAGCCCATACACTCTTAAGCCCTACACACTCTTAACCCTGTAACACAGCCCCTTATTTACGTACCTCCATTAATGTGTAGCAGGCTGCGTCGATCTGGGAGAAGCTGGGCTGGTCCATTGATGGCTTTAAACTTCAGGGATGATGGGTCTGTGCAGCAAAGGTCGCTCCTAATGGGTTTTTGAATGGCTGTTTGTGTCGGGGCTCTAAAGTATGGTTTTTATACCTGGTAGGGCATGAGAATTGGAAGGAGGACCCTTTACGGAGGGGAGTGTTTAGAAGCTTGTAGTACGTGTCATTATTGGTAATAGAGCATTGTAGTGAGGGTCAATATTGGGACCGTTTTCTGACCATCCCACGACTTTGTTAGATGGCCCTTTGACCTGTGACATCTGATAATTAAACCTAGGACCTGTTGGGGGTTGCGCTCCTGGGAAAGATGGTCGTATGTTTATAAAGAAACCCTGTACTATACAATTTAAGACGCGTGGGAAGCTTAGGACAGGCTGATTAGTTCTGCCTGTTCTCAACGGTGCTCTGGCAGGGTAACTGGCCTTTTGTTCTTGTGTTTTCACGTTGTCACTTGGGAGCCTAATGGATAGTTTTCTGACCCCAGCTACGACAGGGATGCATTTCAAACTGCAGCATCTGCTTCTAAAGAAAAGACCCTTTTTAAAAACTCTGCACCGTAAACCCATGTGTTAGACAACACCAGATATCCCCGGGGGGCTGGTGGGGGCTTAGGTATGCCTGCTCAGACGCCAACTGCCAACACAGCAGCCCTCGGTTTTAAATACCCACACGCACATGTCACTTTTAAGGACACTGCAAAGGGATGGGGGACCTGTCACTTTTAAGGCCACGCTTCACTTTTAAGGACACAGCGAGGGGGTTGAGGCCTGTCACTTTTAAGGACACAGAGAGGTTTGAGGCCTGTCACTTTTAAGGGCACGCGTCACTTTTAAGGACACAGTGAGGGGTTTGAGGCCTGTCACTTTTAAGGACACGCGTCACTTTTAAGGACACAGCGAGGGGCGGGGGGACCGGAGGGGGACCTGTCACTTTTAAGGGCATGAATGGGGATGAATGGTATCTCCTTATACTACTCCCCTACAATGCACCCTGGCAACACTACGTAGCCCTAGCCGAGCTGGTGTGTTGTAAATGAGAGGGTGCAGCCGGACGAGGCAGGCATTGATGTAACCCCAATATCTCTTTGCAGTGCATCAATGAATATGTGCTTCTGGTCAGACAAGGGCCCTGAACTGTCCACTCTAAGGTGTGAATTAACCACAATACTCTTCAATTAACATTCTAAAACAGATTTATTTAAACATGTCACTGAATAATAGAGAAACTGCGCCTCGTCACGGCTAGTAAGCGCTATACAAATGCAATTACAATTCAGTACAGTGTGCAGGCAAAAGCCACTTCTTAATGTTTGGACGGCGGATTGAAAACATTTGAAACGCATCCTTCATTTAGGGAATTCAGGGTCGTCACGTTAGTTTTGGAGGTTGCAGTGTATGTCATCATGTAATAATTCCACATGTGAACGCAGCCTGGGAAGTTTCCACTCAAACCCCCGGGGGCTGAGGATGATGAAACTGCATTCCGGGTGAGTTGTCTCCTCTGCTCAGATTCCAGGGCGGGGTCTGCGAGGTCTCGAAGCCCCCTCACTCCCCTCTGTGCCACGTTGCATGGCTGGTGGATGAGGGAGGGATGCGGCCCCTCACGGGCCTGCAGCTGTAACCCCTCCCCCCACAAGTCCTGCCTTTTAAAAGCATCCTGTAATCAGCGGCCGCCCATGCATGAAAGATAACCCTTGACGTACTAAAACCATCGAAAAATGGATTTAAATAGTAGTTCGACGAAACCGAAGCACCGGACACTCATTTTCGAGTGTTTTACATCCCGTTCCCAGAGATCCAAAATTCGACTTCCGGCCCACAAGAGTCAGCAGTGGTGTCACTTGAAAAGACGCACCTCCCACCTCAGCGCTGTGCAAATTAAGATTTTTATTTTTTATTTTATTTAATGCGATTTTATATATAACTTTACCCAAAGGTGTCAGAGCGCTTTACAAAAGGACCAGTTATATTACATAAGGACTTTAGAGTACATGAGTTACTTAAAAAGATACAAACAGAAAAAGTCTAAATTCACATAAGAATGGTAGTAAGTACAAAAGGCTACTACATATACTAGTGGTTAGAGTGATATATATACACAAGTTGCAGATTCACTCGAGGAAAGATACAAACAGATAAGCTCTGAAATCACATACGAATGGTAGTCCTTCACAGCTGCGCAGCACATAGTGCCAGCTGCAACATTGAGACCTGCGCAGATTGCGCACCCTTGACCTTCGCTGCTTAGGCAGCGCGCCCGGAACTTTTGGGTCATAGGACATTTGAGCCCCTCTTTGAGATTGCCAGTTTCCGATTGGGCTGTCCTGGCTCGATCGGTGGCCCATGGGATGAGTAATGCACATAATTGTCGTTCACTTGGCTCTCCTCTAACTGTGCTCTTGGTTGAGGTATGGTGTCCATTTGGGCCTCCTCCCTGGGGAGCCAAAGAATGTCCCTCCCCATCACTGCGATCCTATAGGCGACTCCCATTTCCATGCGGGTTTCCACACTGGGAGGTCCCAATCCCGGGTGGTAGGGTTTGCCCCGGTATGATCCCACACCCTCTCCACTGCTGGAGACAAGCCAGCCTTCTATCCCACCGGTACGATGTCTTATTAGGGAGTAAGACCAGAGGCCCTGGCCCTGCATGTCTAGTAGCCTCCTGACCGCTCTCATTGGATTATCCTCACTCATCTTCCGGCTTATGTGCCCTCCTCTTCATATTATTCTTTTCTGATCCATCGCTACCCTAGTGGCCCTCCTCTCCCTACCATGGCTTCCATTCGAATTAAGTCGGGAGTTAACTGCTTCAAAGTCATCTATCCCCCAATCTGTCCAAAGCAGCAGCAAAACGGTTCAAACACAACACCATTGAACACTTCCCTGATTCCCTCTTTGTTGATCAATTCCATAATGGGCACCTAGGGAAGCTAAAAAATGACTTAATTTTTTTCACCCATGACATCCCTTCCTGGTCCACCAGCTTCTTCAATTTCTTCAACGTCTCCTCCTCCTCACCTATCCCGCATGGACAGCGACTAAAAATTTCCCCTCCACGAGCTTTAAGGGCTCGCTCACCATAACACTCTACAACAATGGCACCGTCATGATTCAAGCGACAGACTCCTGTCTCTCCCTCTTCGACCATCTCTTCCACTCCCTTCGTCCAACCCACACAACTATGATCTCCCCCAACTCTTCTTTGAACTCCTCTCCTTTCTCCCTTTCTCCCCCCAGACCCCCGATACTCCAGCAGGCCGCTATCCCGGGAGGCGCAGGTCTACCCTTTGCTCCCCCAGTCACTGCTCCCTCATCTCCCTCTCTTCCCCCTTCCAAAATGCCCCTCCCCCTATCTTATCTTTCCGGCCTCTGGCCTCCACCCCCCTCCCCACCCTACACCTGCTCGATTCTCCAACATTTTATCCGCTCCCCTAATCCCACTAAATCTGCCCTCCGCCCCCCCTCTTAATTCACCTCTCTTACAACCTGGTCTTCCCATCAACTGTCCTTACCTTCCCCCTTACCTCCCCCTTTCGCCTCATCCCTTTCCGCTCTTCCCCGTCCCCCGTACCCTAAATTCTCCTCTTCCACCTCCCATCTATCCTCAACCCCACCTTCCTCTTCCCTTGCTTCCCAACCTTATCTCCCTCCCTGACAATTCCTTCCTCGTCTCTCCCTCCGACGTTGCAGTCCCTTGCTTCTCCCTCAGTTTCCCTCTAGTCAATTCCCCCACTCCACCTGGTACCTGTCCCCCTACATTCGCCTTGCATAGCCTACAGTACCTATCTTGCACCATCCTCTCCTTTCTCCCCATTCCTCTGGCCCTCCTCGGACCCCCTGCCCTCCCCCTCCTTTACAGCCCCCTTTTCTTTCGGATCCACGCACATTCGGACCTCATCTGTCCCCCCGCCCACCCCGCCCGGGTCAGTCTCGTCTCCCCTCTTCTCCCCTTACCTCCGGCCCTCTTTTATCCCCCTCCTACTCCTCAACTTCCTCCTCGGACGTATGCCCTCTTCTCTTCCCCTCTGTTCAACTCCAGTAAAAATATTTCTCTTCCCACCACTGTTTCTCCTTCCACTCCCTCTGTTCACCATCGTTCCTCACCCTCTTCCCTTGCTCCCCAACCCCCACCCATTCCCCCTCCCCTCCCCTCCCTCCCTCACCCTCTGCACTCCCTCACTTATCCCATTCCACCACCCCGCCCCGTCCTCCCTCACCATCTGCACTCCATCTCATATCCGGCTCCTCCAGCCCGCCCTGTCCTCCCTTACCTTCTGCACCAACGCCCTCTACTCGTTCCCCCACCCCTCCCCGTCCTCCCTCACCCTCTGCACTCCCTTCTTTATCCACCGAGCCACCTAACACTCCATGCTCAGCTCTCCTCTCTCTGGAAAATAAACTGGATTCTCTCATCTATTCCATCTCCCAGCTGGTAGCGTCCATCTCACGTTTAAGCGCCAAGTTATCCCCTGTCCCTAACACCCTCCCGAGGAGTCCCTTGCTCCCGCACCCCAATAAAACCAATCACAGTCTGCCCTCTGCAGACATCACCAATTTACGGGCCAGCCTCAAGACCACCAACGTCACTCCTCTCCGCCCTCCTCTCCTAAGAATTTTACGCAGTTTCCTATTCAGGTCATCTCCTCTGTCAGACCTCACCAACCTCCCTCTTGCCGGGCTCCCTCATTCAAGAATCTTATCCCTATCTCCCTGAACAACCCTAACACCCCCTTCACCAAAACATCTGCGTCAGAGCTGCACTGTTTGCTCCACAACTGCAGATCTGCAGTCAAACACAAAGTGGAAATCTCTGATACTATCACTCACCAAAATCTTGACATGATCTTCCTCACTGAGACCTGGTTTAATGACTCCTCTCATACTTTGTTTGATCTGTTGGTACCCACTGACTATTCTATCCTCAGAAATGACAGGGCAGACAAAACTGGAGGAGGTGTCGCTATCATCTTCAGAAACTCCCTTCAAATTAAAGCGGTCCCAACCACCCTCTTCCATACATTCGAATGCCTTTCCCTAGAACTTCAAATACATCACGGCTCACCCTTTAGATTCCATGCCATCTACCACCCGCCTGGTTACTGCTCTTCCTTTGTGGAGGAACTGACTGACTTCATCAGTGACCAACTCTCTCAAAGTGACAGACAGATCTTCCTGGGTGACTTTAATCTCCACTGGGGCTCCTTGGAAGACTCGGCTGCCAACAAGCTTGCCTCCTTTCTCTCAGCCAATGATCTCCTCCAACATTGCTCGGAAACCACACATTCTAAGGGCTCTATTCTGGACCTTGTCATATCCAAAGAAGACCTGCTGACCACTGCTCCCCCATCCATGTAGACTGGTCTGACCACCTCCTCATTCCCTTCCGCTTTCACCTCTCGCACGTTATAACTCTCGGCCAACCTAAAAGAGCTACTACCTGGTTCCGTAACACTAAGAACATTGATCTTGACACTTTTTGTGATTCCGCTATGCAGGCACTTCCTAGACTAGACCCTAGCGTGGATGTCAACGATCTCACTTCTCAGTGCCTCTCAGTACTAGCAGTCGAAATCGACATTGTTGCTCCTCTCCAAAGCAAAAGGAAAAGACCCACCCCTCAGCACCTTGGTTCAATAAAGCGCTCTACGATGAAAGGAAAAACCTTAGATTCCTGGAGAAGCACTGGAGAAAATCTCCTTCCACCGCTAATCTCTCTCTTTTACGCTCAGCAAGATCCATATATCACAATCACATCTTCCTGGAAAAAGCATCACATTTCAGATCCCTCCTTGACTCGGCTAAAAACAGACCCAAAAACTTTTTGACCTCTTCAAAAACCCAAACTGTTCTCCTCCAACCATTAAGCCTGAGGATTCCTCAAAGAAAGCAGCAGATTTCGCTATATTCTTCGATGAAAAGGTCAAAGCTCTGGTGGATAAGGTCGCCCACCCCCCATGGAGGAGCGGAAATCCTTGGTCACCTGGCAGAACTTTGACGTCATCTCGGAAGATGACCTCCTCAAATGCATCCGCGAAACTAAACCCTCCAACCATTCCTCCGACCCCATCCCTAGCGACATCGCCATCGATTTCTATACCTATACTCTCTCTTACTGGACCAGGCTAGTCAATCTCTTCCTCAGTCAAGGCTCCCTCCCAGTTACCCTCAAATCAGGTCAGGTCACCCCTCTTCTAAAAAACCCGCCGCGGATGCGAACGACCTCAACAACTTCCGCCCTATCTCCAACCTCCCTTTTCTGTCGAAAATCACCGAAAAATGTGTTGCGAAACAACTTTCCTCACATATTATGGACAATAACCTCCTCGACGTCTTCCAGTCGGGCTTCATCCAAAACTGCAGCACTGAAACAGCCATGCTGCAAGTGATTGACGATGCGCTGCATATACTCGACGCTGGGGATTCATGTCTTCTGATTCTTCTAGACCTCTCTGCAGCCTTTGACACGGTTAATCATAGCACCCTCCTCAACACTCTTCAACAGAGAATGGGACTGGATGGCACAGTGCTCAAATGGTTTGCCTCTTTCCTCTCGGACAGATCCCAAATGATCAAGATAGGGAACAGTCTTTCATCTCCTGTTGCCGTAGGCCAAGGCGTCCCTCAAGGTTCTATCTTGGCACCCACCTTGTTTAATCTCTACCTGGAACCTTTAGGGAACCTCCTAAGCAAATCTGGGATCCTTTACCATCTGTATGCGGACGACACGCAAATCTACCTTAAGGTGTCCTCCGCACACGATCTCTCCCTACTCAATTCTACCCTCAACTCTATTCACAACTGGATGTCTGCTCACCAACTCATTCTGAATCCCGCCAAAACTGAATTCCTCCTCCTCTCTACCTCTCTCTCACCTCCTCCTGTTCAATCTTGGATGGATCAGCTGAACCTTCTCAACAACAAACCCATCTTTGTTGACAGCGCTAAATCCCTAGGTGTCATTCTCGACAAAAGACTCAACCTAATCGCCCACATCAACTCTATTGCTAAGAATGCACGGTACCAGCTGCGCCTTCTGTGGGGGATCCGTCGGTTCTTCCCGGAGAAAGACTTAAAAACCTTGGTTCAAACTCTGGTTCTCTCAAGACTGGATTACTGCAATTCTCTTCTGACTGGCCTACCCAAATCCCACCTCTCCCCTCTCAAATCCATCCTCCATTCAGCAGCTCGCTTCATTTCAGGGTCTAAACGAAGCGACCACATCACTCCTATCCTGTCCTCTCTGCGATGGCTTCCGATCGAGGCAAGATCTATTTACAAAACTGCCTGCATCACACACAAAGCCTTACACACGTCCTCCCCTCGTTACCTGGCGAATAAACTGAAATTGTCCGGTGGCTCTCGCCCTTCTCGCAATGCGGAAAAGCTTCTGCTTGAGCCCCCGTCTTCAAAAGGGAAAGATCGATGGCTCAATCCTTCTCGGGCAATGCGGTGAGAATCTGGAACTCGCTTCCCCCACTGCTCCGTGCCACCTCCTCTACCCGGATCTTCAAAGCTGACCTCAAGTCTCTTCTATTCCAAAGACACTTCCAGAACTAATACGTTCGGTCTTAGGCCCCTCTAGGAAGTCCGCTCGTCAGTATAAAGTTGTACTTGTGTCTGTTCATTCCTTATTTTATGTGTTGTGTTGGTTTTTATGTGCGTGTTCCCCCATTATAAGTCCCCTGTGAAGTCACGCCCTCTCTACTACCTCAAGGAAGCTCTTCCATGATAGGAATTCTGTATTCCAAGCCTATAGAAGGGCCTTCTCAGTGTGCTTCGAGTTACTGCCACTTATTACAGTATTTTGCCTTTAGTGTATTTTGTACCCCATGTATCATATATTTTGTACCCCATGTACCCCCTGTTGAATCCACGCCCTCTCTACTACCTCAAGGAAGTTCTTCCACTATAGGAAATTCTGTACTCCAAGCCTATAGAAGCGCCTTCCCAGTGTGTCATGTGTGACTGCCATTTATTGCAGTATTATACCTCCATTTGTATTTGGTATCCCATGTTTCATGCACATCTGTCACTTTTTCCTATTGGAACTCATTCCTCTTTTGTATTTGGTTTGTTTGTTTTTGCACAATTGTCACTTTTTCCTCATGCAATGTAACGCTTGTCTTTGTATTATGCTCATTTGTATCCTCCTCCTTATGTAATGTTGCTGATCCTGTTGTGAAGCGCTCTGACACCCTCGGGTAAAGTCCGCGCTATATAAAAACGCATAAATAAATAAATAAATAAATAAATAAATAAATAAATAGTAAGTACAAAAGTCTACTACAGATACTAGTGGTTAGAGTTACATATATACAAGTTGCAGATTCGCTCGAGGTTACATTTTAATAAAGGTTGAGGCGGTAAGGGTTGAACAGATAAAAAAATACAAATTTACAAAGCATAGGGGTATATTCACAAGAACGTGCAATAACTACTGCAAGAGTAGCGTAACGCAACTTTCAATATCGCAGCCTATCGCGGGAAAATAACCCAGTGTCAACGTGGAATTCACAACAAGGCGGTAGCATGCGATAGTCACCAGATAACGCGTCAAATGTCAGCGTGAAAATCAACGCCACGCCAAAAAAATGCGAAACGCAAGAAATCATGCGATGAGGCCAATCGCGGTACAAAAAGTAGCGAAAAGCAGCCACAGGCCTGCAAATCCCACACGTCTGGCGGGAAATTGCACCATAAAAACCACAGAAACAACACACCAGAAACAAGCCAAAGCACGTAGCAACATGGATGCACCCTGACCCAGCGCAGAGGTCAACGCGAACCCCACAACCCCCACAGACCACCAGCAAGGAACAACGGGGTCGGGGAAGGCCAAGGAGAAAAGGGAGAGGAAGACGGGGTGCAGACCGCAGGAAAACAAGACCAGCGCCACGGAGTCACAGAACACTACCAGCAACTGACCCACAAGCAGACCACCTGGAATGCAGTCGGAGTGCCGAGGAGGCCAATCCAGGAGGCCAAGAGGCGCCGCCAGGACGTGACAACCTAAACCAGGCACAAACCCGCTGCCAACAGGAAGGCAGCAACGGCGACAGGAGGTGGCAGTCCAGCGCCACAGGAGGAGCTGGAGGAAACCCAGGCCACAGTCATCAGTGTGGAGACGGTGCAAGGAGGTGGGAGTACGGACACAGCTCGACAGGACCCGACACAACAACAACAGGGACTGGGGGGACGGGGGGTGATGGGCACAATGGCACACATGCACAACGAGGTGTAGCACACTGCACACCCACAATTACCCAGGGACATGTCCCCCATCCCCGTGGCACACTGCAGCACACACACATAGCAATCACAGCACATACCATGACAATGTGGCACAAAGTGCAACACCCACACTGCAGAATAGGGGACACAACTGGGTCCGCCCAGGCGCAGAAACAGAACAATCACATTGGACAGAGCAGGGAATATCTACGGCTACAACCCCACATCAGCCATGTAGGCCAAATGTCCACTGTCCCAACTCAAATAGCCACCACCGCCCAAACAGTCACAATGTACATTGTCACACAGTCTGCATGTCGACAAGAACAAGGCGCCAACACAATGCCAACATGCACCTCTCCTTCACAATGCAGAGGGACAAACAACACCTCCAGCAGGTCAGAACAGACAACCCATCAGTGATGCCGGAGACGAACACCACACCTTCGACACCAACGCCCTACAACAGCCCATGGACATCCCACACAACCCACCACCAGGACCAGGGCAGACAAGCTACTCAGAGGAGAACCCAGCCCCTGCAACAGACCACACAGCATGAAGCACCCGCAATCACGGCTGGCTCACAACACTTCACCGACCCACACATGGCACCCCAATGCCAGGTGTCAGAACGCCGAAAGGAGGTGGCCCAACAGGTGCGGGTGTTGCCGAACCCATGGAATGCGAACTAGAACACATACGTGGGTGTCCAATACCCTTCAGGGACCACCTACACCCCACAAAGGAAACCCACACTGCCATAGAGACACATGCAGATGCACATACCCAGTACAGAACCACGGCCAGGGGCACGCACATATCAGTCACACACCCACGTTGGCTCTGCGTACGACGGCACAGTCCACTCCCCTTACGAATTGAGTGGGTGACGACAAAGCTACATGTCCAGGTTCTAGCCCGCTGCCTGCGGTGACATGTCTGCGTCCGCTGTACACAGCACAATGTAATGTCGTAGGGCCCAGGGCCCCCATGCATACAACAAGACCACAGGGACACATGCACATATCATGTTGAACTGGCTACGGTCACGTGCGCCCGGCCCCTTTATTTGCAGGGCCACATGTACAGTGACGCCTGTGCTGGATGTGTGTGGGGTGAGTATAAGCCAGTCCGCACGGAGTGCTTGGTGCTGGCAACAACCTGAACAGTGGACACCAGTGTAATGGAAACAGAAAACACCAGCATAAAATAGTCAACTGCAGAGCAACATGGAGGGATCCGGAGTAAGGACAGAGGTCACCCAATATTCAGTCAGGAGGTTCCGTGAGTTGCAGTGCACTGAGGTAGGGGCACTAGAGAAGAGCGCGCTCATGTGAAGAAATTGCCAGGATTGTGTCCCTTCGGGTTAGTCCTGATGCAGATGCAGTGGGGTGTGTTACACCTGCATCAACTTCCTCATCAACGTCCTAGGTCTCCCACACTGCCTGAGGTGACAGTTGCGTCTGCAGTCCACAGCGCAATATCCAGTGATAGATCCGGGTGTGTAGCTTGACTACCACCACCAGTCTGCATTCCTGCCTTGGGGCTGTTGCCTCCTGCCCTCCCATTGTCTGTGCCTTCTCTCGTCCGTACACTTGACACATCTTCCTCATCATAGTCCCAGGTCTTCCCCACTGCATGAGGTGACATTGCTGCGCAACCTCACAACAGCACAAAACTCAATCAGTAACGGACAATGGCTTGCGGTGCACTGAGTCACTGGCACCTGGAGTGCTGAGCAGGGTATCAGGCCGATGATGGCATCCACGACAGGTCTGAGCAACTCCGTAGGTCTGTCAGGACCACCGTTTCGACTCTGGCAGATGGTGGTTGGAGGTGGTCCTTGCGGTGGTGGCGTGTGCCTCCTGCGGTGATGCTACGTCCGGGCCGGTCAAGACTCGATGCTATGTGTGGGCCCTGGTGGCCCGCAGTTGAGGCCGGAGGATGCGGACAGCGCAGGGCCACAGACACATGGCGTTGATGACCCCAAGGCCATCGCTACAGAGGCCATTCAATGTCTCAGAAGAAGGGGTCCCAGGCCTGAGCAGCACAGAGTTAGTGGCCCCGGATGCACTGCGGCCGGCACAGGCACCCAGCCACGGGACGGTGACTTGCGGTGCAGTCAGATGGGCCATGCGACCTGAGCGGGTCCCCATCAATGGTCGAGGTGTATGTTGCGGAGGGTTGCAGGGGACAGTGGAAGGTGTCCTCCAGGGCATGATGCGGAAGGTCTGATGTTATCTGGAAGCAGCAAATGGAGGAGTGGAAAGCGCAACCCTCGTTTTCACCAACAATTCGGTATCAGCTACATGAGGATGAAAACTAGCCCCTATTCCATAGACTCAAACGCCACCAATGTACGACCAGTGAGTATCCATGAATGTCGGGGAACACACTTAGTGGCACTGGTGCTGAGAGGGGATGCAGTCTGCGATGATGCCGGTACACAGATGTGAACTCCAACATTGCCAAATCAAGACTCTGTGACCTACTGGACCGCAGTGTAGGCCGGAGGCAGCGGTCAGCAGTGGCCCACAGCCACGTGTCGTTGGCTCGCGAGGCACAGACTTAGTGACACAGTGGCAGTTGTCGGTAGTGTTCAATCACCTCCCTAACGATGATCCTGTTCCCTCCGGACTGCAACGCGTCATCCTCTTATGCCTCTCCGTGCGTGCGATGAAATGTATTCTGCCTTTTGAATTTCCGATGTTCAGTTCCAAATCTGTGATCCCACTCGTGCGCAGCGTAGGCCGAGGGCAGTAGTCCGCGTAGGCCCACAGACACGTGTGGTTGTGATGCCATGCACAGACTTGTTGCCACCACATCGAAGGGTGTATAGTGAATTGTTCTCTGCCTTAAATAATGTTCACTGCCATGGTGTAATCAAGACTCAGTTCCAAATGTGTGACCTACCTGACCATGGTGTAGGCCTGAGGCAGCGGTCAGCACGGCCCATTCACTGAGTGTCGCCGGCATAGGTTGGATGGCCCCACCGGCCTGCGTAGTTCAGGTTCAGTGGCACCACGTGTTCGGTCACCTCCGTGTATGTGACCCGGCATTCGTCCGGACTGAGCCGCATCTTCCTCTTACACCTCTCCGTGCAACCACTGGTGTGGACTCTGCCATTCGTGCTTTGCGACTAGGTGCTGGATGTGTGACCTACTGGTCCGCAGGGTAGTTCTGGTCCCTCATCCACGTGTCGCCGGCTGGCGTTGAACAGGGTTAGTGGCACCACGTGTCGCTGGCTGGCCTTGAACAGGGTTAGTGGCACCACGTGTCGCCGGCTGGCGTTGAACAGGGTTAGTGGCACCACGTGTTGCAAGATGCCCATATGGAACTATGCCTCACAGTTCAGGGGGGGTCTGGTGCTGTGGCCGCTGGCCCGGATTTGGGGTCACTGCCATTCATGACTCAGGACACAGTTTCACACATGGGACCTACTGGTCCGACGAGTGGGCCGAAGGCGGCAGTGGAGTGCGTCAACGAGAAAGGAGTAAGGCGGGCCTGTGTCGTGGAGGCCGTGATGGTCTGAGGAGGTTGCCAAGGTCACGGACCTCGGGCTTGGAGCTTGCGCCGGCACGTGGTGGGCCCTCCTTGACCCACGCCGGTGTCGGCAGATGATCAGTGTGGCCTGCTGCGCAGGGGCGGGCCTGACGGGCTCGTGGTCCAGCGTGCCGGGGTCCGGCAGGCGCACAGCATCGCAGGCAACTCCGCTCACGAGGACGGCGTCGGCCTCGTGGCGGGGTGGGAGGTGCCGCCCTGGCAGAGACGTGGGTCTTTCCGGAAGAGGACCACGCCCAGGCCTACGTGCTTTTTATTCACACCCCTACGCTGGCGTGGCGTACGCCGGGCCATCCCACTCCGGTGACGCTTAGGGGGGGGAGTAACAGGCAACATTTCCGCGAGGTCCCCCACTGGCTGGGGTGACATGGTGGCGTTCACTGTCCACTACACTCCATACACCAGCGGTGTATGTCGCCATGGATATGGGTGTGTTCTGCATACTGCGGTGTGTCCAGCACATCTCCGCCACTCTTGGCATTGTGTACTTTCCCAATCATGGTTCTACTGCATCCTTCACACATGCCTGGTTGCCACCTCTCCCCACATTCGGCTATTATGTGGCTGAGGTGCCATGCCGTTGCTGGCTCATGTTCAGGGCTTGCCCATGTGAACATTGTAAGTTGTTCTGTCGTGTCTGGTGGGTGGGCATGTTGTTGTGCCTGTTGTATGTGATTTTGTGACGTGTGCATTGCCAGAGTTGTGAGTTGCATGGTTGTGGAGTTGAGGTGTGTGGGGTGTTCATTTGGATATTGCCAAGGGGCTGTGCATTTCCCTTGTTGCCATCCTGGGAACGCTGGTTGATGATGGACTGTCGAGGATGAAGGTATCATGCACACTGGCTGTGTATTTGAAGGCGACATTGTTGGGGGTTCCACGGTGTTCTGTTGTTGCCTGCACATTGATGTGAGACGTGTGCTTCCTGTTGCGGTGATTGTGTGCTGTGTCACCAGGGGGCACAGGTAGTACATGTGTGCTGTGTATTGCCCCCAACACGTGCGTGCATCCTGCTTGGGCGTATGGTCCTTGCTTGGTCTCCAGCGGATCCTGCGCATTGTGTTGTACGTATGGGGACTGGGGTACCAGGGTGATGGTGATGTCCAGGACAGGTGTGGGGGACTTGGATGTGGCTGGCTGTGTAAATTTCCTGGTGCTAACGCACCTTATCGCCTGTTTTGTGTTCTTATCGCCAATGTGGCTGGTCGTTGTGAATGTTGAGGTGTGATGTTGTCTCGACTTTTGGCACAGGAACGCCTACTCTGCATCTCATTAGCGATATTTGCGGGGGTCCTCTGTGGCGATGTTTTTTGCGGCTGCTATCGCGGGTAAACTGGTGCTGTGGGCTGTTAACACCGGCTTGTGAATGGGGAGGTAAATTTATCACGACTTTGGCTGCGATAAAGTGCAGTTAATTCGGCGATAGCTCCTTGTGAATATGCCCCATAGTCTTTTCACCAATGCTTGGATGGGGGCCTCCTCCCGATTCCTGTATTGGGCGAGTCATGAGATTGAGGGAAACTTGAGGTGGCATTCCTTGAGTGAACAGTCAGCCGGCAGGAAGGAATGGAGGACTCCTCATTGGTCCTGCATCTGGCGTCGTTTACTACTGAGGAAGGGGGCGATGGGTGGAGGGAGGGGAGATGGCACATCAGCGCTATCGAGCCACGGGGGGTTGAAAGTAGGGGGCAACTGTAGGCTCACCTCCTGTTTTCGTTGTTCTTTTTGGTATTTTTTGCACTCCAAAATGCGACTTCTCCCCTTCCGGCAGTGTACTTTCCTCGACTCCTCGTCCGGCGCCGTTGTTTAGCAGCCTGCGGCACCAGGGAAGCATTTAGTAGATATAGTTTGCAATAAGAGCAATAGGATGAATTCTTGCCCCCGGCCTGGGGTGAGCAGGGTGGCGACCAGGCAGCCACTGGTCCAAACGGCATCAGGCCAGTATTTTGGTATTGACGGCCCCCTTTCTTCGCTGCGTCAGGCACGGGACAGACTTCTAGAGCAGCTAGATGGCCTCTTGCCCATCCCATCTAGGGCAGCACTCGTCCAGCGGGGCCAGGAGTGTCGAGGAGACCAGCGGTTGACATGAGGGGGCGGGGGTGATCTCTAGGGTGGTACTGCTGCAGCATCCGAGGCTCTGCGCGCCTCAGCCTCCTTTATCCATTGGTGTTTGGAAAGGGAAGTGCCAAATGTTCATGCTCCAGCCGCCACCACTGTGTATGTGGAAGTGCTCTGGGCAGGGCCAAATGTTCATGCTCCAGCCGCCACCACTGTGTATGTGGTGAGTCGTGGGGTGGGGCCTCTCAGGTCTATGGCCACCCCCCATGTATTCTGCTGGGAAGGTGGCACATCGCCCGCAAAAATGTACCTTTGCAGTCAGGAGGGATCAGAATGGGACGCCATCTTGGCTCTGTCGTGAGTGTAGATGATCAGCGATGCCCCGGCTCTGCGTCTCACTCCTGGGGGTCTTAACGTGCACCACTGGTGTCTTTGATAAATAGTCACGCCTCTCCCGTGGAAGCGTGGAGGCGATGGCAGCTAGGTGAGGCCAAGGAGATCGCAGGCGACGAGGAGCTCCGTTGCTGCCTGCGATCCGTCGTGACCCGGATGATGAGAGCCAGAGATGCTCACCCCCACCTTCTCAAACTTAAGTGGAGCACTCTTTGAATTGCTGTGTGGCTCTGGGTGGCGGACTCTGGACAGTGCTTTAAATGGATAAAAATAAGTGCAGGTACTCATCAAATTGAGATGTGGACTAGGGGGTGGGGCTTGGGGGCCGGGGTTAAGGGGGCAGTGCTACGGGATCCAGCCAGGGGGACACATTTAATTTCATTGATATTTAATTGGTGTGCAGATGTGCATAATTATACTAAAGAATTTCTGGTATATTTTGAGTATTCCTTTCCCCTTATATGTACAAAAGGATATATTTATTATTAAAGTGGGCTTCTCATGGTGCAACACCTAAATCACATATGACTTGCACAAGATATTTTCCTTAACATTTTTAGAAACATTTAATCATGGTTAACCCTCTTGTCTTATTGCCATTTAGCAAACATCACCCAACCCCTCCTAGATGGCCCAGCCTTGCCAAAAAGCTCCTTACTTGCTGTAAAGTCTGATTCCCTCTTTCTATAGGTGGGCAAGTTGTTGAAAGCTTGCACCAGGATGCCTGGCTATGGCTCAGTTCCAGGTCCTCTTGCACTCTCAAGCCAGAAATGAACTCAATCCCAGCTTCCCCACATGACCAAATTGTGTGATCGTAGACAAATATTTTAACTCACCAACCTCCTATTTGTTCATTTGCACATATGATAGTATATTCAAATGCACAAGTTCAGGATGTGTGCTGTACAATCACATCTTGTGTTAGATTTAACACACTATAATGTTGCTTCATTCATGAAAAGAAAATAGTCCATATATAATATACACCTGAAAAGTGACTTACTTCCTAGATCACTAATGGCATTGTCAACACAGTGGGAGCACAAACTCCTCTCAATGCTGTGATATAAGCTTATGCACCAAGGTGAAATGCTTCCACGTGATAAAAATACACTTTTATTTCAATGGTAATGTTTTCAAGCCTCGACTTATCCACAGGCTTTTAAGGCCAAGCCAGACTTCCTGGTTCGGCTCTGACTGGGCTCTCCTTGTTAATTTGTTGGTTCACCCACCTCTACCTCTCCCAGAGCCCCTCATTAACCCAAGAGAAAACGGGCTCCAAAAAACAAAATACAATCATGTTGAAACACTGCGTAGAAAGCAGATCTGTACTGGAGAGAGAGTGACTTAGCACTTGCTACAAGCAAACCCTTTCACATGTGCTTCTTGGGCAGAGTGTGGTAATGCAGGGCTTGTGGGGCTTGCAACTATCTATCTGCCATGCTGGACACTGCAGACAACACTCACTCATGCAAGAACACACACAGGGACCTTCATGCATGCACCCAGGGCATTTAGTACATGTGTTTTAGAAGCGCTTACATTAGCTGTTGCCCACATTACTAAACCTTGATTCCCATCAGCTGTGCTACAGCGTCACTGTCACCACCTTCCTCCTCACTCTGGCTCCAAACAAGTGCTGCCGTACTCTGCTGTGCCAGCAGGAAGCCTTCTCTTCGATTACCAGAGAGTCAGGAGAGATGCCTGTTAGCAGGCCCTGCCCACACACCTACTGGGCTATTGACTGCACAGAGCCTGAGTGGACACTGTGTCAGTAATCACAGTGTGAGTCGGACCCCTCCCACACTTCCTGCCAGCTCTGAATGGATGCCTACAGGCCGCCGCTCAATTAGCACATTGTGAGGGTAGATTAGCACTCGATCATCAGAGTGCTTCACGAAAACGGACTGATTCATCGGCTGTCGCGTTTTTTTTTGGACATGCCAATTTTACTGAGCTTGCCATGCTGTCTCATGAGTACCGGTACTCTCTTTGGACAAGGAGAAGTTTCTCAAGCACAGAAAATTTAGAGGTGCCGGTACTTAGTACCGGTGAGTACCGGCCCATTTAAAGCACTGACTCTGGATTATTAAAGGCAGTGAACATTTGACCTGCTGCCTGGGTCAAGCCTCAGGTGTTAGAGATGAGACTAGACTGTCCTTCTGGGCTTGTGTTTCTCCTTGAAGGAGTCTAATCTCCAACACGTGAGACTTGTATTCAAAGGATGAGACTGCTCCGAGCGGTGAGGCTCGCATAACGTGTGAGACCGCCCTCTGAGCAGCGAGACTAGTCACTCGCAGCCCCTGAGCTATAAGATGTGAGATGGACGCACTCGCTGAGTGAGACAGTGCTCTTCGGCGTGAGAATCATACCCTCTGAATGATAAACTGCCTCGAGGTGTGAGACTCACTACCAAAGGGTGAGTATTTCCTACGAGCAGGGACTCTACCCAATGACTGAGCTCAAAGGTGTGAAATTTGGAGCCAGTAAAGGAGACTGTACTGGGAGTCTCATGCCCAAGTGAATTAGACTGCACTCCAAAGTGTGAGACTCCCACCCAATGCTTCCTGTGAGGAATGCAATTCTCACCCAATGACCAAGCGCACTTATGGGCAGGGTTGGATTGGGATTGGAATTAGGCCCGGGCAGTGCCAAAAAAGTGGCCCCCATTCGCAGGTTGTCCCCTTTCAAAAAACATCATTTGATTAGTCTCATTGGACTCATTTTTAGAGAAATGTTTGGTAATCTAAGCATTTGAAATCAGTATGATTGGTGAAAACGAAATGCACTGCATTTTGGCCAGGTGGGCGAGGTGTAATAAAATGTCCCCAGGGCCTCAATACCTGATGTGGCTAGGGTAGCCAACTGGCTGTTTTTTATTGACATGGCCTGTATTTTAATATCCTGGCCGGTGCAAAAATGAAGAAAATCACCGAAAGTCTGTATTTTTCCTCTGATCAGTATGTATTTTAAACAGTCAACAGAAGGTGAAAGCACTTTAAAATGTGTTCTACAGCTGCTTTAGTCATCCATGACTAATGGCTAGACTGAACAAAGATAGAAAAGTCATGTTGATGTCAAAAAAGAATATGGATATTTTTATATAAAGATTGCTCTCTAATTATCATGCTCTGGCTCTTGCAGAATCTTATAACATATAAATTGCTGTTTTTTTCTAATTGCTTTTTAAAATAGTTTTACATATGGTGAACTCAGCGCTTTGGCATTGGAACTATTTGCATGAGCACCAGTTACACTACACAAGATAAAATTTATTTTTAGATTTCGCCTGCACAGCACTTGCGCTGTGCTTATGAAATCTATTGTTTTTAATATAAACTTAAAAGGGCTTACATCCTTCCCCCTCTCTTTCCTGGGTTTTCATTGGTTCATGTGCTTGCCACTTACTTTTCCTTCATTTCTACTGGCTGCATTCCTGCATTTACCAATGCTTGTTCCTCGTCTGCTTCTCTTATCAGTTTCTCGTAGCTGAAATACGGTTAACGTCCGCTTTGGTGGAACTACTTTTTCATAAAGTTTTGCCTCTTTCACCTTGCAGCAGATTTATATAGCCTAACATATCCGGAGACATTAAGTGATTTGCCTAGAATCACAGGATGTTGCTCCGCTGACTCGAACCGGGATCCCTAGCTCTCGAGTCAGCAGCTCTGGCCACTGCCCACATCCTGTCTACTCCCATGGTGCTTGCAGGGAGCTCTCCTCTTTCGTTTGTCCCTGCGTCACGGACTCGGACCCAGCTCATTATTCATCACATAGGTGAAACCGATGCATTACCAATGCTTGTATTATACCACAATCTCACCCCGAAGGTATTCAAGCACTTAGGGGCCGATTCCGATTCGGGCCGGAAATCTCTCCGACCGAGCCGGACCCGGGGAGATTTCCGACGGAATCGGACCCTAGCACCCCGACCGAACGAGTACGATGCGTCCGTATGCTATCGTACTCGAGTCGGTCGGACTCCCATTGAAGTCAATGGGAGCCGGTCGTATAACGCGTACGCGGGCTCCCATTGACTCAATGGGTGCGAGGCGAACAAGGGCGCCCCCTACAGCGGGTACTCGGCGAAGCGACTCGCACCGTACATGCACAGGTAGGGGGGACCCATGGGTCCCCCCTGTGTGCGACTCGCGCGGCTACGCGTTCAGGGGGGTCCGACACGGACCCCCGAAGTGCGGCTCTGACTGCTCTTTGGAGCCGGAGTGTGCGACTCGGTCGGACTGCTCGCGGCGCGCATCGTACTTACCCGGCCAGGGAACGTCACCATTGCGCGGTGCGAGTCGTGTCCGAGCGAGTCGGTCGGAGCGGTCGGGACGCCCGAACGAGTCGGTCGGCGATTTCGCATCGTACTCGCTTGCCCGGACGCACGTACGATTCGGTCGGGAAGTAGGGCTCCGAATCGGATCCGGTAAAGCCGAATCCGATTCGGTGCCCTACCGGCCGAGATCGGAATCGGCCCCTAAATGTTTATTTTGGATCGTTTTGCAGGGCTCCCTCCCATTGCTGCTTGCCGTAGCTAGAGGCTGAACCTTCTTGAGCCCCATAACTGCTTTTGTACTTTCCCATTCAGGTTCTGTTTCTACTTAAGCTCCCCCTGGGTGAACAAGTTCACTTTGTGGCCCGTTTATTCGTGGCTGTCCATATTTACAGTATGTTGCTTCATTACTTCACGCACAACACTATTTTCCAGTGTTAAAATAACATAAAATACATAATTTAATTACCTTCCTTTTAAATAGCGCAAAATCTACATAACTGTGTTTATAAACTTTTTACTAGATCTTTACATACTTTGCAAAACAACACACTTTAATGACACAAAGTAGTTAATCTCAAAAAGGCAACCTGCATTTGCTGAGGTTCTCTGACAACATTTCACCCATAACTGCTGCCCACAGTGAATTGCGGCTTTCAACACTTCTTTTTTTAAAGCTCATGGCGCCTTCAATTGAAAGTACTAGACAGTATCTTCGCAATGGCGTCAGTTTAACATTTTTTATTGTAGAGCCATTTTCACTGTTTACAGGTTATCAGTGTGAAGACTTTGGTAATTTTTAAAACATATGATAAGATCTCTTCCTAGGAAACAGCTTTCCAAGAAGTAACACTAGCAACAATGCTTGCATTTTTACTTTCTTTACTTTACTTCCAATAAGGCTGCCCGCATTTGCTGATGTTCTCTGACGATGATCCCACCCATAACTGATGCCCCCAAGACATTTACAATATTAAATCCCACAACAGGGGTTGCTGCTTTCAACACTTCTTTTTTAAAATCTCTCGCTGCCTTCATTCCAAAGTATTAGACTGTATTTTTCATCTGGCGTCAGTTTAACATTTGTCAATGTAGAGACATACTTAAAGTTATTAAAGGGTTATGATAAGGCTAAAAACATAGTCGGATGCATTTGATTTTTGCTCACCAAGCTAATACTTACAAAAAAACGTATTATTAATGACATAGGCAAAACCTGCTGCATTTATCAATGCTTGTTACCTTAGGCATTGGGAGAGTAAGTGATGTGCCCATAATCACAGGATGTTTAACCGACGCCGGGACTGGAACCTGGTTTCCCACTTGCTAAGTCAGCAGGTTTATCTATAACATCACCTCCTCTCTAGTTTAATAAAAGCTTAATAAAGGTTGCCTCACAGCGATGCCTATGCAAATACACACCAGGAAGCCAGGAAGGCTTCTCTTACTTCCCCCCTCCCCAGCCCTCCATAGCATCTGGGCGATGGCCTTGCAGGGGAGGGGTCAAGAAAAAGCACACAGCAACTGCTGCTCCAGTGGGGGCTGAGGTGTGAATGGCCCATAGCCAGAAAATCTTGCCCCCCCAGCGAGGCTCCTGCATAATTCCACCCTCCTCCACCCTCCATTGCCTGAATGTGATGGCCTGGCAGGGGAGGGGACAGGGGTAAGACACTGCTTCTGGGCCAAGCTGCCCCACAGGGAGGGGGGCCGAGATCAGAATGGCGCAACAAGTGGAGCAACACCTGGCCCCCAGTAAGGCCGATTGTCACGCTTAGCACCCTCGCCCGCCCACCATTGATTGAAGTGCGATGGCCTGGCAGGGCAGGAATGAAACAGAGGCCCTTAAAATCCGGCCCACGGGTCACCCTTAGGCACCGGCCCTTCGGCCAATGCCCGACTGCTTGCCTTCCCAATCTGATCCTGCTCAATGGTGTGTTATTCCCCGCGCATGCATTCACCTCAACTCGTGCTCTCTGTGCAAACACGCCACCAATGTGTGGGACCTCATCAAAGCCCAACGTCCTGTTCCTCACAGAAATCTGGCTCAGCCCCATCATGACCCCTGACATCGCCACCGCCGTCCCGGAAGGATACAAGATCTCCCACTGAGACTGCGCCAACAGACCAGGCAGGGGCTAGTAATCATCCACAAAGAATCCATTCGCTTCACCACCATGACGGACGACGATACCCTGACCATAGAACACCTGAACTTCCAGCTGTCACCAAATGAAAGAATCACTATCAAAGAAACCCTTGTCTATTACCCACCAGGGCCAAGAACCAGCTTTCACAACTTCCTCACTGATTTCTCAGCCCCCTCGCCATCTAAACCTTGGACTTCCTACTCCTCGGTGACCTCAACGTCCATCGCGACAACCCCACCGTATAGTACTCTCAAAGGCCTGGAAGGAATCATCCTCACCCAACTCGTCCAGGGCCGTACTCACACCGCAGGACACTCGGTCAACTCTATTTTCACCTCCAACAACAAGATCAAGTTCAGTCACACCACACAACTCACCTGGTCGGTTCAACACAGCGTCCACTTCAATGTCTCCTCACCAGAGTCACCCCCACCCAAAATGACCAGTGCCCCAAGCCACAGCAGGAACAAGGTCACAGAAACTGAATGTAACAATGCCCTGGCCAACCACCAGCTGATCCCTTCCTGCAACATGGACCTCAATATAAGAACCTTCAACAACTGGATCACAGACTGCGACAACACCATAGCACCACTCAAAACCCCCAAGCACAGAAGATCCACCAAGCAAGCTAGCTGGCACACAGAAGTCCTGAGAACCACAAAGTGCCACTGCAAACAGCAGGATATGGTGCACCAGCAAGGATGACACAGATAGAACCTCATACAAAATGGCATTCAGCATATACCATAAACAACTATGTGGGTCGAAGAGAAGAGCCCTAGTAGTACGTATCAGAGCCAGCTCAGACTGCAGCAAAGAACTCTTCACTTTCATCAGTGAGTTCACCAACCTCCCTGCTGCAGAGAAAACCATCACCCTAGCACAAGACCTCTGCGGCCTACTAGCCGATTTCTTTCACTTCAAGAACGACAAAATCTACAGAACCTTCACACCAAACCCAAACTGTCGGACTTCACCACCCAACTAGACATTAGCGAACCCACAAGGGCCCCCTAACTGAGGGCCTGGAAGCCCCTCTGCGACCAGGACACCGCCACCACCATGCAATCAATGCACTCGTGCCCCACCGACCCCTGCCCTCACCACGTCTTCAATTTGGGAAGACCTACAATTAGCTCAGCACTCACCACCATCATCAATGCCTCCATCGAAACAGCAACCTACCCGAATGAGTGGAAACACCCAGAAATCAGCAGCCTACTCAAAAAACCTTCAGCTGATCCTCACGAACTAAGCAACTACAGACCCATCTCCCGGCTCCCCTTTCCGGCGAAAGTGGTGGAGAAAGCAATCAACCAGTAGCTCTTCAAACATCTGGAACAGCACCAACTCTGGGGCCACTCCCAATCCAAATTCCTCAGCAACCATAGCACAGAAACAGTCCTGATAGCAGCTACTGATGACATCCGGGCTCTGCTCGACAGGGGAGAGACGGCTGCTCTCATCCTCCTGGACCTCTCAGCAGCATTCAACACCGTTGCACACCACACCCTAATCTCCCAACATACGACATCGGTATCCTGGGCCCGGCACTCAACTGGATCACTTCCTTCCTTACAGGAAGAACCCAACAGGTACAGCTGCCGCGTTTCACCTCCGAGCGCATCATCTGAGGTGTCCCTCAAGGCACATTCCTCAGCCCAACCCTCTTCAACACATATATGACACCACTAGCCAACATCATTAGGAACCACACAGTCAACATCATTTCCTACGCAGATGACACCCAACTCATCCTCTCCCTATCCGAAGACTTCAACATCACCAGAACCAACTTCCTCGACTGCATGACAAGATTTGCCGCCTCTATGAAGGAATATTGTCTGAAACTGAACACTGACAAAACTGAGGTTTTAATCTTCGGCAACAAACCCTCCCCATGGGATGACTCTTGGTGGCCTTCGGAACCTGGACCCACTCACACTCCCACCGACCATGTCAGAAGCCTAGGCATCTTCCTTGACAGCAAGCCCACCATGGAGCCCCACCCAATGCCATCACCTCCTCCTTCTTCTATGTCCTTCACATTCTGTGCAAGATATTCAAGTGGCTCCCCCTGGACTCAAGCCCTCGTCACCAGCCGACTTGACTACAGCAATGCACTTTATGTCAGGATCTCCACTGTTGAGTGTCCCACTCACCTGAAAACCAGGTACTGTGGGAACGAAGATAGTCAATCCTCTCACCGAGTGACTAAACCTCCATGCTGGCTGGAGAACAGCCTTGGGCGGTAAGCCACCAGGGACAAGGGGGAGAAAAGGGAAACAAGGAAAGGATTTCTTTATGACGGGAAGTTTGCTCTCTCGAGGTAGGTACTCCAAATGGGTGTCCTCCCCCTGGCCAGTATCTTTTGCTTCAGGGAATGGTGTCCAACGGTATCACCTTAAAGATAAAAGAAACAAAACATGAAAAGGGACTAGGAGTATGCATCACATTCATACCAACTATCAAGATATTATGGTAGGCATGCTCTCCCAATATAATCACTCTGAGCCACTCACAATGCAAGAGCAAAACAAGAAACAGCTCCTATTAATCCATAGAAGCGAATCCAATTATGATTCCTATTAATGCCATAGGAAACGCTAGGCAGGAAAAGTATTTGTCCTTTCCAGAAGGGAGTGTAACAAAAAGTGCGTAAAGAGATAGGGAAATCCAAAGACAATCATGAAGCATGATCAAGTACTTGAAAGGCAGCACAAAGGACATGTCTTGAACGAACAAAAAATCCAGAGAAGCGGGATTCCAAAACAATGGTAACGGAGTAGAAGGGTACAGTGCACTGACAGGACAGAGACAACAAGCATTTGCAATGCAATAGGTCTCGCATGTGCGAGAGATTAAGCTATTGGCATTGTAAATGACAATGCCTTTTATTTATCTGTTTTGAAAAACAACACATAAATAAAAGGCATTGTCATTTACAATGCCAATAGCTCAAAGTATTGCAAATGCGAGACCTATTGCATTACAAATGCTTGTTATATGTATAATTAAGGGTGCGCCTTGGACTTATTGACAGTATCCATGTGTCTCCCTGCGTATAGAAGAAATGCAGCAAGCAAGATTGTTTATCCTGCAGCTCGAGTGAATAGTAGAACATTTAAAAATGTTTTCATGTTTATCATTTAAGTATTGCATCCTCATTTTGATACTCGTGTATTTGACTAATAGTTATCATAGGCCTTTAAGAGCCAGAACACAAAGTAAAAACAATAGGATTGATCACGTATTGCAAATTGACAGCTCAAAGGATGGTAGTGCAAGGGAAGAGAGGATATTTCACTGTTGCTTTTTGAGGCGGCAGATCATAGGATGTCATGAATCCAGGGCTTTAAGTGGGCCGGGTCCTGCCGGTGTTCTAAAAAGAAGGTGCTGAGACGGGTCTCTATCGGGCTCTGCATATTTGCCTGCACCCTCAGGTTGAAAAAAAAACAGTCTTAACTCTGCAGCAGTACCACCCTTCACTATCTTTGATGTAACTTCAAACAGACTCGTTATAGTTCTTTCACAGTCTCATCATTTGAGAACGGAAGCATTTTCAATATTATATACAACGAATCCATAGTTGTTGCTTATTTCTCTCATGCAACTAACAATCATTGGCAAAGGCAATAGTCCTGGCTTGCTGTAGGTGTAATGTCACTTGTTGTATTATATATTTAGATGCAATGACAGGAGCAGCAAATTACCAGTGAGGTGGCACACAATGCTAAGCACAAATTTTTGGCAAACTTATTTTAGGCCACACCCTACTTACATCGGCCACGCCACTTCGAGAGCCCACCCCATTTTTTCATCCCACCTAAAGCCATGCATGAATCCACAAACAGAATTCACCACCGATACTCCAGGACACCACCACTACAATCAGCTGGAATGCCGGCAATAAATACCTGAAATCCCACAGAATCAAGACAAACTTAAGGAAACACGGGTGCCATATTGGAATAGGCGCCTAAAGTTATCAAATCAGCGAAGAGCGCTTCACGTTCACAGAAATCTGCCTAAAAGTTGTAAAAACTGCCTACATGCAGCACAATCCAAACGTTACCAACAGCGCCGTTGGAACCGTTAAAGTTCCTAGCAGCGCGATCAAGACAACAGCAGAACACTGGCCCACCTGGCTCAAGCAGAGTGTGACTGAGCCAATAGAGTTTGGCTGCTACAGCAAGCCTAAAAGCACAGAAAACGGTACAGAAATATAAATAAAAAAATAACTTACTGTCCTTGCACCGATGTAATCCCCGTCATCTCGGGTCAATGTAGCAGAAGAAACAAGCCACAAGCGATCTTCATGGTGGAAAAAAACACAATTTTTTCATCCCACCTAAAGCCATGCATGAATCCACAAACAGAATTCACCACCGATACTCCAGGACACCGCCACTACAATCAGCTGGAATGCCGGCAATAAATACCTGAAATCCCACAGAATCAAGACAAACTTAAGGAAACACGGGTGCCATATTGGAATAGGCACGTAAAGTTATCAAATCATCGAAGAGCGCTTCACGTTCACATAAATCTGCCTAAAAGTTGAAAAAACTGCCTACATGCAGCACAATCCAAACGTTATCAACAGCGCCGTTGGAACCGTTAAAGTGGGTTCCTAGCAGCGCGATCAAGACAACAGCAGAACACTGGCCCACCTGTCGCAAGCAGGGTGTGACTGAGCCAATAGAGTTTGGCTGCTGCAGCAAGCCTAAAAGCACGGAAAACGGTACCGAAATATAAATTTTAAAAAACTTACTGTCCTTGCACCGATGTAATCACCGTCAGCTCGGGTCAATGTAGCAGAAGAAACAAGCCACAAGCGATCTTCATGGTGGAAGAAAGCACAATTGGAGTGTTATAAAACACATTTTTATAAGGGACAGGAAAACAAAAGTAATATTACAAAAGTAATAATGATGAAAGCGCACAGGCATATTAAACATATGCGCATGGCGTCGGGTGAACCAGGCACCATATTCCAAAGAAGGCGGAAGAGACGCTGTGCGCGAGCAAAAGAGACGCCGTGCGCGAGCAAAATATCCAGTCCGGGTGGGCGAGCCGAAAAGGAGACAGGGAGGGAACAAACAAGCCTTACTTGCAATGAAAAGCGAGCGTTCTGCATAAATTGTGACGCGCGCCAATCAAAAGCATGGGTGGAGCTTCCACCCCACTTCCAAAAGCAACACGACGACAAAAGATCTCGCAGAGCGAGCAGCGCATGCGCTGCGGCGCTAGGCGAGACCTAAAAACAAGAAAAAATGGAACGGGCTTACGAGTCCTGGAGATGAAGGAATCCGAAGGCAGAACCAAACAGCAGCTGAGGACAGCACCATGTAGGCAGGAAAGAACTTGTGCCTTTTGAAATCAAGCGGAAAAGGAATGCTCCAAGGAATGCAGACAAGGAAACAGTAGTGACTTCGATGATTCGCACACACAGGAACGGAAACCAAAACGCCAAGGCAGGAAAAGTAGAACAAAACTCTGGCGAGTTCAATCCTTCCCCAATCTGGAAACGGAAACAAAACAAAGCGTCTTAGTTACAGAGGACACTCCTTAAGTGGTCCATGCCTCTGTTTCCAATGACACTTTCCCATCACATGATTCCCGCCCCAACTCCTGTGTGGCTGCGGTAATCCTATCCAAAATGGGACCAACAAACCAGGGATTTCATGAAAAAAACCTGTCATGATGCGGACACGCATCCAAGTGGCCAGAAGATGCGAGAAGTCGAGGACCCACTGATGACCAGCTGTGAGTCCCCGACTCATAAAACACTGGTGGGTGAATGTTATTACCCATTCATCTTTAGGAACAACACACACCTGATAAACTCCTCTACCTGGCCAGGCAGCGTGTCTTAACATGGGGAGCGCGTATGTCCACTAGTACGGGACACAACATCCACTCATCTCCTCCACAGACTCCAAATCATCCAAAATGCCGCCACCAGACTAGTACTTGACCTCCCACGCCAAACACACATCACCCCTCACCTAAGAAGTCTCCACTGGCTCCTGGTCCAGAAGAGATGCCAACTAAAGATCCTAACCCATGCGTTCACGGCAATGCACAACTCCGGCCTGGCATACATCAACCACCAACTCCACTTTCACCAACGCACCAGGATCCTACGCTTTGCCTCTGTCTTCCAGGCATACCCCCCCTGATTACGCTGTCAAGGGATCGGAGGCTGATCCTTCTCCTACCTTGCAGCGACGGCCTGGAACAGCCTCCCCTCCCCCATCCGGACCACTACCACCTTGTTGGAATTCTGGAAGCAGCTGAAGACGTTGCTCTTCGAATAAATGCTCGGATCCCTTCCAGCAAGTGGATACCCTCACGGGTGATTAGCCGTGGTTTACAAGTCAACTGATTGATTGAATGATCACTGTGCTTTAAAGGTAGAGGCACAATCCCAGTGAGTAACTCTGTGCTCCAAGTTTGTGAGACACACTCCCAATGAGCAACACTGTGCTCCAAGGAGGAAGAACTAGTGTGATTCTAACGCAAAGTGATGCAAATGGGATATGAACCTGTCATCCGCTGAGTGAAACTTCACAGCAAGGTGTGCGATTTAACCAATGAGAGAGATTTGAGGAGTCTGCTTTCCTGAGGAAAAAAGACAATTCAAGCAGTAGAAGTAGACACTTTACATTATTTAAAGTACTTCGTAGTACCACTTTCGCTCTTTTTAAACTAAATCCATTGAGAGAGTTCACGAGGAACATAGGAAAATACACTTTCGGCCCAAAATGTATGATTTGGTCAACTATTTTATCCTCCTGCACCTTAAACCTCTGTTCTGTCTATGAAAACCGGGCCCGGACTGGCCGTAGTGGGCATCAGGTGTTTTCCCCAGGATGCTGGAAGGGGGAGGGCCGGTTTTACAGCAGTGGGGGCTGGTTTTGCAGCAGTGCTGCAATATCAGCCCCTAGTAACAAAAGCAGCAGTGCTTCACACTTGCACCCCCACCTCCCGGGGTGGGGTGTCCAGTCTGACAAAACTTCCAGGGCTACTTTGCATTCCCAGTCCGGTCCTGATGCAAACATCTTCTAAGTAATACATAGCAACACCTAGAGTTATAGTGTAGCAACAAGCTGTATTGTCGGTGACCAGGAATTCTATGTCAGGACCTGAGGCTTCAGATTGTGCTTCTCTCGCTTTACTGCTTAAAACACAGCAGCCAATCAAATAACAAAAACAAATAAAACTTAATTTCCCATGAATCAGTGCCATATCACCAGTACCCCACCACCAATCAGAGCCCTCCTGGCCCTTTAAGACCTGCTGCCACCACATTCCTTGCTCTTTCTTTGCTGCTCCAGCAGCCACAGCTAAGTACCTCTCATTTTATTTGTACTTTATTTGAACCTTACTCTTGAGCCCAAAACTGACCGAGCACCAAGTACACCCCTTTAGCACTTGACCCTCAGGGTAGCAAAGTTGAGCACTGCAAGGCCTACTCTGGGAAGTTGGGTAGGGTTAGGGACTCAGAACTCAACAAGCAGCAAATAAGGACCACAAAATCAGTATCCAGCTAGTACTTTAGCATATGTAAAATGCTACACATACTCAACAGAGGGCATTTATCTCATGTACTAATCGGACAGTACCCATAGTGATTTTGGGACTGTTTTTATTGCAAAGTCTATGCGGGAACGCAATGTGCAGCATAGTGTTCCCCACAGGAAAGTGTTTGAATTCTCTCCCCACTCAAATGGGTATGCACGCTTCCCTCTCTCCATTCATAGGACAGTGCCACAGTACCTGCTGTCTGTGCAGAGGCCTAACGGGACAGCTTTACCTTTGAGAATCATTTTGGACAGCTTTGGGGGGGCATGGAGTGGCCGAGTGGAACACTCCAGGCGTCTCCAGGTTCTTCCCTAACTGGAAACCTTTTCTTTTAAGCAGTACCTATCTCTTTATGGGACACTGCCTGCTTTTAGTAAATTACTTCACATTGGGAATGCGAACGCAGGGGTGGAGGTACGCTGTCCCGTGCATGCCACCATCCCTGTGTTCAAGCCAATTGCAAGAGGTGTTAAATAGGTACACACTTAATTAATATTAATAAGTTATGTAATTTTGCTACAATTTCCGAATGGGCATTTTGCAATGCAGTGTATTAGTATATCAGTTGTATCACAAAACAGGTTGCACCGCAAAATGATAGGCAGGTCGCAAAAAGTGGATGCACAAATTGCACCTGCTATTTGACTCCTCCCTGTACATACATCAGGCCCTTGATCTCTTACAATAAAAAGCAAATTCATTAAACAAACAAAAATGTTGTCAAATGAAAATTATTGAAATCTGTTGAGCTAAATATATATAGGACCTAGAGCTTGAAAGGTTCATACCAATGGGATTGCCGATATTCCAAGTAGTGCAGTCTGCAAGTGCTGGACTAGTTATTCCAGATCAAAGAGTCTCAGAGGGACTGAAGCCCACTCCCTTCTATATCGCACTCTTTGTAAAAAGGAATGGTAGGAAGACATCATACATTCTCCCCGGGGTTCTTCTGGCCGCCAATCACAGCTTCCATGGTCACAAACATTTCAAAAACCTTATTAGTCTATGGTACAGGCTGACGAGAAGTCAGAAATTGAAATTATCTCATAATCTTCCCACATGGCTTTCAGAATGAAGTCTCTTCCTTCACCTAAACAACATATTTGGAGAAACCCACTCTTATGAAAATACCGTCAGGCCCTTTGCGGCCACTTGCGCAGTCATACTGCTGAGAGGCACACCGGAGGGTACCTTCTTGCATTCTCTAGAGCTACTGCTTTCACACATTTTTGGGAGGTAGACTTAAAGTTCAAGGTCTTACAAGTTCCATCCCACCCTCATGAAAGGTATTCCTGACATCCGCAGTGGCATCTGAGATACCTTGCTTTATCCTCCAGATGTCTCACTGGATTGACTCTGTTGCTTTATCTGCTTTATCCTCACAGGCCAATAGTTTTGTGATTTTGATATGTGTTAGAATTCAATAAAAACACTTGAAATGAAAAAGACATAGTAATAATAGTCATTAAGGATGCAATGAAAGTGTCTGTAGAACAGACAAAACCTGGAAGTATGGGACCCTGCTTCTTGGCACATTATGCAGATCCAGCCTGATGAGTGGCTTCCCTTGACCAATTCTTTGTTTGCAGAACTCACAGAGCTCTGCTGAGTAGGGGCATTTGGGGGGCGAAGTGAGAGGCAGAGGCCAAACAAGTCTCCATGCTGTAGGATGTTGAGTACTGGAATACTGGGTGGTGGTCATTTACAGGCTTGATATGTTTCCGCCTCAGACAAGGGATCAACTCTGAACAATAAAGTTACACTCTAAACCAGATTAGTTCAGGCATCATTATCCCAAGCATCAGTCAAATCAGATATGCAGAGTGGCATTCTTGCAAGTTCAGCTTTTTCAACGGAATTCAGAAACCACTGCAGTTTCTTCCGGCTACCTACTTTATGTCCAAGTTTGGACCCTAATTAGCAAGTGAGTACACACTCCTCCTATGCACAGTAAGACATTGGCCTTCAAAGTAGCAACATCTCCTGGCTTCCAAGAGTGTCACCTGTATGCCATTGGATCCTCTGTTCTCTTGGACTCCGCATCTTTCAGAACAACAGTTGTCTTGGCACCATAGGGTCCAGCAACAGGAAGGCAGTTCGGCACCAGAATTTATAATACTCACTCATCTTCCTTCAGAGAAGGCCAGGAAATTGCTTCTACCTGTTCATGAAGGTGGCTTCAATCTTGGAGAGGGCACCGGTGCAATGGTGAACAGCTATTATGTTCTTCTTGGTTCAGATGTTCAATATTCTTCCTACTGATAAAAACTACTACCATCAGGATCATTGGCCTAGCTTTACATTTTGTAAGAGAAAGTCTGAATTTGGTTTCAAGATTTTAGTGCTTCACTCATAACCTCGCAGTAAATTGTCCTGCGCTTTCTTTATCTACAGCGTTACAGGATAAAATCCTAAGACACTTGGTTTGGAGTTGCCCAACCCATAAATCTACAAAATCCAACAAATCTAACAATCATCTATTTAGTGCCCTTATTTGGAGCAGAAACACTGTAAAACTTGGTATAACAGAGCAATTGTAGTGGTTGACGTAACCCAAAATGTGTGATCAAGACGAGTATTGGAGAATAAACGTCGAAGGCAGACAAGCCCTTTACACCTGTTTGTATTTACGCTTGAATTGTCGCAAGCATTGGTGAGCAGGGGGGTATGAGACATGTCCTACTAGGCCATGCTGGTGAGATTCATGATTTATGAGTTTTTTTCTAATAAAATCCCAAAGCTGGGTATCACGGGAATAGCCCGCAGCTCAAGGGGAGGGGTGTACCTTCCCAAGTAGGTAGAATGAATGAAAACAAAACTGGGTGAATGTAGTTTTGGGTGCCGTGAGCTGGGGATTCACCCGGGTGGTTGCTATGAGGAATACAGACTGAATGGATAGAGTTGGGTCATGGCAGGAGAGGATTGCAGAAAGAGGTGGCGCACACAATGATCATTTTGAAGATTAAGATGAGGAACATAAACTTAATTCAGCTGTTAGCTGGGATCCAACTAGTTTTGGAGGGGATGTGGGTTCCTGGTGTGAGAGGGCAAACATTTATTGGCAATGGAGGTGAAGGCATACTTACAGTGAGCTCGTGCTGGGTTTAACCTGTTCATGTTGAGTTCATTTTTGTGTTTTTTAGATGTACAGAATGGAAGGTGAAGACAGGTTTCTATGCTATGCAGCAATTGCTGTGCGACTGTGGTTGTAGGAGAATTTATATTTATTTATTATTTCTTTTTGGTATTTATATAGCGCAGACCTAGCCACATGGGCACTGGAGCACTTTACACATAACCAGAAAACAACAACAGGAGATTTTGGTTAAGAGAGGTGGTGCGGGCTGTTGCACATCACTCATGGGATTAGACTGGTTGTGTTTCGGAATAGGCGGGTTTCTGAAGTGGAGACAGTTGTCATCGGTTGGCATGAGACCGTGTCCTTGTACTTCTTTTCCCTCCAGAGATCTTGAGTTTGTCATTCAGGTAAGAGGGCAGACCTAGGTGTATGGATTCATAGGTGATGCATTCAATTTTAAAATAAATTCTGACATCTATGGATAACTTGTGGAAGTTTTTCAGGATTGGGGTGATGTGAAATAAATAAATACATTCGTTTATAAAAACACATATTTACAAATAAACAAATAAATACACGAGTCCAAAGTACTTCAAGATTTCCGACTGTAGGGGAGAGAATGAGGCTGTCTCAGGTGAAAGAGAGGGGAGGGCTTAAGACAGGGAGGTTGGTGAGGTAGGGGAAGTAGATAATTGTATTTTTAGAGGTGTTTCGCATGGTGGAATTTTTAGTTGAAGAGTTAGAAAAGGGAAGGAGAAATATTTGGGTGACATCTGTGTGTAAGTGATAAGTGAAACCGAAGGAGAAGGTGATCACACCCAGGGAAGGTGTATTGAGCCTTGCAGCTTCGAAATCTGGTGAAATGCACAGCTTAAGTCAATGGGACTCAAAAAAATCAACAAGGTAAGCATGAAAGCCTGTGTCATTCCAACTGGTACTGATGTGTCATCTACAGGTCTTGATTGCATCCACTCAAGTGAGTTAATTTGTCAGTTCTCAAAAGGCCCACTCGGAGAACGAGGCAAGCATAGAAAAAATCCTATCTCAGGAGAAATGTGACAAACCAATCCATGATGCCTCCAGACTCCAAGAGAAATCAAACCACCATCGGTGCTGCCACAGGTCTCCCCTCAAAGTTAGATCTGCCTGAAAGCAGTTCAGATGTCGCTTGAAGTTCTGCCAAGTGTACACATATGCAACTCAATAACTGTACATTAAGCCCTCCTGAACTCCAAAAGGTCACTGAACGTTAATCACAGGGTTCCAAACAACAAAACAACTTCTGACATGGTAAAAGAAAGACTCTTCTGAGTATCACAACTCAAATAATGCAGTGAACTCTACTCAAATGTACTGACACCTGAAATGCTGCAGGGTATAAGTTATTTCAATGTAGCTTTGTCAGTCAACACAGTGGATGGGCCCACCAATGAGCAAGATGAAAGTCAAACTTGAGCCAATCAGCCATCAGTGATGTCACTCTTCAATGACCTGGTCTGATGATGGCACTCATCAAAGACCTGATCGTGCGAGTTCCATGATGAAAGTGTTCTAGAATTGTAGGGAGACCAAGACTTGTACAGGATCTTCATAACAGCCTCACTCAGGCAAACAGCAGTGTGTTGTCCTTGAGGTCTGCCAATGTGAGTGCGTATACATGAGCTTTATAGGGAAGAATATGTTTGTGACCTCAAGGGACCTCAAGGGACAACAAGATAAGGTACCACCAATAAACGTTTCAGGATGGTGGTCATCTAAGGATAACCAGACAGTGCTTCATTTATGATTGTTCTTTGAGAGGCGAATTGCAGTTATTCCAATCAGAACATTGAAAGTCCGATCACGTAATGCCAAGAACTGGTTCAACCAACTGACAAACGCATGCCCTGTCTTAAAATCCAAGGAAATATTGAGGTTCAGTAGAAATACCAATGATGTTCCTGATTACATCATTTTTGTAATTTCTTTTCAGTAACCTCAGATACTATAGACGTATTAACAGGCATATGCGGTTTATAAAAGAACCCTAGGGGAACAACAAAAATCCTAGTGCCTGGCCTTCCTGAATGCAAACTAGAAAATAAGTCTGCCTAAAAGAGTTTGATTTTTAAAATTAATAACTATTCAATCCCTACCACATTCTTTTTTGGGTTGCCCGATCCAGGACACCGGTCTAACCAAGAGGATATCCTCGAACATAATAACAGAACCCCCAAAATGTCATAAGCAATGGATAGTCTTATTATTTGCAATGAATCCTCCTGTAGATGGGCTCTCGTGGGTGAAACATTTTAGGACTATCGCATAAGGTGCTGACTGTGGGAGAAGACTGGTAAACACTAAATCAGATACCCTCCAGGAAACTGAGAACTGTTGATGGCTGTGGGCTGGCAGGGAGCAGCAGGCACTATTGCATGTCGAGCCACATCAGAGGTCGATGTCGGGTAGAGCTCAGTTTGAAGAATGATTTAATGGAATTGGTAGGCTGAGGTGAACCTAGAGCATCCGTCATCATCGAGGCAACCCGAAAAGCAGTACATTTGCCAATCTTAAATAAATTGTATTCAATGGCGAAAGCTTACATCAAATAGGGTTGAGTGTCAGTTCAAAAAAATCCTCAAATCTGCATAAAATTGTGGCTCCCATGGAGTCAAGTTCGGCAGCAATTTTTTAATAATTGGAAAATTGATGTCTGTCCCTGCTAGCTCGGGAGCGCAATGTAATTCATTCCTAGACACTGAAGTTAAACTGAGGTGAAGACCAGGGTGGTTTTCACTACAGATAAGAGCATCAACCACCAAGTCCTCTTTGGTTAAATTAGACAAAGACGGGTCATTGAAGATTGCCTTTAGACGCTGTTCCGCACCACCGAGTTCGTCTTTGATAGCCTCAACAGCCTTGGCAAGGAAAGTGTCAAGCAAAGAGGAAGGCTTCTGTTTCTTCTCGGTCCTGGGCACAGGTGGAGGAGCGGCAGCCTTCCTCTTCTCCATACATGGTAATAGCAGAGTGGTCTCCTTTCCACCTCTTCTGCCCGTGGGATGCTGGTAAGTGAAGTCCCAGGCAGTCCATCAGTGCGCAAGTGAGCGTCAACTCAAAGCTGGGATAGATGAAACCACTCATAAACTGGACCCCTCTCCTCCAGGTACTCTTGACAGACCTCTGAAGGTATACTTACACAATAATCCACTGATCAACTCATTTTCGGTAGGGGTTGGTGCAGAGTCCTTTAAATGGTCCCCATCAGGCCATTCCTGAAGCAGACAGCATTAGATGTGGATTCTTTGGCTAACATAGCGCATATTTTCGGGGGGAAAATACGCCAAAGTCCAGTCCCTTGTTTTTCTGAATATGCGTTGAACCGCGCAACCTAATTGATGATGGTAACTATTAATGGCAAAACTATACATAGACACACCAAAGAGATGAGCGTGGCCATCCCAAGGGCACCTGGTACCCTTCCCCCCCCCCTCCATGCCCTGCTGCCCCACTTTCTTACCCATTCATCAGAGACGTTGAACTGAGAATCATGATTTTTCTCCCTCGTATAAAAGCAAACGATTGACGAAGAGTGTCGGATCCTCCCTCCAGAACTCTTCAACGTAAATAAAAGTTACTATTCTTTCCCTTGGCTTCCTAATTTTGAAATCGAATGTTCACCATAATATCGCAGCTGATAATTTATTTTGGACCTGATCTTCACCACTGCAGTTTCTGACATTTCAAGGTGCCCTTCTTTTCAATTAAGACACCCCGCAACCTCAAGCAAACAAACACGTCAACGATCAACACTTTACTCGTGTTGTCACACGTTCGAATCCCGGCTCTTAATTTGGCCTATCATGTTGCGAGGCTATCATGATAAGTAGCATTGTGTGGTGCAATGATTACGCCCATTGTTTAAGCGCCAAGAAGCAGTTCAGTTTGTAGTGTGCGCTACGTAGAGCTTCTTTAATTCCACGAGCCAGGAGAGATGTGAGGCTAGGCTGATGCGGGAAGGGGTTCTTCGTGTAGGAAATGTGAGGAGGCGCGGGGGAGGGACGGCAGGCGCCCCGTGGAGGTGTTTATTGAGAGGGGTTTGCAGGAAGGACTGATGGGGGCTCTGTGAGGAAGCCCCGCCCCTGGGCACCAAAGTGACAAATTCGAATGGAATGTGGAGGGTAGGAGGAACCCACGAATAACTGCCCTGTACCACTCAAACCAGGTAATTTCCCACCTAAAAATGTTGCCAGGTTCCAAGTTTTACAGCTCGGAAAGAGTGAAGGGCAATAGCTGCGCTATCCCTCTTTTCAACCTGCAGAACTCATGATGGAATGATAATCAGGGCTTTAAGTGGACCGGGTCCTGCCGGTACTCAGCACTCAGTTCTAAAAAGCAGCTGCTGAAACGGGTCCCCATCGGGCTCTCCATTTTTGCCCTCACCCTCAGGATAAAAAAAATCTTAACTCTGCCGTAGTACCACCTTTTACTGCCTTTGATGTAACTTCTAAGAGATTCGTTAAAGTTCTTTCACAGTCTCATTATTTCAAAATGGAAGCATTTTTAATACTATATACAACGAAGCCATAGTTGTTGCTAATTTTATCTTATGCAACTAACAACCATTGGCAAAGCCAATAGGCCTGGCTTGTTGTAGGTGTAATGTTACTTATGTATATGGATATCTGGATGCAATGATAGAAACAGCAAAGTACCAGACTGGCGGCACACTATGCTAAGCACAGATTGTAAGCTTAAACCACGCCCTTAATTCTATCGGCCACGCCCCTTTGAGAGACCCCCTTAGTTTTTTCATCCTACTTAAAGCCCTGATGATAATACCACACTGTGGAGAACCCTCACCCGTTGCATCAGTGTCTTCCAGGCGAGTATCGCCTCCCAGTATTACATCACATGGTGGTAAAGCCCTTGGTGGGGGTTTGCCCAACCCTCTGGATTGCCCACTTCTCTCATTGACTTATGTGTAGATAACGACCACTTAGAAAGCACACATCACAGGCGGAATTCTTCCTTGGCACTGAGAAAGTGCATTGCTTTGATTGCTGCCTTTTGGAACCTGCGTGCAACTTAACAGATCCCAATTCTATCAGGGCTGACTCAGCCTTTCATCATTCTCAGGGTGTTAAATTGCTACTACTGAGCTGGGCCCCGGAGTCCACTACTTCAGATAGAGTTACCTTGTCTTAGTCTATAGTATTGTGCATAGTGCAGAAATTATAGCTCACAATAAGGTGAACAGCACTATTTATAAAAGAAAATTCACTTTTTACACTCCATAATTAATTCACGGTATATCACAAATTAATCATGCTCCAAATTAAAGCCGAAAATCAGAGGTTAGTCATTCACAAAGTGAACATAGAATGGAAAATAACAGCTAGAGGGTAATTCAGAAAGGACCATAAATAAAAAAAAGTATAAGGGATTATCATTAAGGTGTATTTAACACCTATAAAACCCCCGCTTGCTCAAAGGTTAGATAGGTCCTATCCGAGGTCCGCAGTTAGATAGGTCCAGTCAGATTTGATAAGGACCCTCCTAATAACAGAAAAATGAGAGATTTTTATTGCAGTCTAGATGTTTCAATCCTCCCGCCCATTAAGAGACTTCATCAGGAGAAAACTTCCATTTATGAGAAGTACATGGAATTACATTCGTAAAGACAGCAAACAAAACATAAATAACTCTGGGCCATTCATCCTGGATTCATTGCCTTTCTCACCAGCAGACTACAGCAATGCTTCAGTTCCACTCCACTTTTTTCATATAATTTGTATTATGTTATTTGCATAGCACTTTCTTAATCGTACGCCTTACAAAAGCCCCAAAGTGATAAGCGTGCTATGGAGTTTGCGAATTATTTTGATATTGTATTGGACTTCTATCATATATTTTATATTGTATGTCTATGAGTCTATCTGCCTTCTCTGGACAAATAAATCAACATATTTCAGCTGCTGTGACCTCGGCTGCTTGCAGACCTGTTTGCCCTGATCGCCATTCCTCTCTTGAGCAAGTCCAGACGGGATCAGGACAAAGAGGGCGTTGATAGTAACCTCCCTAGCGTCTCCCCAGCTCTACCGGCCTCAGGCATGTCCAGTAATGTTACCCCGTAGACCACGGTCCCTTCGTGTACCTTCTTGTCGTCGTGTGATTTTCCACTCTCCCCGAGAAGCCAGTGGAATGCCCCAAAAGCAATGTAAAGTCTCTGGGTGCACGTGCACGCCCTGTGGCTTACAGCGCGGACCTGGCGCGAGTCGGGCGGGCTCCTGAGGCCTCTCCCTGAATCTCTGAATCTATCTCTTTGTCCCTGAGTTTTGTTAATGTAAGTGTGTCCAAAACTTAAGGTCATTTTTGCAGTTTTATGCTGCGCGATTTCGACCCAAAGGTATGTGAGCGCTTTACAGGAGCACTAGTTACATTACCTAAGGTCGTATTATGTTTTTTAGGCAGAGAGGTTTTAAGAAAAGAGGGTGTGGCGGAACAGCTAGGGCTGGTGATTTTGAAGCTGCTGGTTAACCACGTTCGAGTCTCGGCGTTGGCTCAATAATATCCTGTGATTCTGGGCAAAAAAATGAATGTGTAATGTTATTCGTGGTCATGTAAAGCGCTCCAATACTCTCGGGTCGAGTTGGCGCTGTATAAAACTACAAAAAACAGTGATTTGGCAGAATCACAGGATGTTGACCCGATGACAAGACTCGGAACTGGTTCTCAAGTTGGCATCTCTGGTGGTCGCCTCGCCACATCTTCTCCCCTAATACCGAGTGACCCCCTCACTGTAATGTGCAGCGCTAGATCGGTTGGCGCTATATCAATACGCACATGTTATCAACCCTTCCTCTCCCATAAGAAGGTGATCGGAAACTAGCTTTATTATTCTTTTTTTATAGTTTGATGTATTGGGATGATTTATAGTGCTTCTGAGAACATTTTAAAGGGCATCAACACTAAAAGAAAGTAAGACAAGTCATAAAATAAAATAAATAATATGGGATTTCGGATGGTTGAAGAAAATATTTCTGCAATATTTCAAATACCTAATTACTTGGCATGTATTTGTGTTTTTTATTGACGATTCAAACCAAGCTTCTCCCAAAAGAAGAGAAATGCAAACAACTTCCTTTATTAATAATTTTATGTATTTGGTTGATTTATAATGCTTTTGAGAACATTGCAAATTACTCAAACTAAGAAGGTTCGACAGTCATGTGACAGATGGAAGAGATGCTGAAAATATTTAAGCAATCCATTGATAAGAGCGAAAAGAAGGAATATGGGAAAGGCAAGCATTGAAAGGTAAAATAAGTAACTGCTTTACGTGAAATATGGACACTTGCCAGTGTAATAGGGATAATATTAAACAGTCACAAACATGCAGATTTTGTTTTTAGTTTTCAAAATACATTTATTAGAGATAAATAATAAAAAAATACATATAAGATATTCAAGGTTTATAATCCAGCACAATATACAATCAATAACAGTGTCAATACTTATACAGGCAAACCTGAATCAATGATAACGGCGAGGCACATAGGAAAAATATTAAAAGTGTACAATAGAAAAAGAGTAAAGGGAGAAAGAGATGGAAAAGGAAGGAAAGAAAGAGGAAGAAAAGAATACTAGGTGTTGAGAACTTTAAGCATTGTTGTAAATTAATGAAATAATAGTTCAAAACCTCAAAAAGGGATAAAAAAGTAGGCTGTAAAAGAGCAGAGATGTTAAAAAAACAAGAGACAAACAGGAGTGAATTCAAATCAAATGGGAAATCTAGGTATTGACAACAAAGAGGTACGCACACCTCTGAGCAGGGGCTTGTAAAGGATCCAAGCCATCTTCAATAAGAACATCCTGTGTACACATCGAGGCAGACCATACCTGATGCACAAATGGCAAAGACAGTTCAAAACAAAAGCCAAAAAGATCTTTAATGGCATACACAACATAAACATGCTTCATTTTATCATGTCAATACAGATCATTTCTTTATGGAGAGGGCTGTGTGTAAAAGATCAAGGCTCCCCGGTGCCTTGTGCAGTGGCTGGATATCTTCACTTATAAGGAGAATGAAGTGTGGAATGAGCAGCGAGTAAGGAAATTGTGCACGAGAAAAGGAGCAGTAATAACTTGTTTGTATATAGCACTTCACACCACAAGCTAGTTTGAAGCAGTGCAAATGTTACTGCTGTTTGTGAGGAAATGTGGTTTATTATATAGTGTGGTAGTGAGACCTCACTGTGTAATAAACTCACAAGCCCATCTTGAGTCCAGCAGGCTCATTTGTCAAATATTAGATCAACCCTGGGTAGCTGTGGCTTTGAGCAGTCAGGCTTCAACAAAGGAACAAGCGTAAAGCATTTAGAAGTACAAAAACAATCGAACACTCTGCACCATTCTATACCACTCCACTCTAGGACACTCTACGCTATTCCAGTCTACGCCACTATGCCACTCCCCTCTACACCACTCCATTTTATTTTACTCCACTCTATGCCACTCCACTCTGATGCTGTACTGCAGTCTACGACATTCTATGCCACTACACTCTGTGCCACTCCTCTCTATGCCACTTCACTCTATGCTGCTCCACTCTATGCTGCTCCACTTTATGCCACTTTACTCCACTCTACAACACTCCACTTTACAACACTCCATTATACTCCACTCTACTCCACTCTACCACACTCAGCTCTACTCTACGATACTCCACTCAATGCCACTCCTCTCTGCACCCTCCACTCTATGGCACTCCACACTACGCCACTCCACTCTACGCCACTCCAGTCTACACCATTCGATCTATGATGCTCCTCTCAACTCCACTCTACGTCATTCAGCTCCACTCTACGACACTCCATAACACTCCACTTCATGCCACTCCACTCTACAACACTATACTCCAATTTAAGACACTCCACTCTACTCTGCTCCACTCCACTCTACGACTCCCCACTCTATGACACTCTACTCTAGTCTATACCATTTCACTTTACACCACTCAACTCTACGCAACTTCATGCTCCTCTATGCCACTCCAAACTACACCAATCCACTCTATGCCACTCCACTCTACAACACTCTACTCCACTCTACTCTATTTTATGCCACCCTACACCACTCCACTCTATGCAACTTCATGCTCCTCTATGCCACTCCACTCTACACCAATCCACTCTATGCCACTCCACTCTACAACACTCTACTCAACTCTACTTTATGCCACCCTACACCCCTCCACTTCATGCCACCCCCCTCTATGACAGTCAGCTCCACTTTACCCCACTCCACTCCACCCTACACCGCTCCACTCTGCAACACTCCACTCTACATCACTTTAAGCTGCTCCACTCTGACACTGTACTCAACTTTACGCCACTATACGCCACTTCAATCTATGATACTGTGCCCTATGAAACTCCACTCTCTGACACTCCACTCCACTTCACTCCACCATACTCTACTTCATTCTATGACACTCCACTCTACACCACTCCTCTCTACGTCACTCCAAAACACTCCACTCAATGCCACTCCACTCTATAACACTCTACTCCACTCTACTCCACTCTGCTCCACTCCACGACACTCTACTCCAGCCTATGCCACTCCACTTTACACCACTCCATGCCACTTCATGCTCCTCTGTGCCACTCCAATCTACACCAATTCACTCGATGCCACTCGACTCTACAACACTCTACTACACTCTACTTTATGCCACCCTACACCCCTCCACTCTACGCCACTCCATTCTATGAAACTCTACTTTATCTCACTCCACCCTACCCCACTCCACTCTACAACACTCCACTCTACATCACTTTAAGCCACTCCACTCTGACACTATACTCAACTTTACACCACTCTACGCCACTTCAATCTATGATACTCCACTCTACGAAACTCCACTCTCTGACACTCCACTTTACTGGGAAACAGCGTTTACAACGCTGTTTTTACAACGAAGTACCATTACAACGCGGTCGTTACAACGACCGCGTTGTTAGTACGCAATACCTTTAAATCGCAAGTCATTAGAACGACTTGCTGTAGGGGGCGCTAAGGTATTGGATATAAAATCCAACACCTTTCCTACTGTTGCGCAAACTGGAGTAGTAATAGTAAATAATACTATTCCTAAGTCCAGCGCGCCCCCTAGAGCAAGTCGTTGTAATGACTGGCGATGTAAGGGTATTGCGTACTAACAATGCGGTCGTTGTATGACCGCGTTGTAAAAGTACGCGTTGTGATAGCATGCGATGTAACATGCTATATTCCACTTTACTTCACTCCACCATACTCTACTTCATTCTATGACACTCCACTCCACTCTAGTCCACTCCACTTTACTCCACACTATGCCACTCCACTCTATGTTACTCTACTTTAGGACACTCTACTCCACTCTACAACACTCCAGTCTACACCACTCCACTCTACGCCACTCCACAACTCTACTCCCCTCTATGCCACTCCACTCTGCACCACTCTATGCCACTGACTCTGCGACAGTCCATTCTATGACACTACAGTCTACGACAATCTACGCCACTCCACTATGCAACACTCCACTCCACGCCATTCTACGACACTCTACAATGCTCCACTCTGAGACTCTCCTCCACTCTACGTCACTCGACTCCACTGCATGCAACTCTCCTCCATGCCACTAACTCTTAGCTATGCTGAACATCAGCCACACTGGTGTTCAACATGGCTAAAACATATTGGCAAAGCGAATAGCGCCCACATAGGCAAGACCTATTGGCTTTGCCAATGCTTGTTGAATTTGATGGACTTTTGTGTCCTTGTCAGGGAAGTGTACTCATACATACATGTAAGGACAGGGACAAGGAAGACTGATTCAGGTGAAAGATTTTACGGGTAAGTCGTTGAGGCATGAGGTGGAAGAACGAGTGAGGAAGACGAATGATGATGTACATTACATCTACAATGGAATGTGTGAGGGTGAACACTGAGGACTCCCAGCAAGGTGGAGAGTGTTGATGGAATAAAATTGACAGTGTAGAGCAGGACTGGAGTCAAACATAGCTTTCTGCATGTGCATTTTCACTTCGGAAATCGTGGGAACATAGATTTGATGGGCAAACTCACCAGGGAGCCTCGTGCGAACATCATTTTTTAAAGAGATATTGCAGTTTGTTTCATTGTTACTGCTGATTTTCTTGCTAATGTGGCTCATCCCAGCTCTATTCCCTTCACACTGTAAAGGGTTAATTCATAATTCATGTTGCACTGGCCTGCAGCTGGGAGCCGAGGCTGCCCACGCACCGGGTGATGTAATCTCGGAGAAATCTTGCAAGATGTCTGACCCCAAACCATGTCTGTTCACACACACATACAGAGGCCAGGCAGCCAGTGGCTTGTGTCTGCGCTCCAGCTTCCACATGGTCGTGGGTGGTAGCCTTGGTAAGGTTTAACTGTATCTTCTTTTCATGGGTCCTTTACTTCTGCGAATAAACACCTTCCTCGTCTATTTCTGAAAGTCTCGTGAGTGAGAATTTGTTCGGTTCAAAATTCCATCGCTGGAGCATGGGAAACAAATGACCCGAACACGCGCAGCTGTCACGCGTCACGCACGCTTTTGAACTATATTTTGTTTAGCACGCAATGCGTTCTTCTGTCTAGAATAAAAGTGAGCATGCATATGTATCTCGCTAAAAAACAGAGAAAATGCCAGATTCTAGAACAAACAAGCATTGGCATAGCCAATAGGTCTCGCCTTTGGGACCTTATAAGTGTTTAGCCATGCAACAGTTGATGTTGTTGCACCAAGGATATTGTGCTGGATAACTAAACACTTATAAGGTCCCAAAGGCGAGACCTATTGGCAATGCCAATGCTTGTTTTAGAAAGGCAATACCCACGCGTGACATTCCCGGAAACCCCTAATGTAAACAAAGAAAAAGCACTATTAAACAGCTGCTCTACCGGACCTGCAAGTGATTCCTCCTTTCTCCCGACGCAGCACCGCCCTCGCCGAGGCACAGGCCAAGCACAACTGCAGCAGCCGCGGTGTGCACAGAGGCCTTCCGGTGCCTAACTCAGAGGCGAGCATTGCAGCTTACCCAGAGGTTTATCTATGTCACCCGTATTTCTCTTAATAGAAGCTCACTGTGTCTTACAAACAGACCTGTGATACTCACTAAGTGAATAATGCTACCATTTGTTTTAATATTAAAGCTGGGATTGGCATAGCCAATAGGTCTCGCCTTTGGGACCTTATAAGTGTTTAGCCATGCAACAGTTGATGTTGTTGCACCAAGGATATTGTACTGCATAACTAAATACTTATAAGGTCCCAAAAGCGAGACCTATTGGCTATGCCAATGCTTGTTCTGACTGTAGTTCATGTTTTCTATTTGAATTGTGCGGACTAGTGCTTGAAGTAGGGGGACATGGGAACTCATTTTTGGATACCGGCACTAATATTTCATCACTAGACTTTCGGCAAGAGCGCGAACGGCAGAAAAGAGATACAGGAAGAGTAAGAAAGGAAAACAGCTAAAAAGGGAGAAAACAGGGATGAGAAAGTACCTGTAAGAATAAATATACAGGAAGTGCCTAGGGTGCTGGAAGAATGTAATGTGTGGGTGAATCAAAATTAGGAGCCATGGTTTTCGGAAAAAAATTCAGGCCTCTGCACTTGAATTGTTATTTATTTTTACATATGCAGCACGAGTTGGGCTAGAATACCCCCCATCCAGACAAACACACGCCCGTCAAAACCGCGCTTTCTACACTGCATTTCCTGTAAGAAAGGAGCCTTCATGCCAGCTGAATGACCGCATATCCATATTAATGAAAACGCTGCCACTTCATTGTCGGCGTGAATGGATCTGAAGTAAAGCTCAGTGCACGTGAGACAAAGTGCACGTTAGTTTTACAATCGTGTTTTGGGACTCTGCGATTTATTTTTTGCTACTTCCTTAATGACGCCGCATCAAGAAGCTCTGTTTTGCTACATGTTGTGTAAAAAGTAAATTGCGGCACAGCAGATGTTAGCATTTGGATGGATATCAGTAGAACGGGGCAAGTGCAGCCGTCATCTCTGTCAGCTGTCTGCAGACTCCGCTGGCCTGCTGTGTGGTTACTTTGGTGTGTAAAAGCAGCTCGTTTTGCAACTGGGAAGTCTGGCATAGCGGTTGGCCCCGTGCCATGCCTTTGAATTTAACACTTGTTTCTTGAGTAATTTTCTAAAATTGGGAACTCAACCTTTGTAAACCTTCTGAAAATGAGACAAAATAGGGCACTGACTGGGACTTGAATCGCAGCGTTTTAGGAGTGTTGTCTTCTATTTCGTTAATTGTTTCAAATGTTTGGTTACTCGTTTTCCGATATGTGTTTAAGAAACGTGAGGAGATTTAGAACAAGCATTGGCCGCGCGGCCGTGCGAGACGCGCTCTGTGGTGGGGGAGGGGGGAGGAGCGGGAGAGCAAGTGACGCGCGGCCGTGAAAGTGACACGGCGGCGCGGCCCCGAGAAGCGCTCTGTGGTGGGGGAGGGGGAGGAGCAAGTGACATCAAAGGCAGATGGGCTGGAGCATGCGAGGAATGCGCGTTACTGTGCGCGTACTCGCATGCTCTAGGCCAGCCAAAAGTTGTGGTCGCATTTCTGCAAGCCCACTACAAAATGTCTCGCCCAGAGCCAGCGCTGAAGCGCTGGCTTTCAGGGCGAGACCTAAAAAGGAAGTCCAACACAGTCTCCAGGGAGTATGGAGTGTTTGTCAAAGTATCCCCCTAGGACACACCCCGGAGGATGAGAAGGGTGCTCACAGTCATTGGCTGAACAGGAGTGCTCTCCCGCCCTTTCTCGGTGCAACATTCATATTTCCCAGCCGCGAACATGCCCCCAGGGTGGTCTTTCCATAGAAGGGATACAACCTTTTTTTGGTATTTTGGCTGATGCTGTCCAGTCATTTACTGCTACCTTCCTCTTATTACTGTTTACTATTGTTGCAGCACTTGCACTGCGGCTCAGATCTACTGAAGTCCTGTGCTAAATCTTGTTTGCTTTCACCTCTTACTCCCTCACTGTCTGTTCACTTATCCTAGTACATCCTTCCTACACACAGCATTAGAGGTCACCTCAGTCAACTACTGTATCAACATAATAATTTAGTACTTCTCGGGTTAAACCACAAATCATTTACCAAGGTGTCTCTCACTCCATAGTTCATGGCATGTCCTGGTGGCTTGGCACTGCCCCAGTGTAGGAAGCTGGCTCTGTATATACTATACCAAAGTAAGGTATAATGTGCACAGAGTTCAGTGGATCCCCAAAGGTAGGCAGAGTTAAAGTCGATAATACCTTACTCTCTATTTGTGGTAGTGTGGTCGAGCAGTAAGGCTTTATCAGAGGGTAGTGGTAAGCATTTGTTGTACACTCTCAGGCAAGAAATGATTTCACACACTCAAAGCCAGGCCTGGTACAGGTAAGTGTAACAGTACTTTGCAAGAATAATGCAGTTAAATACAGTTTGAATGCAGTTGAATGTAATTGGATTGGTTACAGGTAAGACACTTTTTCATAAAACAGTTGGAATTACTTTTCAGTTACCTTTGAGATTACTTTGTAAGTTACTTTTCAGATTACTTTTTAAGTAACTTTTTCTACTCAGTGTGATATGCCTAGATATCACACTGGAACATTTCCTAGATAAAAGGTGAGATAATCATTTTTTGTAAATATACAGTTTCTTAACCCCTTCGCTGCTAGGCCTTTTCCCCCCCTGTGCTAAGCCTTTTTTTTGCTATTTGGGGTAGTTCGCGCTTAGGCCCCTGTAACTTTTTGACCACATAAGGTATCCACGCCAAATTTGCGTCCTTTTCTTCCAACATCCTGGGGATTCTAAAGGTACCCAGGGTTTGTGGATTCCCCTGGAGGGGACCCAGAAATTAGCCAAAATACAGCTAAATTTTGTTTTTTTTGGGAAAAATGTGAAAGAAGTGCTGCAAATGAAAGCGTCTGGGTTTTTCCTGCAAATGGTATCAAAAAAGGGTTTGTGGGGCTGAAATCACCATTTTCCCAACTTTTAGGGAATGACAGACTTTTGTCTGAAAACCAACATTTTTTACACAGTTTTGGCATTTTTCTGGGACATAGCCTATTTTTGCTATTTTTTGTGCTTTCAACCTCTTTCCAGTTAATGGTAGAAATGAGTATGAAAGCAATAATGGATCCTAGAAAGCTATACATTTTAGAAAAGTAGACAAAATGCTGAATTCAGCAAGGGGTCATTTGTGTAAATCCATCAAGGTTTCTTTATAGAAACTAACAGTTAAATATAGGAAAAATTGAAAATTAGTTGAAAAAAACAGCCTTTTGTGTCAACTTTTTCACCTGTAACTTCTTCTAATTATGACAGCTCTTTGAAAGCAATATACCGTTACATCCACTGGACCTTACTGGTTGTGGGGATATATAGGACTTGTAGGTTCACCAAGAACCCGACGAACCGAGAGCCAAAAACTGAGCAGCGTCTTGCAATGGTTTTTTATTATGTACCGGGTATATAGCAATTATTCTGGGAAAATGTATACATAGAAAATTCGGTATGAAAGACTCCTATGTATTTCTGAAATGGGAACAAAATATAGAGTTTAGAAACAGTATATATTTGCACATTTCCGAAATTGGGAATACTCATACTAGCATGAGAATTATCGGTCATTTTTCAAAATGACTTCTTTTTACACATTGTCTTTCATTTGGAAGGCAGAAATGCATCGAAAGTCAATAGGTAATAACAGTTGCTTTGCAAATCTGAATTACCCTAAGTCTCCCGATAAAAATGGTACCTCACTTGTGTGGGTAGGCATAGTGCCCACGACAGGAAACGGCTCAAAACCCAACGTGAACACACCACATTTTCACAATGAAAAATTACCCTTTTTTTGCAAAGTGCCTAGCTGTAGTTTTTGAACCCTAGCTCTGCCGGCACCTAGGGAAACCTAGCAAACCTATACATTTTTGGAAACTAGACACCCAGGGGAATCCAGGATGGGGTGATTTGACTGGCTCTCACCAGGTTCTGTTACCCAGAATCCCTTGCAAACCTAAAATTTTGTCAAAAAACCCACATTTTCCTCACATTTCTGTGGTGGAAAGTTCTGGAATTTGCGTGGATCCAGAAATTTCCACCCACCCCGCGTTCCCCAAAGTCTTCCGAGAAAAATGGTACCTCACTTGTGTGGGTCGGCCTAGTGCCCGCAACAGGAAACGGCGCAAAACGCAACGTGGACACACCTCAATTTCGCAGTGAAAAATGACCCTTTTTTGGCAAAGTGCCTAGCTGTAGTTTTTGAACCCTAGCTCTGCCGGCACCTAGGGAAACCTAGCAAACCTATACATTTTTGAAAACTAGACACCCAGAGGAATCCAGGATGGGGTGACTTGACTGCCTCTCACCAGGTTCTGTTACCCAGAATCCCTTGCAAACCTAACAAATTGTCAAAAAAAACACATTTTCCTCACATTTCTGTGGTGGAAAGTTCTGGAATCTGCGTGGATCCACAAATTTACACCCACACCGTGTTCCCCAAAGTCTTCCGAGAAAAATAGTACCTCACTTGTGTGGGTAGGCCTAGTGCCCGCGACAGGAAACGGCGCAAAACGCAACGTGGACACACCTCAATTTCACTGTGAAAATTGACCCTTTTTTGGAAAAGTGCCTAGCTGTAGTTTTTGAACCCTAGCTCTGCCGGCACCTAGGGAAACCTAGCAAAACTATACATTTTTGAACACTAGACACCCAGCGAAATCCAGGATGGGGTGACTTGACTGCCTCTCACCAGGTTCTGTTACCCAGAATCCCTTGCAAACCTAAAAAATTGTCAAAAAAACCACATTTTCCTCACATTTCTGTGGTGGAAAGTTCTGGAATCTGCGTGGATCCACAAATTTCCACCCACCCTGCCTTCCCCCAGGTCTCCCGATAAAAATGGTACCTCACTCCTGTGGGTGGGTCAAGGACCCGCGACAGGCAAGGGCCCAAAACCTATTGAGGCGACATCAAAATTACCTATCACAAACCAACCTGGTTTTGCAAGGGGGGTCCCATGAGTTTTTGGCCCGGGGCTCGGCGGCCATCTAGGGAAACCTACCAAACCCATACATTTCTGGAAACTAGACACCCGGGGGAGTTCAGCGAGGTATGGCTTGCGTGGGTCCCCCAACATTCTCCTACCCAGAATCCCCTGCTAACCTCAAATTTTGCTGAAAAAATCACTTTTTTCTCAAATTTCTGTGTGGGAAAGTTTTGGAATCTGCGTGGATCCACAAATTTCCTCTCACCCAGGGTTCCCCCAGGTCTCCCAATAAAAATGGTACCTCACTTGCGTGGGTGGGTCAAGGACCCGCGACAGGCAAGGGTCCAAAACCTATTGAGGCGACATCAAAATTACCTATCACAAACCAACCTGGTTTTGCAAGGGGGGTCCCATGAGTTTTTGGCCCGGGGCTTGGCAGCCATCTAGGGAAACCTACCAAACCCACACATTTATGGAAACTAGACACCCGGGGGAGTCCAGCGAGGTATGGCTTGCGTGGGTCCCCCAACATTCTCCTACCCAGAATCCCCTGCAAACCTCAAATTTTGCTGAAAAAATCACCTTTTTCTCAAATTTCTGTTTGGGAAAGTTCTGGAATCTGCGTGGATCCACAAATTTCCTCCCACCCAGCGTTCCCCCAGGTCTCCCGATTAAAATGGTACCTCCCTTGTGTGGGTAGGCATAGTGGCTGCAACACGAAATGGCCCAAATCGTACTGTGGAGACTTCAAAATTACCTATAGCAAAACTACCTGGTTTTGGGGGGCACCTGAGATTTTGGCCCCGGGCTCGGCGGCCATCTTGGGAAAGTACCGAACCCAAACATTTCTGAAAACTAGACACCCGGGGAGTCCAATGAGGTATGGCTTGCGTGGATCCCCCAACGTTTTCCTACCCAGAATGCCATGCAAACCTCAAATTTAGCTGAAAAAACCACATTTTCCACATATTTTTGTGTGGAATCACCGTGCCGGCACAAATGTCCTACCCCACAGCGTTCCCTGAGTGTCCCGAGTAAAATGATACCTCACATGTGTGGGTGGGACAAGGGCCTGTGACTGGGAAGAGCCCAAAACATAGGGAATATGGGTATAGCACCGAGAATTCTAAGCGCTACATTTTTAAAAAAAATACGTTTTTAGCCAATTCTGCATTGGACAGCCACCAAAGTGAGGTATCATTTTACTCGGGACACTAAGGAGAATGCTGTGGGGTAGGCCATTTGTGCCGGCATGGTGATTCCACACAAAAATATGTGGAAAATGTGTTTTTTTCAGCTAAATTTGAGGTTTGCATGGCATTCTGGGTAGGAAAACGTTGGGGATCCACGCAAGCCATACCTCATTGGACTCCCCCGGGTGTCTAGTTTTCAGAAATGTTTGGGTTCAGTACTTTCCCAAGATGGCCGCCGAGCCCGGGCCAAAATCTCAGGTGCCCCCCCCAAAACCAGGTAGTTTTGCTATTGGTAATTTTGAAGTCTCCACAGTACGATTTGGGCAATTTCCTGTTGCAGCCACTATGCCTACCCACACAAGTGAGGTACCATTTTAATCGGGAGACCTGGAGGAACGCTGGGTGGGAGGAAATTTGTGGATCCACGCAGATTCCAGAACTTTCCCACACAGAAATTTGAGAAAAAAGTGATTTTTTCAGCCAAATTTGAGGTTAGCAGGGGATTTTGGGTAGGAGAATGTTGGGGGACCCACGCAAGCCATACCTCGCTGAGCTCCCCCGGGTGTCTAGTTTCCAGAAATATGTGGGTTTGGTAGGTTTCCCTAGATGGCCGCCGAGCCCCGGGCCAAAAACTCATGGGACCCCCCTTGCAAAACCAGGTTGGTTTGTGATAGGTAATTTTGATGTCGCCTCAATAGGTTTTGGGCCCTTGCCTGTCGCGGGTCCTTGACCCACCCACGCAAGTGAGGTACCATTTTTATCGGGAGACCTTGGGGAACGCTGGGTGGGAGGAAATTTGTGGATCCAAGCAGATTCCAGAACTTTCCCACACAGAAATTTGAGAAAAAAGTGATTTTTTCAGCGAAATTTGAGGTTAGCAGGGGATTCTGGGTAGGAGAATATTGGGGGACCCACGCAAGCCATACCTCGCTGAACTCCCCTGGGTGTCTAGTTTCCAGAAATGTATGGGTTTGGTAGGTTTCCCTAGATGGCTGCCGAGCCCCGGGCCAAAAACTCATGGGACCCCCCTTGCAAAACCAGGTTGGTTTGTGATAGGTAATTTTGATGTCGCATCAATAGGTTTTGGGCCCTTCCCTGCCGCGGGAACTTGGCCCACCCATACAAGTGAGGTACCATTTCTATTAGGATACTTGGAGAAATGCTGGGGGGTTGGAAATTTGTTGTTACTTTCTGCAGTGTGAAAATTTGAGCACAAAAATGCAAGGAAAATGTCAGTCACATTTTGAGGTTTGCAGGACATTGTGGGTAAGATAACTTGTTGGGATCCACAAGAGAGACATCACCATGTACTCCCATGGGTGTTTAGTTTACGACAAAAACTACAGTTGTTAGGTTATTCTTAGATGAAATGTACACCTTGGCAGAGAGACAAAACAGACAAAGATTACTGCACAGCCATCTATTCCGCAAGCACACACACATACTGGTTGGATTTGGCACGAGTTCAGTATATAAAATTTTATTAACAAGAGATTTCACAAAAATGAAATGCACTGTCAATAATTGAAAGGACAAAAAACTGAACCAGTGACTCGCAGCTCGTGAGCTGTAAAGCCACTTCAAGGCACCAACCGCTTTACAGGCCATTCACACACCTTTCATACATGATACACACAAGACCATTCACACCACCAGGCACAAAACCAACACATTACAACATTCACAAAAAGGACAAGGTACACCCTGCTTGACAAAAACAGAAAAGACAAATTTTTATGCACAACCACCTATTCCTCAAGCACACATACATACTGGTTGGATTTGGCACGAGGGTGAGTGATGGTTCAGTATATACAGTTGTATTAACCAGAGATTTCACAAAAATGAAATGCACTGTTAATTGAAAGGACGAGAAACTGAACCATTGACTCACAGCTCGTGAGCTGTAAAGCCACGACAAGGCACCAACCTCTTTACAGGCCATTCATACACCTTTCATACGTGTGACACATACAAAACCATTCACAACGCCAGCCGCGGGCCCAGCACATTACAACACTCACACCAGCAGACAGCGCCATTCAAAGGCCCATCACTTTCACACGCCCACATTCCTGACACAGCAACCACATTAGCTCACGGATTGCGTTGAGTGGCGTTTGGCTAGCAGTGTGTGTAGTGACCAGCAGCTAGTCACTACTCACACACCTCCAGCCAAGCGCCAGTCCACGTACACCGCCAGCCGAGCGCCAGTCCACGCACACCGCCATCCAAGCGCCAGTCCACACACACCGCCAGTCCACACACACCGCCAGCCAAGCGCCACGCCAGCTAAGCGCCAGTCCACACACACCGCCAGCCAAGCGCCAATCCACGCACACCACCAGCCAAGCGCCAGTCCACGCACACTGCCAGCCAAGCACCAGTCCAAACACACCGCCAGCCAAGCGCCAGTACAAACACACCGCCAGCCAAGTGCCAGTACAAACACACCGCCAGCCAAGCGCCAGTACAAACACACCGCCAGCCAAGCGCCAATCAAAACACACCGCCAGCCAAGCGCCAGTCCACGCACACCGCCAGCCAAGCGCCAGTCCACGCACACCGCCAGCCAAGCGCCAATCCACGCACACCGCCAGCAAAGCGCCAGTCCAAACACACCGCAAGCCAAGCGCCAGTACAAACACACCACCAGCCAAGCGCCAGTCCACGCACACCGCCAGCCAAGCGCCAGACCACGCACACCGCCAGACAAGCGCCACTCCACGCACACCGCCATCACATTTAGGATTTTTTTAAATATAAATAAGAAAACACAAACAAATTGCAAATAGATACAAATCTACTAACACAAAATCTGAAACTAAATATACTACACAAATGCCAACCTTGAAACTGAACAAAAAATATTAAACAATAGAGGCCAGGCAGTTCACTTTACCACTCATGGATGCTCCCAAAAATTCTTTTGCGTGTGGTACATTCTAAAACAAGCAGGCACACACAGCCCAGGGTTAGAAGGACACTCGGGGCAGTACATACGAGTCTCCTTCCGCGTACCTCTTCACCAACAGACTCTACATCTCCTACTGGGAAAGTCTTTTGAGGGTGTGGGAGGAATGTGATCAGGAAAGTGGCAATCTTTCAATCTAGCAACATCCTCCACCACTCCAACTCTAGGAACACTTGCCTGTTCCACTAAAACAAGGCTGCCTATTACAGACTCCTGAAACTTAGCAAAAGTCATCTTTGACTCAGGACAAGAATCCTGGAATACAGCAAAAGCATTAAAGGTTGCCAAGTGGAAAAGATGGATAGCCAACTTCTTATACCAATTGTAAGCCTTACGAAGAGCAGCGTAAGGTTCCAACCTCTGATCTACTCTGTCAACACCACCCATGTGCCTATTATAGTCTAAAATGCACACAGGTTTGCGCACTTCAGCAATCTGACCCCAAACAGTCACAGGTGAAGTGCTTTCATCATGGATGGTAGTCAGCATGTAGACATCTCTCCTGTCTGAAAACTTCACAGCTAGAAGCTCCTCGCAACGCAACGCACTGCACTGTCCCCGCACAAGCTTTTGACAAACAAGTTCTTTTGGGAAACCTTTACGGTTAGAGCGATTGTGCCACAAGCAACAGTGTCCACTTTGGCCAATTCCTTGAACAACCGCTCACCAGTGTAGAAGTTATCTACATATAAATGGTGGCCTTTGTTAAAGAGTCCTCTACCAAGTTCCCACACAATTTTCTCAGTCACTCCAAAAGTGGACGGACAACCAGGGGGGTTAATCCTGGATTCCTTACCGGTGTACACCCTGAAATTAGAGACATATCCAGTCCTACTGTCACACAGCATATACAGCTTAATTCCATAGCGTGCCCTCTTACTAGGAATGTATTGCCTAAAAACCAAACAGCCCTTGAACAACACCAAAGACTCATCCACTGGTATTTCTTTCCCTGGAGCATAGATCTCAGAAAATCGATCAACAAAGTGATCAATGACAGGCCGGATCTTAAAAAGACGGTCACAATCAGGGTGATCTCGTGCCAACGCTAAACCATTATCGACAAAATGCATCATCCGAAGCAGAAGCAAATACCTATCACGACTCATGACTGCTGGAAATATAGCTGTTGCCATCAAGGGACTAGTAGACCAATATGAAGACATTGATGGCTTCCTTAGCAAGCCCATCAAAAAAGTTAAACCCAAGAACTTCTTCATCTCTTCCAGATTTGTGGGAGTCCACCGGGTAGCTCTAGAGTGGGGCATAAGGCTGGCACTGTTGTCCCTCAAAAACTGTTCGGCATACAAATTAGTCTGCTCAACAATCTCTGCCAAAAATACATCGTCCATAAACAACTGAAAAAAATGTAGCGGCAAAAAGTTTTCAGTATTCACTCTACACCTTGGAACACCAGTAAAGTCTGGCAATGCCGGCTGCACCATGCCTGGGGCAACCCAGAGGTCAGCACTTTCAACGGGAAGCCTTGCAGCCCCAGGCTGCAGCCCAGATGCCTCTTGCCGCACTATACCAACGGGAAGCCTTGCAGCCCCAGGCTGCAGCCCAGATGCCTCTTGCCGCACTATACCAACGGGAAGTCTTGCAGCCCCAGGCTGCAGCCCAGATGCCTCTTGCCGCACTATCGGCACATCAATGTCCTCCTCTAACACAGGCACTTCATCCGCACTAAGAGTAGCTTCATCCGCACTGAGAGTAGCTTCATCATCCGATGATTCCATGTGGAGAGAAAACTCACTGCCTGAATCTTCCCCTGCCTCCTCTGCCTCAGATGCAGAGTCAGTCTCTGAACCATGGTCAGAGGAAGACTCAAAAAGCATACCAACAACCTGCTGAGCAGTAATCCTGCGGCTAGCCATTATCCTTACTAAGAAAGGAGACTGCACAAACAAGTCAACAACAACCAACACTGTGTCAAAAAATGTGTGCCTTTATCACAAAGATCTATATACTCAAAAACTATACGATTCACTTACAAGAGACAGCTACACTCACCAGCACCTACTCTGCAGAGACACAGCAAAAACCAACGATATCCCACTAGAAAGAAAAAAACAAAACCAATTACTCACAAGACAACAAAATACACATCGAGCACAAATGCAAAGGGTTTTTGACACTCAAAAAACAGAAGCCAAACATACTGCTATTATTACACCATTTGCAAAAAACACATTCATGCAGAGAAATGAAACTCATTTACATTGTACAAAAAAGTCTCTTACCAAACACATGCAACTACACAAACAGCAGAACCACCAGTAACGAAACCGCAACCTGGAACAGTCTAAAGAGCAAAAGCCTCGAACTAGAACAAAAAGGGAGAAATAAAGCATTACAATTGCAATTCACAAGAAATAAAACAATTAACATTATAACACACTATGTCACTACCCAAATGGGGGCAGAAAGGCCAAATAAACGGGCAGATCTGCCCCCAGGGGGGCAGAATACACATAAAAATATATGTCCCCTGGAAGCGACCAATTTATTTATTTTTAAATCCCTGGCTCTAGTGGGCTTTTCTGCCCCCCGGGCCAGAAACGCCAAAAATGCAGGTGATCTGTCCCCAGGGGGGCAGAAAAGTCTTAAAAATTATTTAGGCCCATAAGGAAGCGACCCTTGCCCAAGGGGTCGCTTCCATTTAAAAATAAACAAATTCCCTGGTGTCTAGTGGAGTTTTCTGACCCCCCTGGGGGCAGAAAGACCAAATAAAGTGGGGGCAGAATATACTTTTAAAATAAATTGGGCCCATGGAAGCGACCCTTGCCCAAGGGGTCGCTTCCGATTTGGAAAAAAAACAATTCCCTGGCTCTAGTGGGCTTTTCTGCCCCCCCTGGGTCCAGAAACGGCCAAAAATCGGCCGATCTGTCCCCAGGGGGGGCAGAAAAGTCTAAAATAAATATTTCCCCCTTAGGAAGCGACCCTTGCCCATCATGAGCACAGCCTAACCGATGCTCATGATGGAACCGCTCCGTCATGAGCATCGAAGGGGTTAAGGTTTCATACAATTTTCTAACTCCACACTTAAAACATTTTTCACAGAAAAGCAGTCAATGCAATCCTATGGGAGGAAATGAAGTTATCGGTTTAACAGTAAGTACTTCATTTTGGGAGTTGGTTTTCTGGGGTTAGAACAAGGGTTCCCCTAGGGTCAGGGATGTACTCTCAAAGCACCCTCAGCGGCACTAGGGTGGCCGGGTGCAGAGTACTGAGGCCCAATGTTATCCAAAGGGGGATTGGGGGCCTCCGGTTGGTGGCTGCTCACGAGCAGGCCACAAGGTTGTGGGAGCAAAGCTCCTGGACTTAAGCTCAGGGCAAAGGGGGATCCGATTTAGCACACAAGGTGCACCCACAGTGGCACAGGCGCAGCCGGGTGCAGGGTGCTGTTTTGGGGTCAAGTGCCTGTTGTTTTCAATGTGGATTCTCCGGTTGGAACAAACACTGCAGGTTCGGAGACGAAGATCTTCTGGAGGTGACCACCGGTTGGAGAGGTAAGTTTGGATGTCAAGGGATGCCGGGAACTGTCGGTTGGGCCACCCAAGGCCGTGGGGCATCGGGTGCAGGGGTGTCTTTTGTCGTCGGTTTTCTCTTACCGGCTCCGGTTGCGGTCGAGGGGATCCTCCGGAAAGGGGCTGCAGGCGTCTTTCTTGTGGAAGGCAGGGCAGGTCCTCGGGGTTCTTGAGGTTGCTGGCTGCAGGACACACCGGGATTTCGCTGGAACAGGTTCGAGGTGGGGACAGGCCGGTAGGGCTGGGGCCAAGTCAGTGGGCGTCCTCCTCTTCTTAGTTTCAGCATGGCTCTTCGGTACTTCTTCTTCTTGTTTCTTCTTGCCTGAGGAGGCAAGGTTCAGAGTTGCCCCTAAATACTAAATTGAGGTAGGTACAGGTTGAGACCAATGGGTCTCTTTCTTGGGGTGGGTACACCCCCTATTATGCCACCCTCCAGTGAAACGGGGGCATAAGCCTCACTCTGGTTGGCTGGGTTGCAACATCTTCAAGGTGGGGGGGACTGAGAGTTGTGCTTTACCTCTCCTCCCCCACCTGAGGGGTGGGGTTGGCAAAGGTGTGCACACCTCTCCTCCTAACTTGGTTTTCCTGCCCAAGCTCCCGCCCAAAGTGGGGGTCAGAACCGGTGGGGGCCAGTTTCTGGGAGCAGCAAATGGCCGGGTCAGCTAACAAAGGCGGCAAGCCTTTGAAGCTTCCCCTTCGTGGACCCTGCCTATCCTCAGGGAGGAGGCTTGGCACCTCGTCCCAGGATGTGCATTGTTTCAGGACCCCGAGAGCAGCAGGCTCTCAACCCAGGGGCCCAGAAACATGTCTGGTGGTGGCAGCTGGTGAGCAGCCACTCAGCCTGGACACTAGAGTTAGGTCGTTTGTCAGGGGGCATCTGCAAGATGCCCTCTGAGTGCATTTTTTATTAAATCCCGCACTGGCATCAGTGTGTGTTTAATGTGCTGAGAAGATTGCCAAAATTCCCAGTTTTCAGTAAAGCCATTATTGGGCTCATGCACCTGTACCCTCACCACTGGTATAGTGCACCCAGCTAGAGGGGTGGCCTATCTATGCCAGGGCAGTGAATTGTAGGCATGGCACACAGGAATGTGTGCCATGTCGACTCTTCACTTTGCTCTGCACCAAAACACGCAGCCTGCAATGGCAGTGTGTGTGTGTGTGTGTGTGTGTAAAGGTACAGGGCCTCTGAGGGTGGCACAATAAGTGCTGCAGCCCTTATAGGCCTTCCCTGGTCACTGTGCCCTTGGTACCTATGGTACCTTTTACAAGGGAAACACAAGGAGATGATGGACGGAGCGCTGAAACTTTTCAGACACTCACCCCCAGTCACAGATCTGGGTTGAATCCATCATCATTCTTAAGCTCACTTCGCCACCTCAGTTCAGACCCAGCTATATGCAAATCAGTCTTGACCCTGTGCCTCATGGGAACAGTCCAGCCCGAACTGCCAAGCCAGGTCTTCCCTGAACCGGAAACAAGCATCCTGCCACTGGATTCAAGCTAGCCTGGCTGATGAGGGCTGTTAGCCCGAAACCGGTCCCAGGATGCTTATGTGTCCAGGCGTCTTACCTATTTAATGACACAGCTTGTTAATTCAACTGGCGTGTATTATGCTGCATTCAATAGATGCTTATTGCTGTGAGTTAAAAAAGAAATAAAGTACAGTCACATGGGGTGCTCTAATAAGTATGGTCGATTCCATCTTGAACAAACGTGCACGCAAAAATAGAAGCGCGTGTCTTACCTTTTAAGCGTGCAAATGCTTTAATCAAAAGACACTGATGCAGTGCTTAATTTGAGCCGGTGCTTTGCGGTGCTCAGCACCGGCACTTAATTGGTTTCCGGTGCTCGGCACCGGCACCTAATTGTCAACGCGATACTTAGAACAGTCTACCACATGGTGGCACTGTTCATCTAATTTAGAGATGAGCAGAACAATGGTTGTTTAGGAATACAATATACATTAAAAAAAAATGCTAACACCTACCTCCCCAGCCATTCCTTTAGCTTTGGGGACCCGCAATAATCTGAACTGTTGCATTTACATGCGAGAGAGATGGTTAGTAGTGTTTTTTGGCAGCGATGACAAGGGCGATGGGTGGTGCAGGCTGCAGTGGCCTCCTGGTCAGAGCCCTGGCACTTAATATTTTACAAATTAAGCACTGCACTGATGTGGTCGTTTATGATCCTCTAAATAGAAGAAAACAGTGTCAAGTTACCCGAAGTGCTCTTGTTTAAAAATGCAGCAAGTCAATATGAGGAGGGGAAGGCGAACATGTCTTACCTTCCCAGTCCCGAGCACCAAATACTGAAAGCCGCAAAAGTACGCGCTCTTGGTAGCTCCAATATGACACGGCGGCCTGCGCAAATCGAGAATACTACAGCACTGCAGCAGAACTCGCTGTAAGGCCCAAGGGTCCCCTCTGGTCAAACATTTTGTCAACACTGGGCATCATGCAGAATGTCTAAAATGGGGGGGATAGAGAAGGTTAGTCCACATCCCAGGGGAGGCAGCATCACATCCACTTTGAGCCTAAAAGAATGTAGGTGGTTACACATCTTAGACAGTGTGTCCCAGGGACTTAAAGAATCCGAAGAGACCAACAGACAGATGGGCTTACTCACCTACACTTGACATTTTGATGTCTTGTATTTTATGTAACTATATATCGATAAACATGGCTTGGACCTTTTCAACCTGTTCCACATTGTTATATGGACTAGCCATCCTGATCACAGCATTTCTTTTTAAGGTCTGGATCATATAATACACCATATGAATCGTATTTCATTTTTCTTAAAGAAATGTGCACTTATTCTAACTGTCTGTTATTTGGATTGTATATACTGACCATGCATTCATCGCACTATTTTTTATGCACATGTGTTTTTACAAGAAACTGCCTGATGATTTCACATTATTACATATTTGTGTTGCGTCGCTGCTCAATAATGTAAAGCATGAATCAATTGTGATGGATCGATTGTAACTGCAATGAATTAATGTAGGGCCACACAGAGTAATATCATATTAATGATAACGTGATGCACGAGGGTTAAATGTATCATAATGTAGCCCTTCCATTGGATCGTCGACCACCATCCACTATGTTAGTCAAAACGAGTGCCAAAAAATGTGACATTGTCCCCCCAAAAAACACCACTGTTACCTTAGCTCCATGATGATTAGTTATCATGACCTGCTATAACGTGGCAAGGTCCCTCAAACCACCACTGTTTCAGTAAACACTATGGACACACTAATTTAGTTTTGTGATGACTCATGCGCAAACACTAGATAAGTAAGTGGAGAAACACCCTTTTGAAACTTTATTAATACCGTCGTCAACCGTGTTTACACAAGATCCTTCCATGTGAACATTAGTGACATGAATCCTCCTTTCAACAATTGATATGGACCGCTCAATACCCCATCGTGTGCAATAGAACTCTCTTGAAGCGGCCCTGGACGTTCCCTTCCACCTTCAGCCCCCCCGTTTCAGGCTGCTTCTCTGCGGCGTGTTCCCCACAACAGATGATGCCTGGCATCTGACGTACAGCTGATTATCTGTACGTGACGGCCCGCACGATCGCGCAGGCCGCCGTGTCATATTGGAGCTTCCGAGAGCGCGCGCTTTTGCAGCTTTCGGTGCCCGGACCTGGGAAGGTAAGACATGTTCGCCTTCCCCTCCTCATATTGACTTGCTACATTTTTAAACAAGAGCACTTCGGGTAACTTGACACTGTTTTCTTCTATTTAGAGGATCATAAACGACCACATCTGTGTCTTTTGAATAAAGCATTTGCACGCTTAAAAGGAAAGACAGGCGCTTCTATTTTCGCGTGCATGTTTGTTCAAGATGAAATCGACTATACTTATTAGAGCACCCCGTGTGACTGTACTTTATTTCTTTTTTTTAACTCACAGCAATAAGCATCTATTGAATGCAGCATAATACACGCCAGTTGAATTAACAAGCTGTGTCATTAAATAGGTAAGACGCATGGGCACATATCTGCACACTGCATACTTTAACTCCCTAGTGACCATGTGCCCTCACTACATATATTGGTGATTTTATTGATTATAGATTCAGACCGGAGGGTGTACTATATTTTATGAGTCCCTGAGGCGCCACGTGAGAATCAATCCTTCTTCAGGACTCCTACTTATTGCGTAGTTGTTACCTACATACAAGGTTGGTCTTGTTTCGCTTTTCATGACAAACTCGTCAATCTACACGACAAAGAGTTACTGATGACTCTTTTTTTCCTCCGATACATAGGCCTTATACCACTCCTTGGGTATACACACTGACTCATCAGCTCCCAAATACGTAGGATCTCATATATGTATTGTCTTGGTGAGTCCATTAACGTTTTTGGCACTTTCCAGTTTTTACCTCACCCCAGAATCTTTTACTTATTTTGTCCCTTATAGGCTGTCCATATTTTCTCCATCTTCAGTCCTGTTGAAGACCCACCGTGATGCCCTTTGAATTGCGCACTACCCTGGGCCGAAACGTCAACGTGTCCTTAGGCCATGTCCTTTGGTCCCCTCACTCTAAATCTGGAATAACTATCACCAGTGCCACTAAGGAAGACATACATAATTACTATAGGACAGACCATTGTTTTTGTGTATATATATATATATATATATATATATATATATATATATATATATATATATATATATATATATATTCCTCGAAAAAAAGCTCCTTCCGGTATCACGGGGACCCATGAGAAGGGGCGCACACACCGGCAGAGCGTACCGGCAATAATATCCACCAAAACCAAAGTTAAATGCGCTCTCAGGACAATCGAGATCCGAAGCAGAGTAAACTTGCAAAAAGCGTTTAATTACACGACGCGTTTCGACTACAGCCGTAGTCTTGGTCACATGTAAAAGTGCAGAAACAATGATTGGCTTATATAACATCACATGGGACAAATCCACAGGAAGTGGTGTATCAAGCAACAGTGGCAGCCATGATGGAAAAGTAAAACATCAATTTACAATTCATCTAAACAGAGCTAGACATGTATTAAAATGCTACGATAATGTGCATGAGTAAACCAAATGGAAACCTGAGAGCAAAGTGCAGCAACTCCGAGGCTGAAACTTAAACTGTGAGTCTCAAAAAGAAAGAAACGAGAGGTATGTCTAGTGACATTGTCGGCCATATTGGAGTGGTGAACCATAATAATAAATGCATGGTGTAAAAAGCAATCAAAATGCGAATGAAGGCAAATGGACACGTAAGCGCAAAGTGCGATAATGTCGCCCCAAACAGCAAATATAAATCACTGTATAATTAACGGTATACCACTCTCTGGACAAAAGTAACAGCAAGAGAAGTCCTGGCTGTAAGTGAAATACCATGCTGGTGTCAGGGAATCGGATCAGGCTCCAGTGGGCATGGCGAAATCGCCAAAATCCGAACCCCTATAATGAAGCAAGAAAAACTTCTCATAGGTCAGAAACCAACATTAATGATAACCTCAAGGGCAAGTGCCCGGAGATCATGGTATATAACGAGAGAAGAAGTCTGCATAAACTGCAAAGTGCTAAAAGCATGCCAAATGTCCAAGATGTGTCACGTAATATCCACAGTCGGATGGCACTGACTACCAGGCGGAGCCCCGCCTGTCCTACCTCTAAAATGATAACCACGTGATGAGATCAGCCAACATAAGTGATAACCGAAGAAAAGGTTAGGCGGCCCGTGCTCGTGGTGTCAAGTGATGTGTCTGGTGAAGTGGGCCCCTTCCTTTCCTCCTGCAAAGAGAAACAAAAAGATACACATTAAAAGCTGGACCCCAAAAGACATAGGGATCAAGTATACACATGGTCTATCTTAATGCACTGATGTTACAATGGAGGAAAAACAAGTCATAAAACTAATAACATCATAGGCTCAGGGAACCTGTTACAGAGATTCTAAAGGGGAAAAAGTCAATAGAAGGGCACAGGTTGGTAAACTAATGTTCTTTCAAATGAATGGCTAGTTCCTCATCCAGGTTTAACCCCCCCGGCATTCTAGTTTGAAAATCCACTATGTACTTAGACTCTTTCTGTCTCAATCTGAGAGTTCTATCACCTCCCCTGGGGTTTTTGTTGATCTGTTCCAGAATGCAATAACTCAGGACAGAAGAGTCGGAGAAATGTTTAGCCTGATAGTGTCTGGCTACCGGATATTTTGGGTCTTTATTGGTTATGGCCCGCATATGTTCAAGTATGCGTTTCTTAGCCATTAACGTTGTACTGCCAATATACCACTGATTGCAGGGACACACAACTGCATATATCACAAAAGTGGTACTGCAAGTCAGAAATTGTGAGATGACTTTTTTGTGTGTGCCTATGGTGACTTCTTTGCGAAAAGTGCTGTATCTGCACGCTTTACAGTGTCCACAGGGAAAAAACCCCTTTAGGTTGTGTTCACTGTTGGTAGTGTATCTGGTGACGTCACTATGCACCAGCATGTCCCTCATATTTCTGCTCCTTCTGAATGTGATGCTAGGTCTTGTCTGAATCGTCTCGCCTATAGTGTTATCATTCCTGAGTATATTCCAATTACTGGCAAATATGCGCCTGTTCTCGTTGGTTTCAGAGTGATAGAGAGTATGATTCTAGTGTCATTCTCTTCAATCCTGCCATCGGGGAGAGTTTTGTCAGCTAGAGTATCAGTTCTATTGATGCAATCAGCTTTCTCTTTGGCTTTCAAAAGAACCCAGTTAGGGTAACCCCTTTCTCTGAATCTCTCAAGCATAGCGGTGCTTTCTATTTTAAATGACTCCTCAGTATTGCAATTCTTTTGGCCCTCAGCAGTTCCCCATATGGAATACTCCATTTGAGCGTTTCTGGGTGACTGCTGAGGGCATGAAGAATGCTATTGCCTGCTGTCGCTTTGCGGAACAGTGTGGTGTGGATGACATTATCTTTGATCTTTAATTTGACATCTAGGTATTCTGCCTCAGTACTGTCTATATTGCCCTTGAGTCTGATGTTGCGATCATTGGCGTTAAGCTTGTTGATGAAATCTTTGGCTTCAGGCTCTGAGCCCCTCCAGACAATGAAAAGGTCATCAATGTAGCGAAGCCACATGACGACCCGCCCAAAATCCAGAGAGAGCCCTGGATCCCGAAAGATCTCCTCCTCCCAGAGTCCCATGAAGAGATTCGCGAAACTGGGAGCAAAGCATGATCCCATCGCAGTACCGGTGGTCTGGATGAACAGCTCACCATCAAAAAGAAAGATATTGTTCCTCAGACAGAACTCCGTCATGTCAAGTATCATATTGCTATGCTCCCAGTATCTGACAAGTCTCTTCTTGAGGAAGTGTTTGCAAGCCGCCAGCCCCTGCTGGTGATCAATAATGGTGTACAAAGAATGTACATCAAGTATGATAAACCTATAATTATCACACCAGACAACATCTTGTATCCTCACCAGGAAGTCTTTAGTGTCCCTGATATAGCTTGGGAGATTGGCTACATGTTCCCTGAGAAAATGGTCAATATATTTAGACACATGTTCAGTCACACTGCCCCTGGAAGAAACAATCGGTCTGCCCGGAGGGTTACTCGAGTCTTTGTGCACTTTTGGTAGTAGATATAACACAGGAAGAATGGGGTAGTCTCTTTTTAAGTAGCAGTACTCATCCCATGTCAGAATACCTTTATCTTTCCATTCTGTGAGTTTGTCCCATATATTGGTAATACTACTGTGATAGATGTCATGAGTGATACGAAGATAGAAGTTGTGATCATTGAGTTGACGTTGAGCCTCACAAATATAGTGTTCTCTATCTAAGATCACGATATTGCCCCCTTGTCTGCTGGGCGGATGACAATATCACTGTCCCCCGCTAGATCTTGAAGAGCTCTTCTCTGCTTGAAAGTGAGATTATGTGATTGTTTAAACTTCCTGTTCTTTTTGTATCTAAAATCCGTGAGTGCTTTGGTCACATTATCGTAGAATGTGTCTATGCCATCATGTGGTAAGCTGGGTAGAAATGTGGAACGTGGTTTAAAATGCGTGGCAGCAGCAATATCGTGTGTGACCTCTAAGTCTGCTAAGATTTGAGCCCCACTGACACTGGTAGTATCATTCTCCATTTCCTGGCCGAGTTCTAACATGGTGGCAAGCGTCTCAATATCACCAATGGTGAAATCACTATCAGTGTGAGTTTGTCTGTCTGGAATGTGTCTGTATGTGTCTAGTCTTTTTAATTTGTGCCATTTCCTAAGTTTGAGCTTCCTAACAAATTTAAAAAGATCTATCCTAGTATTGGTGTAATCAAATGAGGATGAAGGGCAAAAGGAGAGTCCTAGACACAAAGTCTGTTTTTCAACGTCATTCAGTGGTCTCTTGGATAGATTGATAATCGTTTTATTCACCATGTTTATATCCATTATTGGGTCTTTCCTGCGCGGGTCTTGTTGTTTCCCATGGCGCCACGTCCCTTGCCTCTTCTGCCAACGTTGTTTGTTGCGTCTCCTCCTGTTTCTTCTTTTCTTTGGCCTCTGCCTTGACCCCGTCCTCGACCTCTCGGTTTCGGTGTCGGTGTGTCTCTGGTCGTCATTCGACCTCTGCGCATGTGTCTGTATTCGTCTAAAAAAGTTGCCGGTCTCACCGGTCGATCACTTCCAGATGCCATACTGACTGATAAATCCGACTCACTCCCACTTGTAACTGAAATGTCAGAAATGGAGCTTCCTGTAGGGTCGGCTTGCACGATGTTAGGACTTGTTTTGTCAGCATATAGGTGGTCATATTTTCTGCTGAAAGTCAATATTCTCCCGCTTTCATAGTCAGCGTAGTCTCTGTTCAATTTTCTTTGTTTGCGCGCTTTGATATCTTCCTCGTGTTTTTTTAAACGTTCTTGCATTGCTTCCATGGCTTTGTTGAGCGCTGTTGCCTCCATGTTCTTCGTAAGGTCCTCTAGTATCTCTTTAATTTTCAGCAACGTCGTTTCGCGATCAATCCAGGCGTATTTAATCAGTATTTCAAGCATTCTTTTGGAACCGAGGGCCGAATTTTGAGACCATTCCTCTAACATTTTAGGATTCGGTGACTCGTATGATGGTGCTGTAAATATTCTCAATCCTCTCGGTGCCATAGCTTGATCAACATAATGTTGGAGGGAAATGGCTTCCCACCATTTTGATGTCTCAGTACGTTTAAGTTTTGATTAAATACGCCTGGATTGATCGCGAAACGACGTTGCTGAAAATTAAAGAGATACTAGAGGACCTTACGAAGAACATGGAGGCAACAGCGCTCAACAAAGCCATGGAAGCAATGAAAGAACGTTTAAAAACACGAGGAAGATATCAAAGCGCGCAAACAAAGAAAATTGAACAGAGACTACGCTGACTATGAAAGCGGGAGAATATTGACTTTCAGCAGAAAATATGACCACCTATATGCTGACAAAACAAGTCCTAACATCGTGCAAGCCGACCCTACAGGAAGCTCCATTTCTGACATTTCAGTTACAAGTGGGAGTGAGTCGGATTTATCAGTCAGTATGGCATCTGGAAGTGATCGACCGGTGAGACCGGCAACTTTTTTAGACGAATACAGACACATGCGCAGAGGTCGAATGACGACCAGAGACACACCGACACCGAAACCTAGAGGTCGAGGACGGGGTCAAGGCAGAGGCCAAAGAAAAGAAGAAACAGGAGGAGACGCAACAAACAACGTTGGCAGAAGAGGCAAGGGACGTGGCGCCATGGGAAACAACAAGACCCGCGCAGGAAAGACCCAATAATGGATATAAACATGGTGAATAAAACGATTATCAATCTATCCAAGAGACCACTGAATGACATTGAAAAACAGACTTTGTGTCTAGGACTCTCCTTTTGCCCTTCATCCTCATTTGATTACACCAATACTAGGATAGATCTTTTTAAATTTGTTAGGAAGCTCAAACTTAGGAACTGGCACAAATTAAAAAGACTAGACACATACAGACACATTCCAGACAGACAAACTCACACTGATAGTGATTTCACCATTGGTGATATTGAGACGCTTGCCACCATGTTAGAACTCGGCCAGGAAATGGAGAATGATACTACCAGTGTCAGTGGGACTCAAATCTTAGCAGACTTAGAGGTCACACACGATATTGCTGCTGCCACGCATTTTAAACCACGTTCCACATTTCTACCCAGCTTACCACATGATGGCATAGACACATTCTACGATAATGTGACCAAAGCACTCACGGATTTTAGATACAAAAAGAACAGGAAGTTTAAACAATCACATAATCTCACTTTCAAGCAGAGAAGAGCTCTTCAAGATCTAGCGGGGGACAGTGATATTGTCATCCGCCCAGCAGACAAGGGGGCAATATCGTGATCTTAGATAGAGAACACTATATTTGTGAGGCTCAACGTCAACTCAATGATCACAACTTCTATCTTCGTATCACTCATGACATCTATCACAGTAGTATTACCAATATATGGGACAAACTCACAGAATGGAAAGATAAAGGTATTCTGACATGGGATGAGTACTGCTACTTAAAAAGAGACTACCCCATTCTTCCTGTGTTATATCTACTACCAAAAGTGCACAAAGACTCGAGTAACCCTCCGGGCAGACCGATTGTTTCTTCCAGGGGCAGTGTGACTGAACATGTGACTAAATATATTGACCATTTTCTCAGGGAACATGTAGCCAATCTCCCAAGCTATATCAGGGACACTAAAGACTTCCTGGTGAGGATACAAGATGTTGTCTGGTGTGATAATTATAGGTTTATCATACTTGATGTACATTCTTTGTACACCATTATTGATCACCAGCAGGGGCTGGCGGCTTGCAAACACTTCCTCAAGAAGAGACTTGTCAGATACTGGGAGCATAGCAATATGATACTTGACATGACGGAGTTCTGTCTGAGGAACAATATCTTTCTTTTTGATGATGAGCTGTTCATCCAGACCACCGGTACTGCGATGGGATCATGCTTTGCTCCCAGTTTCGCGAATCTCTTCATGGGACTCTGGGAGGAGGAGATCTTTCGGGATCCAGGGCTCTCTCTGGATTTTGGGCGGGTCGTCATGTGGCTTCGCTACATTGACGACCTTTTCATTGTCTGGAGGGGCTCAGAGCCTGAAGCCAAAGATTTCATCAACAAGCTTAACGCCAATGATCGCAACATCAGACTCACGGGCAATATAGACAGTACTGAGGCAGAATACCTAGATGTCAAATTAAAGATCAAAGATAATGTCATCCACACCACACTGTTCCGCAAAGCGACAGCAGGCAATAGCATTCTTCATGCCCTCAGCAGTCACCCAGAAACGCTCAAATGGAGTATTCCATATGGGGAACTGCTGAGGGCCAAAAGAAATTGCAATACTGAGGAGTCATTTAAAATAGAAAGCACCGCTATGCTTGAGAGATGCAGAGAAAGGGGTTACCCTAACTGGGTTCTTTTTAAAGCCAAAGAGAAAGCTGATTGCATCAATAGAACTGATACTCTAGCTGACAAAACTCTCCCCGATGGCAGGATTGAAGAGAATGACACTAGAATCATACTCTCTATCACTCTGAAACCAACGAGATCAGGCGCATATTTGCCAGTAATTGGAATATACTCAGGAATGATAACACTATAGGCGAGACGATTCAGACAAGACCTAGCATCACATTCAGAAGGAGCAGAAATATGAGGGACATGCTGGTGCATAGTGACGTCACCAGATACACTACCAACAGTGAACACAACCTACAGGGATTTTTTCCCTGTGGACACTGTAAAGCGTGCAGACACAGCACTTTTCGCAAAGAAGTCACCATAGGCACACACAAAAAAGTCATCTCACAATTTCTGACTTGCAGTACCACTTTTGTGATATATGCAGTTGTGTGTCCCTGCAATCAGTGGTATATTGGCAGTACAACGTTAATGGCCAAGAAACGCATACTTGAACATATGCGGGCCATAACCAATAAAGACCCAAAATATCCGGTAGCCAGACACTATCAGGCTAAACATTTCTCCGAATCTTCTGTCCTGAGTTATTGCATTCTGGAACAGATCAACAAAAACCCCAGGGGAGGTGATAGAACTCTCAGATTGAGACAGAAAGAGTCTAAGTACATAGTGGATTTTCAAACTAGAATGCCGGGGGGGGTTAAACCTGGATGAGGAACTAGCCATTCATTTGAAAGAACATTAGTTTACCAACCTGTGCCCTTCTATTGACTTTTTCCCCTTTAGAATCTCTGTAACAGGTTCCCTGTGCCTATGATGTTATTAGTTTTATGACTTGTTTTTCCTCCATTGTAACATCAGTGCATTAAGATAGACCATGTGTATACTTGATCCCTATGTCTTTTGGGGTCCAGCTTTTAATGTGTATCTTTTTTTTTGTCTTTGCAGGAGGAAAGGAAGGGGCCCACTTCACCAGACACATCACTTGACACCACGAGCACGGGCCGCCTAACCTTTTCTTCGGCTATCACTTATGTTGGCTGATCTCGTCACGTGGTTATCATTTTAGAGGTAGGACAGGCGGGGCTCCGCCTGGTAGTCAGTGCCATCCGACTGTGGATATTACGTGACACATCTTGGACATTTGGCATGCTTTTAGCACTTTGCAGTTTATGCAGACTTCTTCTCTCGTTATATACCATGATCTCCGGGCACTTGCCCTTGAGGTTATCATTAATGTTGGTTTCTGACCTATGAGAAGTTTTTCTTGCTTCATTATAGGGGTTCGGATCCTGGCGATTTCGCCATGCCCACTGGAGCCTGATCCGATTCCCTGACACCAGCATGGTATTTCACTTACAGCCAGGACTTCTCTTGCTGTTACTTTTGTCCAGAGAGTGGTATACCGTTAATTATACAGTGATTTATATTTGCTGTTTGGGGCGACATTATCGCACTTTGCGCTTACGTGTCCATTTGCCTTCATTCGCATTTTGATTGCTTTTTTACACCATGCATTTATTATTATGGTTCACCACTCCAATATGGCCGACAATGTCACTAGACATACCTCTCGTTTCTTTCTTTTTGAGACTCACAGTTTAAGTTTCAGCCTCAGAGTTGCTGCACTTTGCTCTCAGGTTTCCATTTGGTTTACTCATGCGCATTATCGTAGCATTTTAATACATGTCTAGCTCTGTTTAGATGAATTGTAAATTGATGTTTTACTTTTCCATCATGGCTGCCACTGTTGCTTGATACACCACTTCCTGTGGATTTGGCCCATTTGATGTTATATAAGCCAATCATTGTTTCTGCACTTTTACATGTGACCAAGACTACGGCTGTAGTCGAAACGCGTCGTGTAATTAAACGCTTTTTGCAAGTTTACTCTGTTTCGGATCTCGATTGTCCTGAGAGCGCATTTAACTTTGGTTTTGGTGGATATATATATATATATATATATATATATATATATATATATATATATATATATATATATATATATATATATATATATATATATATTCGTTGCATCGTCTGCTTGCAAATTTGACACAGACTCCAGCACGCTCTGGGTTGCTTGAAAACGAGTGTTTATTCAGGCCTCATGATTATAGGTGATGCGTTTCAACCGCCCAAGCGGTCTTTTTCGAACCTAAGGCCGCCGCCATTTTTCCCTCTTTTATAGTAGTGAAATGCTTAAAGTGACAGTGCAACATTAGCAGTAAACTTTCACACCTTGAAAATTAAAGTGACAGTGCAACAAAATATCCTGCAATGACATTTGCAATCAATATTAACATCATGTTATCAGGGTTTTCTCTTATATTGCTCAATATTATAAGCAAATAATGTAAAACCCGTAACAATAGATGAGTTCTACATAGATTAAGTAATAAATATACTTAAAACCATTAGATAATAAAACCATATTCAATCTTTAGGCAAGTGCTTTATTGATGGCCAACGTAATCACACCCCATCATCCCTGGGCTGAACATTAGCCATCAATAATCCTTATGTGCCAATGTTGCTTAATTTCTAAAGTGAATAGTGCTTTGTGCAAATAACATCTCATTGCTTCACATTTAAAATATGACGCAAAGCTAGCTCATAAAGAATTTCTCAGAGAACCATTCAATATGACTTATTCCTCTCCGACCGTTTTTGGGCAAGTGCCCTTGTACTTTCAAAGATTAACAAGGCTATTCACAAACTAACTAAAGTGCTTTGTGCTAAAAAACCCAAGTGCGACCATAAAATGATAATATTTACATGGAGTGGCTGCTAATCAACAACTCATGAACTTAATTAACTATTCTCCCCATATAGGGAGGCATACATAGTTAAGACTTCCGAACAGTGCAAAGTTAAGAAAACTTAAAACCAATTAGTATATATACACACACATCATCTCATCATAAGGGTACTGTTTTGATTTCAAAATCAATCTCTGATTAAAGATGTACATGCAAATCCTCTTCAGTATTGTGTCCATGCGGAATCTTACTGTTGAATCTAAGAATGTATCTCGATTCGAGCTGTCTCAGGCATTTCTCTCTGTTACCCCCCCCCCCCCGTAATCTTTGTTGAACTTGGTCAATCACAAAGTACTTTAAATCTTCCAATTTGTTGTCATGAAATTCATGGAAGTGTCTAGCCATGGGGTATGTCTGATCATTGTTCTTTATCGCTCGAATGTGCTGTAAGATCCTTTGGTGCACTGGTAAAATGGTACTACCTATGTACATTTTAAAACAACTACATTTTAAAATATACACCACAAACTGGCTTTTGCATGTTAGAGGCTTCCTGATTTGCCACTTTTTGTTAGAGAATGAAATGAAATGAAATTTGTACTTGTAAAGCGCACTTATACCCCCAAAGGGGTGTCCTGGCGCTGTACGCATACCGCTGTGGAACCCTTCCTGGCTTTTCCCTGTGAAATGTCCACTCCTGGGCACCCCCAAGGTGAAGCCAGGCATCCCAGCGCTGTTGGGGCCGTTGTGGAGATTAAGCAAGCTATTGCCCAGAGTTGCAGAGTGGGTCCCATGATTAGAATAGGCACCGAGGCGAGAATTATCAGGTCCGAGGAAATTGAGCCCAAGACCCGCCGAGGCAGGAATTGAACCCTGGTCCCGGGCCAGATCTCTGCATCAGGGTCTGCCGCTCTAACCATTGAGCCACACTTCTCCAATGGCAAGGGTATCTCAGTAGTATTTTCTCCATATTTACACGCCTTGCATTTGTGGCACTTCCTGAAGCCTCTACTGTCCCCAAGCCATGTTGTTTGCTGTGGAATGCCTGGGGTATTGGTAACTAATGCCTGCCGCAATGATCTTGCTTTACGAAAAGTAATAAGTGGCCCATTGCCCAACTTTTGACGTAAAAATATGTCTCCACGTAAAACATGCCAGTGATTTTGCATAATATATCTTATATCCTTATGCTGTTTATTGTACCCTGTGATGAAGCAGAATTGTGGTTTTGCTTCTACAGTCACACTGTTCTCAACAGGTTTCCCAAAAATCAACTGATCCCTGGGCCTTGTATCTGCTTTGGCTCTAGCTGCTTTCAAGACCGATGGACTATACCCTCGCTGTCTAAATCTCATATCTAGCTCTTCCTGTGCCTGATGTAATTGCTTAGGGCAGCTGCAATTACGTTTCATTCTTAAGTTTTCAGCATATGGTATGCCGGTCACCAGTTTCGGAGGGTGGAAGCTTTGGGCGTGGAGAATAGTATTCCCTGCCGTCTCTTTCCTAAATGTTTTGGTATTGATCGCTCCACCCTCAATGTACACAGTCAAATCCAAAAATTGCACCTCCTCTCTGCTTATGTGTGATGTGAACTTCAAATTTAAGTCATTGATGTTAATACGATCAATGAATGACTCAACAGAAGCTACATCACCCCGCCGAAAGATAAAAAGATCGTCTATATAACGGGTCCATAGCACCACGTTATCTGACAACTCTTCAGCAAAGTCAGCAGCTAGCACCTGCTCCTCCCACCAGCCCATATGCAAATTAGCATAGCTGGGTGCGACAGTACCAATTGTTCTACAAAATGGAAACTAAAATATGGAAAATGAGTGGAAAAGACTGAAGGAATTGGGTACTAACTCAGAATTAAACCACTTAGGAATTATAACTGTTTAATCATGAAGCTGACATCGCTCATCAGAAATAGAACAGAGTAACATTTACAAACAAAGCGGATTGGGTCTCATGGGTGCAGTCAAAAATGAATAGGGCACTTAGCCACTAATCTAACAAGCTCCTGGAGCCCAATAGACTAATTGTAGTTACTATGATGATACATCCCCACTCACCAAATGAGCGTACATACGAACTCGACTAAATTTGATTGTAGGACGAAATACATCGGTACTAAACCGTAGTAGCATTAATGAACAGGATGAGATGTAAGCCTAATTATGAAAAACTGTTGACCAGTAACATGAAAAACAATTGTGACCAGATAGAAATACAAGTCCCATAATGCCTCATAACGGGCTAATATGGCTTAACTATAAATAGATGAAAGAGAGGATGGACTCATGAAACCGTGAACAAGACCATCTCTTGGTCGAAACGTCGGTGGTGGTGATAATTGTGCTTTGAAAATAAATGGCAACAAAATCAAAAGTGATTACTGGAGTGCGGTGCAACTCTTTTTGGTGAGAAATATATATGCCTGATGACAGTTCTATTGTGGAAACTTTCAAGGTGCGGGACACTTTCACAAACCCACTGGGGTTTTTATGGCATTTTAACTCTGCAGCGTGCAAGCAACTCACTTGAGGAATACTACCCGGTACTTCAAAGACCAGAAGGCAGTGCAACTGCTAACGCCCACGGAGGCGGGGCCATAAGTGATTATAAGTGCGGGGATTGCTTGGCGTCTGCTGTGCTTATCTGCCCATGAGAGGAGCACGAAACGCGTTGGGCGATTGAACTGGTGTTTAGTGACTTTGCCGTTGTAAGCTACAGCTGTCACCATTAAACAGTGCATATACTTACCTTCCTGTGCGAGGCTTTCCTTAAGGGGACAACTTCTTCGTTATATATATATATATATCCTTTACACTCCAGCTCGTCCTTGCTGGTTTTTTCGGCGCTCTTGGCGGTACGCCATCCAACGGCTGATGCAAAAAGAACAGTTGATGAACAGAATGCAGAACAATGTCATACATTCACCCCAGTACAGAGATCTGCGCCTAAATCCATCGTTTTTGCTCACCATGCCATTCCAGTGTGAACCCAGCCATATGCAAATCAGTCTTGACCCTGTGCCTCATGGGAACAGTCCAGCCCGAACTGCCAAGCCAGGTCCTCCCTGGACTGGAAACAAGCATCCTAGGACCGGTTTCGGGGTTTCACCCCTCATCAGCCATGATAGCTTGACTCCAGTGGCATGGAGAGCACGGGACCCACGTCTGGGCATATGCGTCCCACTCGGGGTGACAAATGCAAAAAGAACAGTTGATGGACAGAATGCAGAACAATGTCATACATTCACCCCAGTACAGAGATCTGGTTCTAAATCCATCGTTTTTTTGCTCACCATGCCATTCCAGTTTGAACCCAGCCATATGCAAATCAGTCTTGACCCTGTGCCTCATGGGAACAGTCCAGCCCAAACTGCCAAGCCAGGTCCTCCCTGGACTGGAAACAAGCATCCTAGGACCGGGTTCGGGGTTTCACCCCTCATCAGCCAAGATAGCTTGACTCCAGTGGCATGGAGAGCACAGGACCCACGTCTGGGCATACCCGTCCCACTCGGTGTGACAAATGCAAAAAGAACAGTTGATGGACAGAATGCAGAACAATGTCATACATTCACCCCAGTACAGAGATCTGGGCATAAATCCATTGTTTTTTTGCTCACCATGCCATTCCAGTTTGAACCCAGCCATATGTAAATCAGTCTTGACCCTGTGCCTCATGGGAACAGTCCAGCCCGAACTGCCAAGCCAGGTCCTCCCTGGACTGGTAACAAGCATCCTAGTACCGGTTTTGGGGTTTCACCCCTCAGCAGCCAGGATAGCTTGACTCCAGTGGCATGGAGAGCACAGGACCCACGTCTGGGCATACCCGTCCCACTCGGGGTGACAAATGCAAAAAGAACAGTTGATGGACAGAATGAAGAACAATGTCATACATTCACCCCAGTACAGAGATCTGGGTCTAAATCCTTTTTTTTTTTGCTCACCATGCCATTCCAGTGTGAACCCTGCCAAATGCAAATCAGTCTTGACCCTGTGCCTCATGGGAACAGTCCAGCCGGAACTGCCAAGCCAGGTCCTCCCTGGACTGGAAACAAGCATCCTAGGACCGGTTTCGGGGTTTCACCCCTCATCAGCCAGGATAGCTTGACTCCAGACGCATAGAGAGCACGGGACCCACGTCTGGGCATACCCGTGCCACTCGGGGTGACAAATACAAAAAGAACAGTCGATGGACAGAATGCAGAACAATGTCATACATTAACCCCAGTACAGAGATCTTGGCCTAAATCCATCGTTTTTTTGCTCACCATGCCATTCCAGTTTGAACCCAGCCACATGCAAATCAGTCTTGACCCTGTGCCTCATGGGAACAGTCCAGCCCGAACTGCCAAGCCAGGTCCTCTCTGGACTGGAAACAAGCATCCTAGGACCGGTTTCGGGGTTTCACCCCTCATCAGCCAGGCTAGCTTGACTCCAGTGGCATGGAGAGCACGGGACCCACATCGGGGCATACCCGTCCCACTCGGGGTGACAAATGAAAAGAGAACAGTTGATGGACAGAATGCAGAACAATGTCATACATTCGCCCTTGTACAGAGATCTGGGCCTAACTCCATCGTTTTTTTGCTCACAATGCCATTCCAGTTTGAACCCAGCCATATGCAAATCCGTCTTGACCCTGTGCCTCATGGGAACAGTCCAGCCTGAACTGCCATGCCAGGTCCTCCCTGGACTGGAAACAACATCCTAGGACTGGTTTCGGGGTTTCACCCCTCAGCCAGGATAGCTTGACTCCAGTGGCATGGAGAACACGGGACCCACGTCTGGACATACCCGTCCCACTCGGTGGGACAAATGCAAAAAGAACAGTTGATGGACAGAATGCAGAACAATGTCATATATTCACCCCAGTACAGAGATCTGGGCCTATATCCATCGTTTTTTTGCTCACCATGCCATTCCAGTTTGAATCCAGCCATATGCAAATCAGTCTTGACCCTGTGCCTCATGGGAACAGTCCAGCCCGAACTGCCAAGCCAGGTCCTCCCTGGACTGGAAACAAGCATCCTAGGACCGGTTTTGGGGTTTCACCCCTCATCAGTCAAGATAGCTTGACTCCAGTGGCATGGAGAGCACGGGACCCACGTCTGGCCATACCCTTCCCACTCGGGGTGACAAATGCAAAAAGAACAGTTGATGAACAGAATGCAGAACAATGTCATACATTCACCCCAGTACAGAGAGCTGGGACTAAATCCATCTTTTTTTGCCCACCATGCCATTCCAGTTTAAACCCAGCCATATGCAAATCAGTCTTGACCCTGTGCCTCATAGGAACAGTCCAGCCCAAACTGCCAAGCCAGGTCCTCCCTGGATAGGAAACAAGCATCCTAGGACCGGTTTCGGGGTTTCACCCCTGATCCGCCAGCATAGCTTGACTCCAATGGCATGGAGAGCACGGGACCCACGTCTGGGCATACCCGTCCCACTCGGGGTGACAAATGCAAAAAGAATAGTTGATGGACAGAATGCAGAACAATGGCATACATTCACCCCAGTACAGAGATCTGGGCCTAAATCCATCGTTTTTTTGCTCACCATGCCAAGCCAGTTTGAACCCAGCATGTTTAAATCAGTCTTGACCCTGTGCCTCATGGGAACAGTCCAGCCCGAACTGCCAAGCCAGGTCATCCCTGGACTGGAAACAAGCATCCTAGGACCGGTTTTCGGGGTTTCACCCCTCATCAGTCAGGATAGCTTGACTCCGGTGGCATGGAGAGCACGGGACCCACGTCTGGGCATACCCGTCCCACTCGGGGTGACAAATGCAAAAAGAACAGTTGATGAACAGAATGCAGAACAATGTCATACATTCACCCCAGTACAGAGAGCTGGGACTAAATCCATCTTTTTTGCCCACCATGCCATTCCAGTTTAAACCCAGCCATATGCAAATCAGTCTTGACCCTGTGCCTCATAGGAACAGTCCAGCCCAAACTGCCAAGCCAGGTCCTCCTGGACTGGAAACAAGCATCCTAGGACCGGTTTCGGGGTTTCACCCCTGATCAGCCAGGATAGCTTGACTCCAGTGGCATGGAGAGCACGGGACCCACGTCAGGGCATACCCGTCCCACTCGGGGTGATAAATGCAAAAAGAACAGTTGATGGACAGAATGCAGAACAATGTCATACATTCACCCCAGTGCAGAGATCTGGGCCTAAATCCATTTTTTTTTGCTCACCATGCCATTCCAGTGTGAACCCTGCCAAATGCAAATCAGTCTTGACCCTGTGCCTCATGGGAACAGTCCAGCCGGAACTGCCAAGCCAGGTCCTCCCTGGACTGGAAACAAGCATCCTAGGACCGGTTTCGGGGTTTCACCCCTCATCAGCCAGGATAGCTTGACTCCAGTGGCATAGAGAGCACGGGACCCACGTCTGGGCATACCCGTGCCACTCGGGGTGACAAATACAAAAAGAACAGTCGATGGACAGAATGCAGAACAATGTCATACATTCACCCCAGTACAGAGATCTTGGCCTAAATCCATCGTTTTTTTGCTCACCATGCCATTCCAGTTTGAACCCAGCCATATGCAAATCAGTCTTGACCCTGTGCCTCATGGGAACAGTCCAGCCCGAACTGCCAAGCCAGGTCCTCTCTGGACTGGAAACAAGCATCCTAGGACCGGTTTCGGGGTTTCACCCCTCATCAGCCAGGCTAGCTTGACTCCAGTGGCATGGAGAGCACGGGACCCACAACGGGGCATACCCGTCCCACTCGGGGTGACAAATGAAAAGAGAACAGTTGATGGACAGAATGCAGAACAATGTCATACATTCGCCCTTGTACAGAGATCTGGGCCTAACTCCATCGTTTTTTTGCTCACAATGCCATTCCAGTTTGAACCCAGCCATATGCAAATCCGTCTTTACCCTGTGCCTCATGGGAACAGTCCAGCCTGAACTGCCATGCCAGGTCCTCCCTGGACTGGAAACAAGCATCCTAGGACTGGTTTCGGGGTTTCACCCCTCAGCCAGGATAGCTTGACTCCAGTGGCATGGAGAACACGGGACCCAGGTCTGGACATACCCGTCCCACTCGGTGGGACAAATGCAAAAAGAACAGTTGATGGACAGAATGCAGAACAATGTCATATATTCACCCCAGTACAGAGATCTGGGCCTATATCCATCGTTTTTTTGCTCACCATGCCATTCCAGTTTGAATCCAGCCATATGCAAATCAGTCTTGACCCTGTGCCTCATGGGAACAGTCCAGCCCGAACTGCCAAGCCAGGTCCTCCCTGGACTGGAAACAAGCATCCTAGGACCGGTTTTCGGGGTTTCACCCCTCATCAGTCAAGATAGCTTGACTCCAGTGGCATGGAGAGCACGGGACCCACGTCTGGCCATACCCTTCCCACTCGGGGTGACAAATGCAAAAAGAACAGTTGATGAACAGAATGCAGAACAATGTCATACATTCACCCCAGTACAGAGAGCTGGGACTAAATCCATCTTTTTTTTGCCCACCATGCCATTCCAGTTTAAACCCAGCCATATGCAAATCAGTCTTGACCCTGTGCCTCATAGGAACGGTCCAACCCAAACTGCCAAGCCAGGTCCTCCCTGGATAGGAAACAAGCATCCTAGGACCGGTTTCGGGGTTTCACCCCTGATCAGCCAGCATAGCTTGACTCCAATGGCATGGAGAGCACGGTACCCACGTCTGGGCATACCCGTCCCACTCGGGGTGACAAATGCAAAAAGAATAGTTGATGGACAGAATGCAGAACAATGGCATACATTCACCCCAGTACAGAGATCTGGGCCTAAATCCATCGTTTTTTTGCTCACCATGCCAAGCCAGTTTGAACCCAGCCATGTTTAAATCAGTCTTGACCCTGTGCCTCATGGGAACAGTCCAGCCCGAACTGCCAAGCCAGGTCCTCCCTGGACTGGAAACAAGCATCCTAGGACCGGTTTTCGGGGTTTCACCCCTCATCAGTCAGGATAGCTTGACTCCGGTGGCATGGAGAGCACGGGACCCACGTCTGGGCATACTCGTCCCACTCGGGGTGACAAATGCAAAAAGAACAGTTGATGAACAGAATGCAGAACAATGTCATACATTCACCCCAGTACAGAGAGCTGGGACTAAATCCATCTTTTTTTGCCCACCATGCCATTCCAGTTTAAACCCAGCCATATGCAAATCAGTCTTGACCCTGTGCCTCATAGGAACAGTCCAGCCCAAACTGCCAAGCCAGGTCCTCCCTGGACTGGAAACAAGCATCCTAGGACCGGTTTCGGGGTTTCACCCCTGATCAGCCAGGATAGCTTGACTCCAGTGGCATGGAGAGCACGGGACCCATGTCAGGGCATACCCGTCCCACTCGGGGTGATAAATGCAAAAAGAACAGTTGATGGACAGAATGCAGAACAATGTCATACATTCACCCCAGTGCAGAGATCTGGGCCTAAATCCATCGTTTTTTTGCTCACCATGCCATTCCAGTTTGAACTGAGCCATATGCAAATCAGTCTTGACCCTGTGCCTCATGGGAACAGTCCACACCGTATCAAACCGAGCAGACCTCCCAAAACCGGAAGAATGGATCGCACTCACAGGGAGATTAAAATTCCTTTAATCTCAGCAATTTCCAATCATTACGGGCAAATAACTCCAACCAACGCGTTGGGACCGCCACCTCCCCGGGGCTTGTATAAATTATGCGTGTATAATTGTCCCTTTCTATCTTGGCGTGGATGGCACTGTGCTAATCCTATGCTTAAAGACTTTGATAGAAAAGCAGACATTTGAGGTGAGCAGATCTAGAGTGTCGCTGGTGTTGAGAGTGCTCTATACAGGAGCTGCTTTCCACCTAAACTTGAGAACTACCCAGAGTACTCTGCTTCTTTTTTACATATATATATATATATATATATATATATATATATATATATATATATATATATATATATATATATATATATAAATACATACATACATATATATATATATATCTAGCAGAGAGCAGTGTAAATGCCCCATTCTGCCTGACCGGGTAGAACAAAGACTATCTGATGGCAGGGGGTGCCGACCCTTAGCGAAAATGAGCGGGTACCACACTCTTTTCCCTTTTTTGGACACCAATCCCTAGTATACAGTGGACTTTCTGCAACTCCCTACCCTGAGGGCTGCAAGATCAGAACCCTCCAATTAGCCCCCATAACGATGCAGAAAAAATGTCTGTTGCCCAGGGGTGGATGGTACAGCCCAATACAGGCAAGCTCTATACCCCATCATTTTCTCAGTTTCTTTCTCTGGTAGTCGGCAGATAGAGGGCTATCACACCAATTCACTCATACACTGCAGCAGAAAGCCCTCTAAATCATTGTGAAAACACATAAAAAAATAATGGGATGTGTCACTTGTCAGTCTTGGCTCTGTGGCCCACCTCCAGGCACCAGACAGTTTTCTGCCCCCCCTGAAGCGGACGGGGGGGCCGTCCCATCTCTGCCAGTCCATGTATTAAACTATGCCCACAGAAATTTCAATTTCCTCTTACATGCCATGGGGCTTGGCTGCCATATTTGAATTCTCGGTTGGCCAGTACCCAGGGAACCCTACCAACTAAAGGCATGTCTGAAATCTAAAGTCCCCGGAGGGATACAGCAGGTTTTCTAATCCAGTATGGCCTGTAATAGCCAAAACTGTGCCTAACAACACCCAGCATCCTGTTACTAGTCATTGGGGATCATTACAGTATTCAGGCTCTGGATTGGCTGTCACCCAGGGAACTATACCAACTCAGGGCATGTCTGAAAAATACAGACCCAAATCCTCAGTGGCGTGGCTTGCGTGGATCCCAGCGTACTTTACTTCCCCAGATTGCCCGGTAAATACAAAATGATGTCTAAAAACACCCAATTTCCATTTACTTGCCATTAAGTATCACTGCAGTATTTGAGCTCTGGGTTAGCTGATTTCCTGAGAAACCTGCCAACCCTGGCATGTCTGAGATCTAGAGACCTAGGGAGACCCAGAGCAGTATAGCTTGCAAGGATCCAAACAGTTTTTCTTACCCACAATTGTCTGCAAACATCAAGATAGTGCATAAAATTACCCAATTTGTACTCACTTTGAATGGGGGATCGCCACAGTATTCGGGTGTAGCATCTGCTGGCACCCAGGGAATCCTATCAACTCTAAGCATTTCCGAAAACTAGGGATCAGGGGAATCTACAGTGATCATAGAATGCCATGCAAACATCAAACCAACACCTCAAAACACAAACACAAAACACCTAAAAAAAGTTGCTCTCACCTCCCATGGTGGATCTCTGTGGTATTCTGGCCTGGGTCAGGCGACATCCAGGGAACCCTATCAACCCAAGTTGTTTTTGAAAAATAGAAACACACAGGAATCCAGGGTGGTGTGGCTTGTATGGGCCAAAAAGGATTCAGCACTAGCTGAGTGGGCTTGGTGGAGTCGCCAGCACTTAAGTGATTAAAGTGATATGGTATGACAGATTGCATAACTGTTTATGATGGCTTTATGTAACAGATTGTGTCCCACATTCCATGGCAAGCAACTTAAAACTGTGTGACAACTGCACGATGAACTGAATGACAAATTGTAACTCTCCATATTCGCAGGAAGTGACATCACTGCTTTCCCCAGAATCCACATCTACAGTAAGCGACATTACTAGTTTCCCACCTAAATCATCTTTGAATGAAGATGCCAGAGAAGTACACCTCATGTCTAAGTGTCTGCCTCTACAGGACGTGACATCACTGGCTTCCTGACAAAATCATATTTTAAGGCAGAAGCCAGCCGAGTGGACTTCATTTTCCATCATCCATCTCCATAGGAAGTGACATCACTGCATTTCCTAGCATCCAACTCTATAGAAAGTAAAATTGCTTCCTCCCTTCTCACGAATTCGTTAATCTCCTCAGGGTGTCCCACAGCCTGGGTGTCTCTAGCAAATAGCAGACATAGAGAGTTGTTTTGCTGGATTAGACCTGTTAAGAGCAGGCACTGACGAGGGCATTGCCTGCTTGGGCCTTGTAAGGACAGATACAGATTAGTGTATTGCCTGTTTGGCCTGTTAAGACTTGGAAGGCTCTTGGACCAGAACCCCTGTTTCACTCCAAGCTGCAAGGTAAAATGTAATCATGTGCCTCATTCACCACCCCACATTGCCCACTCCCACAATCGCGTCCAGACATAGACCACACAAACACTCACATAGCAAGCTTACAACATATAGACCCAACCTCTTATACATTACACTAACCACCACACATCCTCAAACTATCAAACACACATTCCAATTCAGTACCTTTAATGCAGGCTTTGGAGTCTTCCATGCTTCAGACATTGCAGACCACATCCCTTATCAGAAGCTTGAAGTATCTTCATCACAGAAACATGGTTCACCCCCACATACTCACACATCGTAGATGCCCTTGTTCCCTGAGGTTACAGTGTCCACCTTCCAGACTGTGCACATAAGGGAGGAAACCTTGCTGTCATCCATAAGTCCTTCTGACGCTGTACCCTAGGTAAGAAAGTGATACTCAACTCCATGGAGCCCATTACTCAATTCCCACTCTGTGTAATTCAATCTGCCACCTTCTATCCCATCTCAGGCCTTCTGTGCAGCACAAAGATGAATTCTTGGATCTCACCATTTCATCTATCTGTCATGCCCACACCACTGTTCAGGTTGACTTGAACCTCCCAGAAAAAGCAGGCTCAAAAAAGATAGACACCCTCCTAAACTTTATAGACATGCTCATCGTGGTATAGCATGTTTTCCAACTAACACACTCCAATAGTTAGACCCTAGCTCTCATGTTCTCAACGTCAGCAACAATTCAATACAAACCACATACATCCTTGGACTAGAATGACCACCTCGCTATCCCCTTCTCCATGTTCTGCATCCTACCAACAAACTGAGGTCACCCCAAAAGAAAACACCATTCTTCAGACCTTTCAAAAACGTTTCTATCTGCAACTTAAAGTCTGAACTCCTTTTTCGCCCTGTCAGCTCCACATCTGACATCAGTACCCTTCTGACTGACTTCAACTTGTTCTTTGTAACATAATAAAACACCTTGTACCACCTAAAAGATGGAAGTGCAAGCCAAAACATTCAGCATCCTGGTACTCTAAAGAACTTACTGACAGCAAATGCTGCTTCCACTGATAATGCCAACCATGTCCTGCATGACCCTGCAGCAGGAAGACAGTTACCTTAAACATCCCTGACCACAGATGAAGAAGCCCCCTAAGTCCGATATTACTGGATCTCTGAGGTGTCTTCGACACTGTCAACTATCCCACCCTCATCCACATCCTAAAATCTCATATTGGATTCACTTCAAATGTCCTTCAGTTGGTCTCTTCCTACCTTTGCAATGGACACCTGTTCACACGAACAGAAGATCCTTAACACTCGTGGAGTCCCTCAGAGTTCCACACTGTCTCCATCATCTTCAACCTTTACATGGACCTCCTTGGAACTCTACTCAGAACAACATCAAAATTCACTGATATGCTAATGACACACAACTCTACTTGAAAGTCTCCTCCGCTTCAAACTTCCAGAACCTCAAACACTGCATGCAATTAATCACGCTTGCATTTCCATCAAGTATCTGAAGCTCAATCCAACCAAGAAAGAATTCCTGTTATTTGACAAGAACAACAAGCAAGAAATAGTACAAACACGGCTCAATGACATGAACCTTCACAGCTTTGACCCACAACTTTCACCTAAAGCCAAGATGCTTGGATTCACCTTCGGACACTAACCTCACTTTCAGAGAAAAAAATGGCAAGAAAAGAAAATAGGGCCTAATATTAGCTACCTCTACTAAATAAAGTGAAACCACCACCCCTCTAGAAAGTGACTTCAGAGCTGCTGTTCCAGTCCTCATACTCTTCATCTGGATGGTGGAAACACCCTGCTCCCTGGCCTCCCAGGCTTCATGCTTGCCCCTCTTAACGATAACAGCATCTGACAAGCCTCAGCATATGATAATGTCATTACCATTCTGATGGAATTCAATTGGCTTCGCATGCCAGACTACATCATCTTCAAAACCAGTTGCATCATTTTCAAAGCCACTATGTCAGGCCATTCTATCTGGCTGACAAGTTCACCATCTCTGGTGGCTCTCTGCACATCCGCAGTCAGGATACTTTGATACTAGAGACAAAGAAGTGTGATAAAAAGGACAAAAAGGGTAGCAGGCCTTATGCATCAGTGCACCCAGGATATGGAAAAACATCCTCAACTGCAACAGGACTGCCCTAACCGTGCTCCAATTTAGAAAAGAGTTGATTATACACCTGTTTAAAAAACACTATACCACAATTCACTAACAAGACAGTTCTTTTCCCAGAACACAGCTCTCGCTCTCATCAGATGTTGACTATGTTCTTGCCTTTGATCCTGTATAGAGCTCTGCTGCCTTGTTGCTAGTTTCACGCAATACAAATGCCACATATATACATACATGCATGACAAATCTCTCTAATGTTGTAAGTACCCCGGGAAATGTTCTTGTGAGGTGTTGAAAGTTCTATGTAAATAGCAATACAAAGCATTGCAAAGTGTCACAAAGAGCAGCAGCAATCAACTTTCATGTACAAAAGCTATTATGTACCAAAGGTTGACCCTTGTACATCGGCAAAACGACCTTGCATCACCACTTTTTATTTTATGCAAAGGGGACTTGTCTGGGATAGGACTTGTCTGGGATAGGACTGTACAAAAACTATAGACATTGTAGCAAAGCCAGATCTACTAAAGGCGCGTGATCAGGCTTTGCATCAAATCCTACATTCAAGGGAAACCCGGCTCAAGAATGGGTAAAATAGCATATTGCTTGATGTACTTACAAGTAACGTGTGCTTTATAGTAAAGCACACATTGTACATGTTTGACCCCTGTGTGGTGATCTACATGTAGAAATTTGTAATGGAGGTTGTCCATTAAGTAGAAATCATATGCTAGACACTCCTGACTCTGCTTTGTTGCACACTACGAGGCAGTGGCGGCTGGTGGATTTTAAATGTGGTGAGGCAAAAACTGTGAGAGCTTCCAAACTTAAAAAATGGGGGAGAGGGCAGAAAATTTTAGCAATGAAAGAATTCACATGGTGAATGTTACAGCATCCTGTCAGTCATGGAAAACTTTGTACTTCAGCGTACATCAGCATAATGCATGGAGCAACAGCACAGTGTGCGGTATTTTCATCTACACATAACCGCACACCAATACAAGTATGCACTGCTTTAAGAACAATTTGGATCTAAGTAGAAAACTTGTATTTGTGCACAGGTCTTGCTGCCATCAATTGCTTTTTACAGTTTTATTGCATGTTTCGGACATTTGGCCAAGAGACCAAGGCCAGAAGCAGACAAGCAAGCTTCTCTCATACTAGGTGCACACCCCAGGTGCCTTATTGCTGGCAATACTCATATTTAAGTTCGGACCTTTTACCATTCCATCTGTTTTCCACTGAGATCCTCAGTGCATGCTAAGATTGGTAATAGAAGTGCCATGTATCTCCATGTCTGCAGAAGGCGCCCGGGCATTGCTTGCTGTAGTGGCCATTTTCTTTAATTCATGGAGGTGATGGGACCTAGTGGCCACTGCTGCCGGCCTTGCAATATTGGAAACCTGTCTCGAATCCTGTGATTCCCGGCAAAGTGTAGCATGGTATGTGTCTGTTGTCAAGCGCTCTTGTACCCTAAGGCAAGGTTCACGCCAAGTGCAACTGCCATAAAGAAAATGTGAATTCTGCCTCTCACCCACGGCTCTAATCACATCCTACAAATATCAAGGGCGAAGCATTAACGTTTGATGGCAGAAAGAGATACCCAAAGAGATACCCAAAGAGATACCCAAAGAGATACCCAAAGAGATTCCCAAAGAGATACCCAAAGAGATTCCCAAAGAGATACCCAAAGAGATACCCAAAGAGATTCCCAAAGAGATACCCAAAGAGATTCCCAAAGAGATACCCAAAGAGATTCCCAAAGAGATACCCAAAGAGATTCCCAAAGAGATACCCAAAGAGATACCCAAAGAGATTCCCAAAGAGATACCCAAAGAGATTCCCATCTAGAGGCTTAATTGCACAATGTGAAACTGGATAATCTGGACTCAATCCTGCCTTCCCTGCTTGACCAAATGATGTGATTCTTGCAAATACTGTAGTTCTATTTCACTTTATTTCACCTAGCCTCCTTTATGTTCTTCATCACATATGAGATCACCTTCAACTAGACATGGTCAGGAGGTGTGCTGTAGGAAACATGATCTGCTCAGTAGCATCTCAATGTCAAACTCACTGGAATGAACACCTGCCTGGCAGGAGAACCGGAGCAGCAAGGATGGCCTTTCCAAGCGATGCATGTATCTATGCATACATACATACATACATGTGTACATATACAGGCCTGTCTAGGCATCTAGAAAGACAAGTAATCCAGGAGTCTTTATAAATAGGCAATCAGTGTAACAGGAATCCTAAGGGTGTCAGTGTGTATTATCTGGCCCCAGGTATCCTAATAGCCTCATCCCTAAGCCTCATGCCATAGCCATAGCTTGCACACTGCTGCTGAGTCAATGTAAGTGAGCTGATTTAAAGTCACTAATAATAAAGCGTCCAAATCTGCCACATGTGACTGGCTTCCAAAACACAGACACTGTAGCGAATCCTTATCATCTGCCACATGTGGTTATTTATTACAGCAGCTTTAGCTGCTATTTTGAGCGGGAGAGCGAATGACACTGGCCAGTAAAAAAAACTTTTTTAAAGAGCAGCCCATGTTTTTCTTAGTTACCAAAACAGGAGCTCCCTATGTGACAAGCCACATTGTTGATGCTATTTTCAAGTTTGTCCCACTGCTGTGTTACCCAGTGGCAGTCGCCGTAACTCGAAGGTGAGGGGGCAGAGGACAGACAGACAGACGGGTGGGCAGGCAAGGGGGGGAGGGATGGGAAAATAATAATTTTTTTAAACTTACCTGTCGCTGCTGCCTCCAACGCCGACGGCCGCCTCGGTGCTCTCCCAGCAGTCTCTGGGAAGGCAGAGGCTGACCAGCCAATCCAGACGCTGCTCTCTATGAGTGCAGCACCAGGATTGGATTGGTTTGAGGTGCCTGCTCTGCCGCTCAGGCACTGCCTTGTAGCCTGCAGCTTTTCTCCAACCATGCTGTGAACACAGCTGGGTTGGAGAAATAGAAGTGACCTTGTCTGTTTGGCCGGCCTAGGACGGCCGGCCAAACTTACATGCGCACTTCTAAGTGCCCACCACCTGCCTGTCATGGCCCGGCTCGCCCCGCCCTACAAGCATGCCAGAGCAAGTCGCAGAAAAATAAAATGAGATTGTTTCATTATTATTTTATTTTTCTGTGACTGACTCTGACAAGAGGGGCGATGCTCCTCCGCCATTAAGGAGGAGCCGCCCCTGGTGTTACCTGCTTTTTTACACAGTACAAGCGAATGAGGCAGTGGAAAAAGGCAAGTCTATTTAAAGTCTCAAAACAGAACTAGCCAACGCTGGAAAACACATGTAGCAAAAGCAAAATATAATGCAATCTTTAATGATAGTAGCTTTAATGGGAACATAGGTGCCAACCTGTATTCTTGTCTTGGGCTTAAGTGGCAACAAGCAAGATGAGAGAGGCGCACTCTGAAGAGAAAGGGTCAGGTTCAGCTACATAATGTTTTCAAAGGTGAAACAAAAAAATACACTTCCTTTAAGTACTGTAACTACACCATCCTATCCATAAAACTACATGTTATGTGATGTTATGTTATGTGAATTTGTAGAGTGCGGCTAATCACCTGTGAAGGTTGTGAGGGTATCCAGGCGCTGAGTAGGCCAGGCCTAAGGGGGTGGAGGGTAGGAGATCATGCCTGTTTCATCTGAAAGAGTTGTGCCTTGAGGTTATAGTGCACACTTCTAGTGTGTACTTATTATAAGTGTTCAACATGGCTTTAAAAAAGAAAAGGAAAATCTTGCACCTCCTCATCTGATGGATGGGGGTGCAAGAAAGAAGGGAGGGGGTAGGAGGGACGTGTGCAAGCAACTACGAAGCAGATGGGGCGGGAGGGACAGGTCATTCAACAAGGAGGAGGGGGAAAGATGGGACCACACAACAAGGATGGGAGAGGGGGGTGGGAAAAACGAGAGCAACCAACAAGGGCAGCAGAGGGGGTTGGAGAGACGGGAACAAGTAACAAAGGCGGGAGAGTGGGTGGGAGGGATGGGAAGGGGTAGAGAGGGCCGCCAATCTCATAGAGTGCTAGATTGAAAGTAAAAAAAAAAGTCCCTCTGTAAGTAGGCTGCCAAGGAACACTAGCTGCAGACACAAAACTGTACTTGGCTCATGCTCCGTGGAAGACCAGAAGGCAGGAATAGAAGGTGGAAGCATGAGGGCTAACCAATGAGAAGCAAGCAAATAAAGAGAGAAGTGGAAGCCAACCTATGGTAAGTAAGGTGCGGGCTCCAAAGATTGTTTTAAGCTTTTTTGTTTTCAATCAATTTCGCAAGTAAAGCGCATGCGCTGTCAGGCAAACCTAAAAACACAAGCAGGAAAGGGCCAGATGGCAAAGACTAAGACAGATAATGAGGAACATCAATAAATCACTGAGAAAGGAGGAAACAAAGTGTGTGATTGTTGGTCCCTTTACTTTCCTTATACATAAGTAAAGTTTATTGGTCTGTAAGCGCCCATAAATTCATGAAGCACTTTTTGGAAACAAAACTACACAGCTAAAAGCAAGGAATTAACTAACGCACCCCTCGTCTTCTATATATTTTTAGGGTCACCATGGATCATGTATGGTTGTTTATGTGTTTTTTTAGTTGTTAGTCTTCGCCTGAAGGCAAATTTAGATGTCCTTTGTCAAAAGACCTATTGTTACAACTCTTAATAATTAATATGGTAGAGTGGGCTTCAGGTAAGCCCAATTCAACCATTGGCTTATTTGGCTCCGCCTCTTTCAGCCATTGGCTTGTGACATCTTGGATCAGCCCGCAGGCTACTGGATGTCTCACCAAGTGCTACTTGAAGTTTTTTTGTGCTCTTTCTGTGCTTACACTTCCCTGCCTGTTGCTGCACCTCCCTCCACTCTCTCTTGTATCCATTGCTTGAAGAGACACACCAGTGATCTGTTTACCCAACCCCTCTCCCTGCTCTCCACGTTCCCTGGTTCATACCCACCCCACTCAACCGGTGCTCTCCGGCCCCTATTATTCCCACCCACCGGTCTCTCTCTGCCCCCCACTTCTCCATCTGCCATCACCTGCTACTTGCTGATATTGGCTTTGCCGTCACTTCTAAAATTGTGGCGCAAGCTTTTGCAAAGTCTATAGCTCTAGGTCACATTTTAAAACCTAGTACAATTAGCTTTGCCAATGCTTTTTTAACCCTTGCTTTGGACTTAAAAACATACTATTAATGATTACACATGACTTGACCAGCCAATTAGGTAATAACACTGTTAAATGGAGGAAAAATGGCTTCAGGCAAGATGATGGCAAGATAATATCGTTAAAGTAGGAAGCAGTGAGCAGTAGCATTGCCTTCTACGGGCCTCCTGTTTGCGTGCCTTTTCGAGGGCATCAGGGCCCAAGATAGGCAACTTTACTTCCAAGCCAAAGCAAGCAGTCAGATATTGGCCAGTTGAAAGTGTGGGTGAGGAGTTTGAATTGTGCTAGTTCGTAAACGGGGAGCCAGTGGAGCTTCGTCAGGTGTGATGTGATGTCAGTGTGGCATGGGAGGTTGAGAGTGATTCTGGCCGCTGAGTTCTGAATGGTCTGCAGCCTTCTGGTGAGTTTTTTGTTGATCCCGCCATTGAGGGTGTTCCCATAGTGCAGCTTGCTTGTGACCAGGGCATGTGTGATGGTTTTCCAGGCGCTGATTGGGGGCCATTTGAAAATCTTCCTCAGCATCTTCAGGCTGTGGAAGCATGAGGCGTTGATGGCATTGACTTGGGCTGTCATGTCGAGTTTGCTGTTGATGATGATCCCGAGGTTCTTGGCTTGGGTGTTGGGGGTGGGTGTTGGCCCTAGCTCTGTTGGGAACAAGGTGGAGTCTTACGGTGATGTGCTCTTCCTGAAGATCAGGATTTCAATTTTGACAGTTGGTCTTCATCCAGTGGGCAATTTCAGTCATGAAAGTATTGAACTTGATCCCGGTACTGGGCGTTTGAAGAGAACGAGATGTGTGTAATCGACATAGGAAAGGACATTGATATTGTTAGAGCAGATGATGCTGGCTAGAGGGATTTTGTATGAGATGAATCTGGTCAGGTCAGGGAGGATCCTTGCAGAACTCTGCAGATTAAGTCATGGGCATCAGAGGTGTATGGTGTAACCCTGTTTTCCTATGTAGATGACACCCAGGTCATCTTTTCTTTGTCATCCACACAGGACCCTGGATCCTCCGGTCTTAACCAGGGCTTGAGCCAAATCTCTTTATGGATGAATAACAACCTATTCAAGCTCAATGGGAATAAGGTGGAGGCCATGGTCCTAGGTAAGAATCCTTCTCTTAGGGGCCCACAGCATTGGCCGGCTTCTTTAGGGGCTCTTCCCAATCTTTCATCTAAAGTCAAAAACCTGGGCTTTTTGCTGGATGATGGTCTATCTATGAAGCCTCAGTTAGCTAAGGTCACCTCCTCCTGCTTCGGGGTGCTTAAATGGGTGAGAAAAATTATCTGGATGCTCTCCTTGCCAGCTCAAAGGACTCTGATTTAAGCTCTTGTTTTATCAAGACTAGATTATGGCAATGTGTTGTATTTGTGAACTGATAAGACCTCGATTCGACGACTAAAGCTTGTCCAGAACTCAGCAGTCAGACTTCTGTTTCGGCTGCAAAAACATGCTTCTGTTTCTCATCTTTTTCATCAGCTCCATTGGCTCTCGATCACTAAGCACATCCAATTCAAAGCCTTGTGCTATATGTACAGGATGAAAGCTGGTTTGGGTCCGTGCTATATCCAGGAGCTAGTGGTGCCCTATCAGCCCACACGTTTGCTAAGCTCAATGAACCAGGATCTGTGTACTATGCCTAGGTTCAGACTGGACCGTATGGGTGGGTGCTCTTTCACTGTTTTGGGCCCCGAACTGTGGAACGCTCTTCCTGAGTCTCTGAGAAAGTGTACTTCACTTCTCACATTTCGAAAAAAGCTGAAGACTTGGTTATTCTAAATAGCAGCTATGTCACCTTACCTTCTTTATTAGCGCCGGCAAACCCTATGTGGATAGCTGTTGCGCTTTATAAAAAAAATCTAAAATCCGTATTTGTAAAGCGCGAACTACTCACCCTTACGGGTCTCAAGGCGCTGGGGGCCGTCGTGGAAATTAAGTGAGCTATTGCCCAGAGTCACATGGTGCTGAGCTGAGCTGCCGCCGGAGCTGGGGATCGAACCGTGAACCCTGTGCTCAGAAGTCAGCTGCCCTGGCCGCTGCACCACACCTCTCCACCTTTATAAGACTATAAATAATAATAATAAATAATAATGGTGCACGATTGACTGACTGGGTCCAGTCAGGAAGGGGCAGATCCATCAGAGTGCTTGTCTTTAGATTCTAATTTCGTGGAGGCGTTGGATGAGGATAAGGTGGGAGACTGTGTCAAATGCTGCGGAGAGGTCCAGGAGGATGAGGGCCCCCGTGTCTCCTCTGTCCATAGTTGTGCGGATTTCATCCATGGCAGTGATAAGGGCAGATTCCATGCTGTAGTTGGGTCTGAAACCAGACTGAGTGGTGTTAGTAGTTGGTGGTCGTTAAAGTATTTGGTGAGGTGTCTATTGATGATTACCTTGGCCGGTAATGGTAGAAGTGACATCAGCCTATAGCTGGCGAGTGTTGAAGGGTTCACAGAAGGTTTCTTCAGTAATGTCCAATCAGGCTGGAAGCAGTCTTGGGGTGCTAGTGTTCCAGTTTGGACAGGACCTCGCTTGGCAGTTTAGGCTGACTGCTCCTATTGGACCAAATTGACCTATTAGACCAAATTGAAAGGGGTAAAATACACCCTTAAAGCTGTAAAGCCTAGAGTCACACTTCCAGGTTTACTGCACATATGTCTTTACCTGGGACAAATCTCTTTCACCCAAAACCCCTAAGAGGGAAGGACAGAGATGGGCTGTCCCTGTGGTGCCTTGTGGCCATTAGATGACTCAAGAGACACACTGTGATCTTTTGGTATCCGGATTTGGATGTCGGTGCTGTAAGTTCCTGAGATGGTGGGATATGCCTTAAAATGTTTCACTCCGTCTCTACATTCTTGAACGCGTGCGCAGCTGACTGTGCTCCTGCAATCAGTCGTACTGCAACAACGCAGAATGAAATGCATGTGATCCATGCCAATCTTTTGCCAGGGTGCTTCAATGTTAAATAGACCTCTCTGCCCATCCTCGTGTAAGAGTAGTCGGCGTTGATTGCCTGGCATGAAGTTCAGGAACACTTTGGTTGACCTAAATGGAGCGATTGTAATTGTAAATTGTATTCATAAAGTGCTTACTACCCCTGATGAGGCGTTGAAGCACTTTGCGAGGAGTAGCATGCTACTCTAGAATGAAAGGAAATGTATGTATGTTTTAGACCTTTGAAAGCATGGCATTCAACCAAGACTCCAAGGAAAGCAATCATGAATGAACGAAGTTACCAAGAGAAGGGATAAATGCACATTTTCAATAACTTCTTACATTGTAACAGGATCGGCTCATTCCTGATTTCCATAGAGAGCATTCCAGAGCTTGGCTGCTGCCACTGAGAAGGCCTGTCCTCCCACCAGTGCTTAATTTGAGCTGGTGGTTTCCGTGCTCAGCACCGGCACTTAATTGTCAACACCAGTGCTTATGACAGTCTGCCACAAGGTGGCGCTGTCTGGCTAATTTAGAGATTACCACAACAGCAGGCAATTAATATACATTAAAAATGACTATTACCTGCCGCACAACCCATTCTTATAGCCTTAGAGGCCTGAAATAGTTTGAATGGATGATAATGCTTAATTGAATGAATCAGTGATTTCAGAGACATATTTCCCATTCAGTTGTGAGTACCAGGCTCAGTGCACAAGAAAGGGATGTCGCGCGCAATTAACTTCTTCTGGAGCCCAGAAGCTGAAAACATGGAAGAGGGACAACGAAGCTAAGAAGTGCCAGCAAAGCAGCCTGGCTCTCTGGCTTCATTGCACACTTGGCTGTTTTGCAACCATTTAATGACTAGTCAGGGTAGAATTAAACACCAAAATCTAAGAGGCATCCAGCAGACAAGGACAGGATTCCCCTATGACCCACCCACTCCTCTCCTTCCCCAATCTCTCCAGCTGGGACGTTTTCCTCAACACCCCATCCCAACCAATGACCACCACTCTCATTTGTCCCCACGTACCATCCCGGGACTTTGAAGAAACCCTCTTCCAAACCAGGCTATTTACCGCCTTTTCCAGTCCATCTTTCCAACAGTCAGACTACCAGCTCACATATTGACCTCTCCACCATACACTCCTCCTTCTTATCCACCCCACCCTTCTTCCCCTGCTTCCTCTCCAATTAAACGGAATCCTTCCCACACCCCATACATCTCTCCACACCCCACCCTCATTCCTGTACTGCCACTCGACCCATTACTCACCTATAGCAACCTCTACCTTTCTCCTCCCCTTTTCTCTAACCAAGAACAACCATCCACATTCTACTTCTACACTCCTGGACAATTCTCCTCATCGTCCATGTCTCTGCCCCCCACACACTCACACTACCTAGTTCACATGCCATCACCCCTCCCTCCTCTCTTCACCTCCCCTGAGCCCCTCCCTTTCTTTGACTCCCATCTCTCCCCTCATACCGTCATCCCACCACAACCTTCACCCTTCTCCACCTCATTTAATACACAATACATCTATCTCTTCCAATGATTGCCCTGAGAATTTTTTCTTCACCACAGCAGCACCCACACTTATTTCCAACCAACACCACTTGGCTCTTCACCCTCCACTTCATAATCCATTACCCCATCACATCTTCTTTCCTCCCCGCCTCCCCATTCTACCTCTCAAGTTGAACTCCCCTCAGAACCCATCGCCCCTACTGAGTATTTTAACATTCCGTGCTCAGCTCTGCTCTCCTTGGAAAATAAACTAGGCCACCTCATCTAAAATTAATAAAGAAACTTAGACGGCGGACTGCTGTTTCTGCACCTCACACTAGTTTCAATTGAATCAGGTTCCTTGCGCAACAAGCCCTAGCACCAGCCGTCGGGTGATGCCTCTGTAGATCTCATCGTAAGCAATAGAGGGGTTGGGCGTGCGAAGTTCTCATCATGAGAACGAAACGCGTTGGCTGACCGTAAAATCTCCAATTCTGTGAGAACTAACTGATTGAAAATAAAGACTCATTTGTAAAACTAAATATTGACTTCTTGGACTTCATCACCTGCGCACGCCCAACCCCTCTATAGGCCACCTCATCTCCTCAATTTCCCAGCTTGAAGCTTCCATTTCCCACCTAAGTTCTAAAATGTCTACTTTACCCAACTCCCTACTCCCCCTAGCCAGTACACAATTCCCCAAACTCCTTATCCCAACGAGTACTCTCCTCCAGCGCCCCAAAAGAGCTGCACACAATCTGTCCCCAACAGAAATTTCCAAATTACTGGCTAGCTACAATACCTCTAAGTCCCCCACCTTCTCTTCTCCAGACAATACAAATCATTACACTATACTGACCATCTCTCTGGTCCAAACCAAACGCCAGCCATCTACAACCCAGGCACCAACCGACAGAAACATCACCCCTATTGTTTCTAAAAGCCCTGACACCCCCTTCACCAAAACAGTCATATCAGAGCTGCACTGTTTGCTTCACAACTGTAGATCTGCAACTAAACACAAGCTTGAAATCTCAGACACTATCAATCAATACAATCTTGATGTGCTTTTCCTCACTGAGACCAGGTTCAATGACACCTATCACACTACTTTTGATCTTTTGCTCCCCCCAGTCTATTCCATTATCAGAAATGATAGTGAGGGTAAAGTCGGTGGAGGTGTTGCAGCTATCTTCAGAAACTCCCTTTAATTCAAGGAATTTCCCAGTAGCTCTTTCCTCACCGTCGAATGCCTTTCTCTGGAACTTCATGTACAGCACAGCTCTCCTTTCAGGTTTCATGCCATTTATCACCTGCCAGGTGACTGGTCTGCCTTCACGGACGAATTTACTGACTTTGCTAATGACCAATAATCACAAAGTGATAATTTGATCTTTCTGGGAGACTTTAATCTTCACTGGGGCATTTTGGAAGATTCAGCTTGCCACATTTCTCTCAGGTAATGATCTCTTTCAACACAGTGCAAAACCAACACATTCCAAGGGCTCCACGCTTGACCATATTATTTCCAAAGACGATATGCTAACAGCCGGTGATACTATACCAGTAGACCTATCTGACCACTTCCTCATCCCATTCTGAATGCACCTTTCTCATTTTGTAGCCCTTGTCCAACCTAAAAGGGCTACTACCTGGTTCCGTAATACCAAAAACATCGACCTTGATACTCTCTGTAACACAGCTATGAAGGCACTTTCAGTCTTCAGCCCCAACTCTGACGTCAATGACTCGACCACCCATTGTCTCACCAGTATTTCTGTCATAATAGACAATGTTGCTCCACTACAAAGCAAAATGAAGAGGCCCACACCTTCCGCCCCATGGTTCAATAAGTCCTTCTATGAAGAAAAAAAGAACCTGAGGTACCTAGAGAAGCAATGGAGACAATCCCCTTCCACCATTAATCTCTCTAATCTCCGTTACGCAAGATCGCACTATCACAAACACATCTTTAGTGAAAAAGCGAATAAGTTCAGAACCCTCGATCTCTGCCAAGAACAGACCAAAAAAATGATTTGACCTATTCAAAACTACCAGCAACTCTTTCTCAACCATCAAATTTGATGACCCTCCCAAGAAAGCAGCAGAATTTGCACAATTCTTCAATGAAAAAGTGAAATTGCTCATTGATCATTTCACTCATCCTACCCCGCTTGAGGACTGCAAATCCAAAGTCTCCTGGCACAGCTTTGACATCATCACTGAAGATGCCCTCCTCAAGAGCATTGTGAAAACAAAACCTTCAAACCATTCTATTGACCCCATCCCTAGCGACATTGCAATTGACTTCTACACCTACACGCTCCCCTACTGGACTAATCTGGTTAACCTTTTCCTCAGCCAAGGCTCCCTTCCTGTTGCCCTCAGAACAGGTCATGTTACCCCACTTCTAAAGAAACCCTCCGCTGATGTGAATGACCTTAATAATTTCCGCCCTATCACCATCCTCCCTTTCCTTGCTAAAATCACTGAAAGATGTGTAGCGGAGCAACTCTCCCAATATATCAAGGACAACAACCTTCTTGATGAATTTCAATCCGGCTTCAACCAAGGCTGCCGTACTGAAACAGCCCTGCTACAAGTTTTCGATGATGCCCTGCGAGTACTCGACTAAGGCAATTCCTGTCTCCTGATCCTTCTGGACCTATCTGCAGCCTTTGACACTGTTAACCATAACACTCTTCTGAACACTTTGAAGGCTCAGTGCTCAAATGGTTTGAATCATACCTCTAGGGTAGATCTCAGATGATTAAAATAGCAAACTGTCTCTCTACATCAAATGCTGTGCATCAAGGCGTCCCTCAAGGCTCGATCCTCGCGCCCACCCTTTTCAATCTTTAGATGGTACCGCTGGAAAACCTTCAAAAAATGTCCGGGATCCATTATAACCTTTATGCTCATGACACCCGACTCTACCTAAAGGTGTCCTCTGCACATGACATTTCAATCCTCAACACCACCCTCAACTGCATCCAAGATTGGAAGGCATCACATCATCTAATTCTGAATCCCTCTAAAACTGAATTCCTTCTTCTCTCAACCTCAAAATCTCAACCTCCTGTTGAATCATGGTTGGATAATCTGAACATTCTTAACAACAAACCCACCATCGTTGACAGTGTCAAATCCCTAGGTGTTATCCTGGACAAAAGACTCAACTTACATTCCCAAATCAACACCTTGGCCCAGAACGCACGCTACCAACTGCGCCTTCTCTGGGGGATCCGGCGTTTCATTTCTGAGCAAGACCTGAAAACTCTGGTCCAATCTCTGATACTCTCCAGACTGGCCTCCACAAATCGCACCTATCCCGTCTAAAATCTATTCTGCATGCTGCGGCATATTTCGTCAATGGGTCCAAAAGAAATGACCATATTACACCCTTACTGATTTCCCTTCGCTGGCTTACCATTGAAGCTAGGTCAATTTACAAGACTGCCTGCATCACCCATAAAGCAATACACACTTCCACCCCTCACTACCTGGCCAACAAACTCAAAATTTCTGGCGGCTCCAGACCTTGACGCAATGCAGAAAATGTACTGCTCGAAACTCCAATTTTTAGAAGGGAAAGACTTATGGCGCAATCCTTCTCAGGTAATGCGACTAGAATTTGGAACTCGCTACCCCCAAACCTTCGGACCACCGCCGCTTTCCGGATCTTTAAAACAGATCCTAAAACTCTTCTCTTCCAAAGACACTTCTTTGAACAATTCACCTCATCATAGGGCATGACCCTGATTGCCATATGTCACTCACGAGAGTTCAATTTTGTAAATATGTATTCTGTACCCCAATCGCACACACCTTTTCATATTATTCAATCGTGAATGTATCTGTAACTTGTTAATCTGTAACTTTCACCATGAGTACCTATGGGTAGTTTTACCTACTTCCATGCTACTCTTCGGGGCATATTAGCAACGATTTGCGATAATTATCGCAAAGCGCGCTTAGCGCTGTTTTTTTTATCGCCGGCTATCGCTGGATTTCATCACCGAGATACCGCGTTATTAGCAACGCTTATCTCCAAGGCGATAAAAAATCCAGCGATAGCGGCAAAATGCGAGAATATCGCAGGAAATCCTGCGATAAAACACCAGCGATAGGGGAATCCTTGATGATAGGCCATGGTGGACTTAGCCTCACAATCCACCTCCCATTGAGAAAATAGGTAAGTCAAGTTTTTAGCAGGTGTTACATTCCAGCGATAATCGCGGTTAGCGCGACTTTTTTTATCGCTCGCGGGCATTGATAATAGGGGGAAGTTGTGTTTGCGACTGTTTGCAGTTGCTTTTAGTTGGGAACGCCTACTTTGCATGTCATTAGCGATAATTATCGCTGACATGCAAAGCGGCAACAAAACGGCCGCTATCGCCATTAAGCTGTCGCTAACGGCTGTTAGCGACAGCTTGCTAATAGGGCGATAAAAATATCGCTGCTTTATCGGCAAAAAGTGCCGCTAAAGTGGCGATACTGCCCTTGATAATATGCCCCTTCATTCCTTATGTAATTTACGTCGTTCTATTGTAAAGCGCTCTGACACCTCTGTGTAAAGTTTGCGCTATATATAAAAATGCATAAATCAATAAATGAACAAGTCGAACCATCCACCATGCCAAAGGCTGATAATGTTTTTCCTTATTAATATGTCACTGCATTCACAGTGGTGTCCCAGGAGCAATCAGTATGGTTTATATTACAAATACTAGAAGGATAACTCAAAAGGAAGCGGTGTCGTCACTCATCAGTGCCTACCTTAATTCAAGCTTCTTTCTACTCATGTTCTGGTTCTCCTCTATACCCAACCTGTTGACACTCTGCCACCTAGTGGCTGCAATGGAAAAAGGCTGCTGCGTTGAACAGTTTTGAATGCCACCTATCGCACACTGGCATCGTAAGAAATTTTAGAGGCCCCCGTTCAGAGCAATTTACATTTATTTCCCGCTTTCTGCTAATTCAAAACTTTATGATGTCACACCATATTGAATTATACCTTAAACGCTCACGGACGGGGCGCGCTAAAAAGAGCTGACAGATCAGGGTGCTCAGCGTCAAATAGTACTAAAAAAATCTTGTACAAGCTTGCTGAAGCCATTTCTTCTTATACTTGGACCTAGCTTTCTTTTTTGTTTTGCATCAAGAATAGTTTACATGGAATTGCGTTTCTAACCAGTCTGTCCGCCCCCCCTCCCCCCCCCCCCATCCCCCACTGTAGGAAAGACTCAATAGGGATGACTTGGTGGATGTTTAGTGAACAAATGCATAGTAGTAAAATAAGGCATATACATTTAGCACTTGAAGGTGTAGCTTTTATTCGCAGTTATTTCTAATCATACATCAGCCCCCCTTCTCAGCGGGCACTCCCCTTGCAGCAGGAAGATCAAATCACTGCATCAAGAATTTTCACAATTTCATGGGGTGAAATTAGATCATGTTCTCCTTAATTCTCTCCCCCTCCCTTGACCCCTCTCATCTTTTGCTTTGCATCATTTTCTGGCTAGGCAGTGATTTCTGGGTCTCCCGATTGAGGTAGTAGAGGTGAGGCGAAGGAACGAGAGGGGCATGAGACAGAAAGTGGGTGATTGTGGTCATATGAGAGGGCTGGAGAGAGAAATGAGATAGACAGAGGGGTCCAGAATTAGTGAGTGGTGAGGTAGAGAGAGAAGAAATAGGTACATCGGCGATGAGAAGAGAGGTAAGGAGAGAGGGTTGCGGTATAGGCGGTGAGGTGAAGTATGGGCTGACGTGGGAACGAAAGTAGGTCATAGAGGTGACAAATGTAATCAGAGAGGAGTAGATAGAGAAATGAGGTAGAGAGAAGAGAGGGGGTGTAATGGTTGGTGAGGTAGACAGAGGCAGATTGGAAGAGTCAGAGGGAGGCAGAGAGAGAGAGAGAGAGAGAGGTTGAGATATAGAAAGAGGAGTGTATGTGAGAGAGAGATAGCGAGAGTGTCTTCTGACTGCGCTGATCACTTTGCCTGGGGCCACTAGGCAGGTGGGGGCTGTGGGCTATTGCCCACTTTGCCCATGTCTTAAAACATCACTGACAGCCCACCTACTTGCTCATTGCATTTGTGTACCCTCACCCGTTTCCTTGTTTTCGCGGATTGCCGTGAACTTCAACCCTCTTCTCTTTAGACACAAATGACAAATATAGAATGCACACTTATTAATGTCATTATTGATGCAACTTGATAATCAAGCAAGCTCAAATAAATTCACAATATTTAATCTGAGTTGAACTTTCTGTTCTAAAATAATTATTGTTGAGTTGTGAACAAGGTTTCATGAGACCTGATAATTACATTTCTGGTTCCTATTTATATTGGTTGTCTTGTTTTTCTTTAATTATATAATATAATTACTGTTGTATTCTACTAACTATAAATGTTCAAATGCACAACTTGTATTATCTACTTATTGAATAAAGACTTAAATTAAAAGTCTTTCCCTTGATTTTCTTGTATTTCTCCCAGCTTTCTCCTGTGTACTGTAGTAGTATCAACAACAGCCTGTATTTGCATTTAATCTTGGTTCTTCCTCATCATTATCATTGCGCTCCAACACCCCAACCCATTTCCACCCACCCTCCCCACCCCAGATTACTATATACTGTCCGGCCTTCTCGGCCATGCTTTGTAGTTTCATCTTCCCTTCCTTCTTTTCTTTCTTCCCCTCTTCTCTTTATTGTCCTCTTTCTCTAGCTTATTTTCTTACCCCTCTTTCTTCTCTCCTTTTCTTACATATTAGGATGGTTTGTTATTGGTGCATGTATAGCAACCAACATTTATATTTCAATATGGGTCCATGCTGAACTTGCAGGTCACTGTACTCGCTGTTATTTTTCAGTACTTGATTTATGCCAATAAAAATAATTGTTACCAAAAAAACAACAGCCTGTATCCATCAGAGCCATCACACTGCTGCTCAAACTTAGGAAAGAGTTGAAAGCACACTTCTTTAAAGAACACTAACTCACAATGCAATATGTGTCCCATGACTCATGCCATGTTTTCTAAAATAAGTCAAACTGAAAACATCTACTGTCCTCTACTCCACTCTCTCCATCCACACATCTGTTTCTACCGATTCCTGCTCATTCTGCTCCCATGCTGCCCACCAGTCCCCCACATGCTCACGTTTATTACCAGTTGTCTACGCATGTGGGTTCCCGGTCCATCCTGGTATCTTCTCACCATTCTCTCTGGTGCCCTTTACAAGGACTGCTTCTTCTCGCTTCTGATCCAGCGCAGACAATATAAATTTCTCCTCCCAGGACATCAAATCCAGGTTCGGATCAATCACCACTATCACACTACACAACGGTGGGGCCCATAACACCGCTCATCACACTCTCACACCAATCGATCCCTGGGTTTGCTTTTCACACCTATATCCTAGGAGAGGAATAAATCGCTGGAAGGATGGAATACCTTTACAGAATGCACCAACATAATCAATTTCAAGTCTGTTAGATTTCTAAAACTCTAAGGTATCCCATTTTTGGTCGATGGACCAACTAGTATGATTAATTTGCGATGATTAAGACTAGCTCAACCATGCTAAACTCATCAAAACACTTTATTCTGTTGAGCTAAAGAACCACAGACTCATTTAGTTTAATTATAACAGTTTTATCTAAAATTTTAGTGCATTAGCGAGATGTTCAGTTTATAGATCAATTAATACATTGCAGTGCCAAAAGAATATGGTTTAGAAAGAATTTTATGCATACCTATTTCAGATGGATAAAAGAATTCATCACAGTGGAAAGTTGCAGATCACAGCATCGAACTCCCAAGACTGACTGTCTGTCCCGCTAAAGGCCTCCTCAACGGATTTCCCTTACAGGTTTTCCCGCATCATTCTTCTTCTTTCCCAGTCAAGTCTAAGCTCTTAAGTAAAGAAAATTGTCTATAGAAAAATAGCATCAGCTCAAAGTCTTTAAGCAAAGAAAAATTCACAAGAGTATAGTCTCTTGTAATAGCATTCAGAGTAGCAGCGTAACAGCATCAAGAAATAAAAAATGGTAAAGAGTCTCTAACAACGGGGAAAAAAGTGGGTTCCCTTATACCCTACTACTGACTAACTAAACACACATTTGCAACAATTTGGGGGTTGGAATGATTCTGATTGGTCCGTAAAGGGTTCGGTAATGATCACCTCATTGCTTTCCCTGCCCAAAACTGGTTTTCAGAAAAGTTACATGAATTTTGCGTTCCCATGGGCTTTGGGAAAATACAGTTCCATTTGACAGTCCATACTGCAACATTTAGCGTGCATCCTGTGATTTCTTTGTCAGTTCATTGTATAAAACTCGTGTTTCACACGGGTACGAATAAACTTTTTCATTCTTGGCACTCTTCTCTCTACCAGGCCACCATGACCTTGGCCTTTCTCGCTCCGGACTCGAGCTTCAGATCACGTGATGTTAACTTCATGTCTCTCGCTCGCCTAGAAGCCATCTTTGCTTCTGCGCACAAAGCTCATTTCTCTCGGCAGCCATTTTCTGTCAATTTTAGCTCGAATAGGCCCGTTTAAACTACCATAAAACAAACAAAATCATAATTAATCATAAAGAAAATAAGCCTTTATGTTTCCCACCCATCTAAGAACCCATGTTAGGTGTTACCTAGCAAAAAGCAACATTTAAAGCGGTTTTACTTACCAAAGATTTTCTTTTTGCCACAAAACGACATTTACTAAAGCACAGAACATGCGATTTCAGTCAAATTAGTACGCAAACCACTATATTAAGATAATTTGACACTTTACTTATGAGTAAGTTAAGTAAGCACATCAACAGCAGTTTTACCCTTTTGTGTAAATGTTTAAAAAGTTGCAAAAATTGATTAATAATATCACACAATTAGTACTATTAATTATTTAATGTAAAAATTCTGAGGGCTTCAAAAATATTTCATTTACCTTGCTCCATCACTTCCATCCTCCTCCTTCATCTGGTACAGACTGCAGCTCAGTGCCCTTCTCCCCTTCCTGTCACTGTCAGTTTGTTCCACTATCATTGTCTCTCTCTCTCTCTCTCTCTCTCTGTCTGTCTCATTCTTCTCAGCACCACGGATGCCATCTTCCTTCCTATCGCTTCACTGTTGCCTCCGCAATGGTAACTCCTCCTTCACCTCTGACATGCTTGCCTCCTTGAATGATGATATGCCCAGGTCCTTCATCTCCTCATGCCCTCCAACATGCATGCCCTTGCCTGCCCCATGCTGTGCCTTCATTTGCCGAGCTGCTGAGCCCCTACCCCAGACTGTCCCGTGGACTTCCATTTTCCTTTCCAATGTACAACCTCATCTAAGACCCTTGCTCTGGCTCCCGTGGACCCCTCCCATGTTGGCATCTACTACTAGATCCAATAGACCTCGTTCCTCATTGTTCATGGTTCTGTTCCCCTTTGTCATCTTTGAGCCTTTAGGAGCCGCCGCACCTTGCCACCCCTCTGTATCCCTTGCGCTGGTAGTGAACAACCCCGTAAACCGCCTCTCATCACCGGTATTCTGCACTGAGATAGGGTGCACCCCTGTTCAAGGTGCCCACCCCCCAGTGTAGCAGCATGTAGCAGAATAAAAGCTGCCCACTTAGTACGTCAACAGCCTGCAAATTAAGTGTGATTTTATATTGAGCAACAAAAAAGACAATCCCCAACCACAGGCAGGTGGTCAAAATAAAGGGACTTCATTGAATAAGTACTTAGGGGCAAATTTATCAAACTTTCACGCAGCACAGCGAAGCAAGCCGCCTTGCTGCGCTGGGCTGTGTGAAAGGGAAATGGCAGGAATGCGCCATATTTAACATTATACAGAGTATTCCTGCCATTTCCTTGCCCTGGCGGACAAAAAGCTGCCTAGTGCTAATGCAGGCACCCTTGCGCCGTGGTGCAAGGGTGCTTGCGTTGCAGACTGAATGGTTTTTGTGCAGGAAGGTGTACCTTCCTGCACAAAAACAAACCTCTGAGGCATTTTCCTCTCTCTATGTGTTCTGCAGAATGCATAAAAAGAGGAAAAATGAGGACTAAAGATATTTCTCCTCGTTACGCCTCCCCTGGGAATGCGTCATATTTGGACGCATTCCCAGGTCTTCCAGTAATGGTAAATCTCAGAATGTGTCTAAATCCATGGGTGTTGCATGGAACCATTAACGCTCCGCCCATGGAATGCCTCTCTGGGGCAGAGTAACACAACGCAGCGATTTGAGCTGCGTTGCGTTACTCTAGTTTTATCAAGCCACTCAGGAGCATGCAAGGTGGCCTTGCGTGGCTCGTTAAGTCTAACTTTAGTGTTGCATCGCCCTTGCACCCATTGCGTGGTGCAAGGGTGACGCAACCCTATGATAAATTTACCCCTCAGTTCTAATGTACAGAGTTTACAATATATTGCATAACTTTTCAGTGCACATAGAAAACCTTGATTTAATATACAGAATACACATCTTGCCACAATGTAGACAGCTCCCTTTCAATGCTCATTCACGAGAGGACACATCTTTTTTTATCAAAGCTTCTTGATCTTAGCTAGGGCTAGGTGTCCACACTCAGCATCCTCTGGGATGTGCACCAAAAGGATGGGCTTGGGAATAAGTCAGGAAAATAGAGTCTTTGGTCTCCACATAGGCCGGGGTATGCTGCACCCTCTTTAAATGAAACTGCTTTGGTGACTTGCAGTCCGCTTTTAAGAGGGCAGTAAGTGGTCCTGTTGCTCCTGCTGGGCGAATCCAACATTATCTCTGCTGAGGTGTGCAATGTTCGGATAATAGCTACGTTACCTGCTCTTATCTCTCTGGGCTTTGCAGGTTGTCATGGAGAGCCAGCACACATGTCTGCTCTCCCTCCCAGTCATTTGCCCTTGGTAGAATTAGTGTCTTAATACAGTGTGCGAATTAGGGGTTCATGGGAAAATTAGGTATAGCAAGGCAGGAGCAGGCTGGTGTAAACAAAATCATCACACGCTTACACCACACGACTTACAGTTTCACCTTACCGTTTTGCACTATTTTTTTTAACCACAAATGTGTCTACAGTGTTATCAGAGATGCATTTCAGGTAATTTCACATAATTTTTTAGAAATTTTGCATAATTAAGCCTGAGCAAACTACGCAAATTTCGCACACCCATAGAAGATAGCCTAAACCACTGCCAATTGCTCTGGGTAATAATCAAACCCATTGTTTTTTCAATCACTCCGCCACTCCAGTCAGAGACCCACTTAATGCAGATCAGTAGTTACCCTGCTCATCATGGAAATAGTCCATCCTGAACTGCCAGGAGAGGCCCCCGTTCAGAAGGGAACACACGCAACCTCAAAATGGGTTTTGGCGGTTATTCCCTGACGTGGGTCCCATGCTCACTGTGCTTATAGGACACAAGTTACACTCTTCTGAAGCGGCCCAAATAGCCCAGAATCAGACGGAGGTTTCTTGTGTTCCCGTTGATACGGGTACTATTCTGACAGTTCGAACTGAACTGTTCTTATTGGAGGATGAGCAAGGCTTATTTACATATCACTAGTTCATCTCTGAGGTGGCATGGTGGGCAAGAAAATGATGGACTAGAATGCTGCCCGAGTAATTAGAAGTGACTAAGATTAATTCAAACATTCCACCCATCACTTTTTTGTTTTCTTCAGTACGACGCCCAAAGTGTGACAGGGGTGACCAGACATAGGTCTTGTGCTCACTGTGCCTTAGGGCTCAATCTACACCCTACTGAAGAGGCCCAAACAGGCTAAAACCAGCCTTGGGTTGCTTCTGTTCCCTTTCAGAGTAGGCTTAATCTGGCTGTTTGGGCTGAACTGTTCCTATTGGAGCAGAATCAAGGCTGATTTGCATATGACTGTTTCCTGTCTAAGGTGGCACGATGGGCAAAAAAACAATAGACTGCAATGTGACCTACAAGTAATTACCGGTGACTTAGATTAATTCAAGCATTTCTCCCATCACTTTTTGTTTTCTTCATTGCAACACCCAATATGTGGCGGGTATGCCCACACATGCATCACATGCTCACTGTGTCATAGGACTTAAGCTACATGCTACTGAAGAGGCTCAAAGAAGCTGAAACCAGTGGGGAGTGGCTTGTATTCTCCTTCAGAGTGGATCTAATCTGGCACTTCAGCTTGAGAGATTCTACTGGAGCAGGATCAAGGCTTATTTCGCCCAATACCTTTTTATTTTCTTCTGTATTCTTTGTACATAGGCATTTAAGTCAGCCAAGATGTGGGCAGCGATAGTCCTGGTACTAGCAATTTTTTTGTAACACTCAGGACTTGAATATAAATAATGATTGAAATTCCAATCCTTGTGTAAACACAAGTTTGCAGTGGGATCAGTGTTACAAGTTATGGGATAATTATAGCACGGTCACAGTTTTCCTCTGATCAGTGCTTAATTTGTAAATAAATAAGTGCCAGGGCTCTCGTCAGGAGGCCACTGCAGCTTGCACCACACATTGCCACTACCAGTGCTGCCAATGATGGTAACAACACAACTACTAATCATCACACTCCTACAATTGTGACAATTTTATTTCTGACCCCAAAGCTATAAGAATGGCTTAGGCTTCAGGTAATAGTCCTTTTTAAAGTATCCTTAATTAATAATTAACTGTTGTTGTGGCCATCTCTAAATTAGCCAGAGAGCGCCACCTTGTGGCAGACTGTAGCAAGCACTGGTGTTGGCAATTAAGGGCCGGTGCCGAGCACCGGAAACCACCGGCTTAAATTAAGCACTGCCTCTGATGTATTTTGCACAGAAAAACCTGGTGAAGTATGTAAGAGGAAAAGTTAAGAGGTCAAAAGGCAAAACATGTAGATTTTGGTGTGATAAATATTCCACTATGCTTCATTCCCAGGTCAGAGACTCATAGTAGGAGGGAATTACAATGCCCGGTAAATGTCTCTCCCTGGGATAATGGTACTAGGGTAATGCAGTGCATACACTCCGCCTCCCGGGTTATGCCCAACTTGTAATCAGGCAATAACTATCATTTGGGCGTTTCATAGACCTTACAATCCAGTTTACCAGTTAGGACATGAGGGTATGTTGATCTATTATAGCTTATTTTCTAGCCCTTGTACCTTCTTAAGGCTAATTTAAAGCACAAACTCTAGGAACAGCGAGGATGGAGTGCTGAGACTGCAGGAGAATTCGTGATGGTGTGCACAATGGAGAATATATAAATAATATGTCATTTGTGTAGCTTTTTTGCTATCATGAGATCGAATCAGACTTTCAGCATTCACAGGTGATGAAAGGGATGTCATTTTTTATACGTGGTGATAATATATGTACAATGCATAACCTACCTATGCATTCATTCACTTTAAGTGAGTAAAATTGATATTAACATTCAATTCTGACTGGCTAGAAAACAAAAAAACGATTGTGGGGTGTCCATACATGCTAACAGACTCATATCAGCTGGGAGACTCATGACGTTTAGCCAAAAAGGACTTCATTTTAGATGTCTCCCACCTAAAATTGCCTCTGCCTCAAATAAAGTCAATGGGTAAAATACATTCCCCCAATTGTGTTTTCAAAATCTCCTACTTTACAGGTTTAAAATGTTGGCATGTATGGCCGTTCCAGAAAAAACAGAGGGCCTCATTTATGAGGTTTTGCCATAAGACAGCGCCGCAGGCCTTCCTGCTGCGCTGCCCTACGGCAAAAGAAAAGGGCAGGAATGTGCCGTTTCTATGAGATACGGTGCATTCTTGTCCTTTTCCCCTACGTTGGCGCACAATGGGCAGCCGTGCGCCAATGCAGGAACCTTTGCACCATGGTGCAAGGGTGCCTGCGTTGCAGGGATGGTTATTTTTGTGCAGGAAGGGAAACCTTTGTGTACAAAAATATTCAAAAGATGCTTTATATAAAAATATTTCTCCTCGCTGTGCCTCCCTTACACCTCCCCTGGGGAGGCATAAGTTTTTGGTGCTGCCTCAGATCTATGATTTCTCGTAAATCTGGGGCAGTGTCAAAAAACCATGGATGTTGCTGGGAACGCCCCCAGCAACACCCATTGCAGGCCCCTTTAAAGCAGAACACTGTTAAAGGGATCGATATTTACGAGGCAGCATTAAGCCAAAAAAGTGGCTTAGTGCTGCCTCGTAAATATGGAGCAGGATCCTGCACCAAGCAACGTCACAAAAAGTGACGTTCCGGCGGTGCAAGGAGCCTCATAAATGAGGCCTAGAGATTTTACATGGGAACCACAAAAGGTTCTTCCATGAGTAGGAGCTAGAAACAGAGCTGTATGCTGTATGTTTCTGAATAATCTAATATGTAAGCAAGCAGTGTTCACTTATGCATTACTTTCGACCGTGATCCTCAAGTGTGGCCTGACTTTTCATACATTATTAATATAGCAGTTGCCTGGGCAGACATAATGCACAAACATCAGTGTGCCTCTTGTGTGCTGAATTGATAAGTAATTGCCAGCCAGCATCCCATCTAAGTATCTCATTATCTGCAATTAAGCTTTTCAGATGTTGCCATCATGATCATATTAAAGATCATTGAGCACTTAATGCATTAAATGGGAAACAGTAAACTTAAGTACATTCATAGCTTCAGATCATCTGCACTTAATGCTGTGTTAATGCAAATTAAATATGTGAGTGCCTGTTTCTGATGTTTTTAAGTATTACCATCAAGACAATGTATTTGGCACTCAAAGCGATTGTGGCAATGAGATGCAGAAGATGAACAGCCGGACATGTTATCGTAATGACTGACTGAGAGGAAGGACTGAAAAATGTGCCTGGTGCAGCTACCAATGTGGAAGAAATAACAGTTTTTAATAAGATCGGAAAGACATATTTTATTTTGTCATCTCTTCAAAATTGATCTCATCAAAACCCATCTGACCCTCAACAATTTTATAAAGGCTCATCTGTTCAAGACTTGTCTCATCAAGAACTATCTCATGAATGTTCATTGCATAATCACTCATCTCATCGAGGCTCATCTCATAAAAGCTCATCTCTCCAAAACTCATGTTATCGGGATTCATTTAATCAGGAATTGTTGCAGCAAGTGGTATATCATCAAAACTCTTCTCATGAAATATGTTCTCAACAATAATACTATCATACGATCAGTGGCGTAACGAAACTTGAGGGAGCCCCCTTGCAAGGTACGTGGAGGGGCCCCCTCCGACTCAATCAGGAGCTCTGGGTGCTGTGCTTAGGGGGCCCCCTGGAGCTTGGGGGCTCCCCCTCACCGCAGGGGCTGCGGGGGGCCTATGTTACACCCATTCAATGAGGTGCAAAATCACATTTGGTACAACATAAACAGGAGTAGTGTGACACTAGGGTGACCAGGCGTCCCAGATTTGCCCGGACGGTCCCGGTTTTTCAACATTTGTCCAGGCAGATTGCGGTAAAAGTGCCTCATGTCCCGGTTTTTTGAGAGGGTAAACTGAAAACAGTGTGAGGAACTTTTTTAGGTGTTCCAAAGCACGGCTAGTAAGCAGCTGTTATGAGTAAGCAATTTAATTAACAGGTATGATGCTGGTTTTAAAAGTTACATTTTATTTATTTTCTTAGTGCCTCTTCTGTGTGTGTCTATGGGGATGAGGGCTGTCATTCTTTGCCACTTTATTGTTGTAAATTTGTAGTCCTTCCTCTATTTTTGCGAAATGTCCCGGTTTTTGGGTCGCACGATCTGATCACCCTAGTAGTGTGGCAATAGTGTAATATGAAATGAAGTTGCAAAATCGCTCAAAAAAGACAGAAACTGCCGTAGAAAGTTGTCACATGAGGGTAATCGGTGTGCATGAACGTGATAGGATGGCAGCTCATTTACGTGAAAAATCACCATTGGTGCAACAATAACATAGGTTTGCAAAACGTTTATAAACACAAATGTGCAGCATCAGATTTATGAGTAAATTCACTCTCTGTGTAAATGATGCAGGGTGCACTATCACCTTTTGGATCTAAATCTTATGGGTGCAAAAATACACGGAGTGCAAATTTAGCAGGCGTGTGGAAACACATTTAGGAGTACAAATCCTTTTAGGAGCAAAAACACATTTCAACAAAATTGAATTTAGTTGCAAAATCAGAGTTGGATGAAAAAAGAGCTGGGTCTGATTAGACGCTTTCGGGTGGAAAAATAAAATTAAGACAAAACATTGTTTTGGGGGCAAAAAACATTTAGGTGCAAAATCACTCTAGGCACAAAGTCAGCAGGAGGTTGGTACCATTTTGAGGTGCAACGTCATCGAATACAGAGAGAAAATATGGTTATAAGAAGTTACATTAACTGTACATATGAGATGGTGGAGATGGACTATTTTCTAATCACCACTCCAAAATGTAAAGCAGCGCAATACACATATGGCTTTATACAAATTGGAAATACTCTTCAAGTAAGCAATGCTGAAGAGGGGCCGACCCAAACAATTCAGTGGCTGGAGGCGGCTGACCCAAAGCCCACTCTGTGGATTTTTGTTTATCGGTGACGTGAACCTTAGCAATCAGCAAGGACTCTCTGTAGCAAGGCCTAAAATTAATGGAATGGAGTGTGCCGCAAGTGAATGCACCCAGTGTGCTTCCTGCCTGAGCTTGTGACGACTCTGAATAGGTTAATGGTTGCCAGTGGGAATGGGAGAAGGAAGGGTGGAGTGAAGGTGAAGAGAGGCATAACAGAGGCTGGAAATGAAAGCGCAAAACATGTTCCCACAATTTGTGCTACAGACGCTTTGTAGGATCCCCCCTCCCTTCTACGCAGCCCACCTCCACAAGGACTAAAAAAATGTTCCACCTCATGGGCAGTGCTTATGTCTCACAGTGTGACTGACCTCCCAGTTACAGAGGTATCAGATGAGTGTCCCCTACATCTAAATATTGCTGCTACCCATCTGCCTCAGTCACCATAGCCCCCAATGGCACCACCCCCCACTCAACCGCAGCTCCACCCTGCACTTTCATCTCCCTAAAACTCCCTCTCCTGCATTGATCCCTACTTTCCTCGATGTTATGTGTCCCGCTGATGTGTTGGTCTATATAAGTCAGAATGCATACACACAAGGAAAACATGCACCTGAGCCCAGGCGCGCAACGCCCATTGGGCTGAAAGTGCTTCAAATCCCCCCCCCTCCCCTCCCCCCGTCGTGTGTGTCAGCCCGGGTTGAGACTGCTTCCCGGGCACACACACACAGCCGCACCCGAGTACTTCACAGGTCTTTAAAAGACCATTTACTTGGAGGCTTTGTTGTTCTTTCACCCCTTCTTAGAGCCCCTGCATCTCCACTCTGGCTATCACTGGAAGAATTAGCCACCCCCGAAATTTTTAGTAGCCACCCCCGAAATGTGGCTCTAGTTGCGCCTCTGCCTGAGCCTATAAGGGGTTCTCTCGTCTGCGTGACCCCTGCCACCTGCCGCCCTGTTAATGAGCTTGTACCATTCCAGAAATGAGCAGATGCCCGCGCACTCCATTTTACAAGCACGAGATAGCGGCCCCTCCCGTAATAGGAAATTCAATGGAAGTACAAGAAACGCGGGATCCTTCGTCTACGCTACCAGCGCACTCATCAATATGGCCCCAGGGCCCAGTCCATCCACACGCGATTCCCTAGAACAGTAATTGCGTAAGTTTACTTACCATTGTGGAGCAGGGTTCCTCTTGCAGAGAAGCTGGGGTACTTGACTTCACGTCGGCAGGGCAGCATATTCAAGTTCCAGGCTTTCCTTTTCAGGCGCGTTAGTCCAATTGTTTAAGTTGAAATGAGCCAGTGCTACAGTTCTACAATGCATGATGGCCTGCAGCTTCACACGCGCACTTTTAATTGCGCAAAGTGGCATGCGCATGAGAATGACCAGCCGCGCAACATTTAATTTATGATGAGGCGGCCGCCGAGCGTAACGTAAGTTACGTAACTCCCAGCATCCGAGATGGATCAGATGTGTGGAGTGCAAAGTGGTTGCTGGCTGCGGAGGGGGCCCCCCCGCACCGCGGGGGCTGCGGGGGCCTGTGTTACGCCCCTGCATACGATTCGATCTCTTTAAGACTTATCACATCAATTACTGTTTAATAAAGACTCACTCATAAGGACCCATTTAAACCAGAAATATTGTATCAAGACCACATTCATTAAAATCCATCATATCTAAAATAACTTTGAAAATACTCTTCTCATCACGGCATATCTCACTAACACTCATAATCTACATTCATATCCTCCACGCTCAGCTCATCAGGTCCATTTCATCATTTGTTATCACATCAAGAACTATTGCTTCAAGGCTCGTCTGATTAAAAATCAAATTAACTGCAGTATACTTAAAAGACACTGGGGCCTATTCACAAAGGTAAATTTACATGAGTAAATCTAGCCAAGTAAATTTACTCTTAAAGTTTGTAGTAAATGTACTACTTTTGGTTATTCACCATTTCTGAGTGTAAATTTACTACAAACTGTAGACCTATATGTCTCCATTGCCTGAAACCGGGGTTGAAGCCAAATTTTTGAGTGTAAAGTTACTACTACTAACTTTTCACACGTAGGCAGTGGTCTCCGCCACGAGGGCGGATATCTCCCTTTGCTAAAGTAGAAGGACATTTTTTAAATTTATTAAACTTACAAAAATGTGTACTTTTTTTATCAAATATTAATGCAAATTAATTTTACATATTTATTTCAAATGTAGAAACAAATCAAAAAGGCTGCAGCACTATTAACTTGATCTTGATTTAAATATTCAATTAATTTAAATATATTAAGTTACAATTATTATTTTAAGGATTTATTTTAAAAAATCCCACAAAGTAAAATGTGTATATTTATTTTTTGTTAAAATTACTAAAAGATATGTATACAATTAATTTAAATCCATCTAATTATTTTTAAAACATAGTTATGTTTATTTGACAATTTAAAAAGTTATTAAGATCATATTTTATAATTTGAAATATTTATTTTTTATTTAAATTTAGGTTTTTGCAACATTAATTATGATGTAGTCATATATTTAAAAAATCAAAATAAATAAATGTATTTTAATTTTTTGGGAGGGGTTGTATTTTAAGTGCCAGGGTGTTGCAGTACAAGTGGTTGGCCACCTGTAGTGCTGGACTTACTTTCGGTCTGAGTTGGAGTAGAGTTACAAAAGTTTTGGGTCCTTTTAGACTGTAGTAAATATAAAAGTGCAATTTGTGAATAGCAATGGGCTTACTCTTTTTCATGTGATTGTTTGTCCCTCCCTAAAGCCCTCCACAACCCTGCCTTAGCCCCTCCTTGCTCCTTCCTAAACCCCTCCCATTTAGTAATAAGTAGTTCCTATTTTCCAGCTCCTCCCCTTGTTCCTCCCACATCTACTACCAAGGGGCCGATTACGATCTCGCCAGGAAAGCCCTCCGTACGACTCGGATCCGGAGGGCTTTCCTAGCGAATTGCGCTCCGTGAGTCTGAGCAACCGATTCCGATGCACCCGTATGGTGACGGACTCAGTTTGCTTGGACTCCCATTGAACTCTATGGGAGCTTGTATACCGAACTCGTACATAGGCTCCCATAGCAAAAAGGGGTGGGTGGGGAAAAGCGTACACCCTGTGGCGGGCACCCCATGGTGCCCACAACACTGTGCATGCATGGAAAGGGGGGACTCATGGTTACCCCCCTGCGACCGATTCAGAGGGCCCCGGGTGAAGGGGGGCCTGCTACAGCCCCCCGAAGTCCGATTCCCACAGCCGTATCGTCTTGATGAGACTGAGTCGATACAGCTGTCCGAATCGTGCATCGTACTCGCTCGTTCGGAAACCGGCTCCATTGCGTGGCCCAATTCGGCTGCGAACGAGTCGGACTGACAGGATCGGGTTCGGAAAAGATTCGGTCGACACGGACGAGATCTTCGCATCGTACTTGGTTGTTCGGAACGGGGGAAGATTCGGTCGGAAACATAGGCTCCGAATCGGATTTGCTCGTTCCATAACCCGTCTGGAGGCCTTCCTAACGAGATCGTAATTGGCCCGTAAAACGTAGATGTACATGTGAAGAGATCTTTGCAGTAAGCGTGGAGATCTCAGCACAGATAAAATAGAATAGTCAGATGTGAAAGCCTCCGCATTTAGGTTTGTGACGAGCATTCTGTAGTACACGAGTAGTACTATTAAAGTACTACTAAAGGTACTTAAAAAAGTGCAGGTTGGGAAGAGGCTCCACAATCTTCAAGACTCATCTTATTCGTAACTTTTGTACCATACTGTTCTCATTAAAACTAGTCTGATCAGGTCTGATTATAGCAACTTTTTAAATTTCTTGCCTTGTCTGCTCCAAATCGAGATATTAATACCATCACTTGTCACTAAAATACAGCTGTAGCAAACATCCTGCCACTTGAAATGAAAAAAAAGAGTGAAACTCAAGACATTTGCCCACAGTTGTTCCACTGATAAAGAGCACAAGGTCTTACAAGCAGATGCGGGGCCAGGGCCCCATCACTATTTTGAACCCTGTAGGTAATGTCCTCATTTTGTTCTCAACCCATTAGACCAGCCAAGCAACCAAAGATTGAATACTCTCTCGACCAATCCCTTCGTTCAGGCGCACCCCCAGACTCACTCCTTACTCCCACACTATTCAGTCCTTATATTGAGCTTCTTGGTGACAGACTTTATTATTCAAGCATGTTTACCACCAATACACTGAAGAAACTCACCTGTATCTGAAAGTCTCCTCAGTGGTTGATATTGCAATCTCCCACATATCCTGGAAAAACCACTCCTGTATGACATAAAGTTATCCTAAACTCAAGCCACAGAAGACTAAGGGGATTATTAAGAGTTTGGCAGTCCAAGGGACCGCCAAACCCGTGGTGGTGCGGCTACTGCCACACCGGCGGTCCAACCGCTGGGCTGATGCCCGCAATATGCTGTCAGTGCAGCTGCGACATCACCAAGCATATTGCGAGTTCCTCACCGATACAGTTTTCATGGCGGTGAGCCCACCATGAAAAGTGGGGCGGTGAGGAAACTGTTGCCTTCGGGACAGGGGATGCATGTAGGGAGGCACATGGTGTGCCCCCGTCTGTATGCACCCCTTGTTCCAGCACGGCATAGACTTCACAGTACACGCCATGCTGAAACATGCGTTGGCACTCCAACGGCGCTGCCTTTCTAAGGCTCACATACAAGCCGTTAAAAGGCACTGCCATGGGCCACCTGCTGCAGGACCACCCAACCTGTATTCCAACTGGGATACAGCGGGCAGCCAGAATAAGGGTTTGGTAGTCTTGGAGCAGGGCGCTGGCATGGCCGCCCGCTCCAAAACCTCCAAACTCGTAATCAGGCCCAATGTTTCTTACCGTTTCACCCCGCTTCTAATTGTTCAATCTAGGCTAGATTGCCTCATCACCTTGTGCCCAAGTTCATCATCATAATTTACTGCACACTGTCCCTGGGGATAACATTAGATAAAAGGCTTAAGATTCATATACAGGCTATGGCCAAGAGCACTCAACTACAGCACAGGCTTTTGGGAGGCATACAAAGTAACACTATCCAACAAGATGTGAAGACAATAGTACAAGCCTTGGTGTTGTCATCTCCTCACAGGTTTACCCGAAGTCCATCTCTTACCCCCTCAAGGATGCCCTACAAACTGTGGTTCTCCTCATCTTAGTAGTAATTTTGGCTCACTGGCTTGCAATGGCTACCAATTGAAGCAAGATGCATTTATAAAGTTGCCTGCTTGGTTCACAAAATGATCCACACAAACTGGAATAGAAACTTGATCTTTGCGTTAATGTGATCCTTACCTTCTCCAGATTTGTTTTGCTCCTTTTGCCCCCATCACCCTTTCAGAAAATGGGGTCACACAAAATACAACATAATCTAAGCTGCTGACCTTGTTTCCTGTAGATCTGGATTCCAACAATGGCTTTTGCATTACACTGAACAATTAGCTGTTTTTGAATGTATAAATGTGTCTGATACAACCATATTTTAAACGCAGCTGTACATCCACTGTGTTAATTACATTTTGGTTCCATACATATTCTCTTTCCTGCTTTCTGTCCTCCAGTGACAGTCAGATTCCGAACTCTACAATGTTCTATGTACATAACTTCAAGTCTCAAATACTCCAGCTAGAACAAGAATCTGTAATACATTATGCACTCTAGAAAAAATAAGTAACATTTTAAAGACTGCAATTGATGGAGCTTTCAGCTGTTCCATGAAGGTCCCTTTCCACATTGGTCTCTTTCGGATTTACAGAGTTTACTCTTTCCACGACCCGAAACTCCCCAGGAAATAAGTTCATTGTTAGAAATGGGATTTGATGCAGCGCGTACAATAAAAACTATTCTCCTCCCAGGTTACTTATAGGTCATCCAGGGGCAAACTATATTTCTCATATCCACATGACGATGGGGCCCATAAACATCGCCTAACACACACATACACACTCCTGGATTTCCTTTACACCTTTATGAAATTCTGTACTCCTAGGAGAAGCATGAGAACTAAATGGAGAACACCATTTTATGTACCGCTGGAAGAGCCAGGATATCTTATTACCTTAATTTGTCACTTTCTTTTATTTATTTATTAAGATATTCCTGCTCATTGTTTTGTCGATGAATCATTCATTTAAGAAATTAGTTCATAGTGATTAAGACCAGCTGAATCACAATAACTAATTACTGATGTCACAATCATTTAGGAAAATAACCACTGAGTCATTTTGGGTTTAAAGAATCTTAAATTTTATATAATTTTTAAAAGCATGAAAAGAATTTTAATACTTTATTCATTATTCATTCTTAAATTCAAATATTTATTAAGCATAATCAATTTATTGCAGAAAGGAAATTTTGTCATGAAGCCAAAACCCTAATTACCTGCCTAGCTTCCTAATTTAGCCTAATGATTTCTAACCTAAGTTAGGAATTAGAAATAGCCTGATTCTCATACTCAACTGTAAAATTAAGACAGCAACAGCAACTTCAGCTCGTCAGCATCAGCTACCTGCAACCCGTCTCCTCTAACAGTCTTTCAGCATCTCTCCCGCTCAGTAAGGGATCGATCAGGACCACCCAGCACTGGAAGTCACCAACACGACTCTTCAACTCCTCTCCTGACTGTGACTGCAACCACGACTGACATCAATTCTCTGAACCCCTCCCACTAAGAGTAGGCCCTCTTATACCCTAATTCTAACTTTGCTAACTAACTGTTGCAACATTAATATCACGCTTTTCTTTCATTGGTCCATGCATGTCAGCTTATTCATTCTTTAATCAAGTTCTCTTGGATTCAATGGTCCTTGGATCATTTCCTTTCCCATACGCTTAAACATTTCCATCCGATTCGATCAGTTCATTTGTAACTTCTTTCGACACATTCGAGAACTCCGCAGTCATTGTCCTTTCTCTTAGACTTCTTTCCCACGGGCTTTCTGCTGATCATCATGGCACACTATCAGTTCAATTAGGTCACACCAGCCTTGACCATTTCTTGCATCCTAGCCTCTCAGAGACATCACGAGGTTCCGGATTTCTCCAATTTCATCCCGTACCACGTGTCCCCTTGCGCCTGCGCACATCTTCCCACTGGCGGCCATTTTATATCGCCACTCGGTTATACTTTTAGAAGCACTAATTTGAGGCAAACAAAACATAATTAAAATAGAGAAAAATATCCCTTTCGTTTCCCTCCCGTCTACGTACCCCAATTAGTTGTTACCTAGCAGAAAGCAACATTTAAGCTGTTCCTTACTTACCATCACTATTGTTTTTGCAACGACACATTTTATTTCTATGAAGCACAAACATGCATTTATTTTTATTTAGTACGCTTTTATTTTTACGTTATGATTAGACACACGGACATTCATTAATAGATTATTTAGCACATACATTGGCATATTACCATTCCCACACATACAGTGTTGATTAATACATTTAAACGAACATTTTATTTAATTAATTATAAAATTTGTTAGGGGTTAATTTTTTTATTTTCCCTGCTCCATCAACTCCCCCCTTTGGTGATTTTTAAATCACCACATAAAACCCAAGTCATACTTCTTTTCAGGCAGCATGTCTTTCATCCTTTGCTTTCTGTTATTTATACATCTGTTTCTTCTTGATCTTGCCTTTTAGTCTCTTTATACATGCTTTCTTTCATTTTCTCCAACTCAATTTCACCCATTTCTCTCTCTCTTTCTCTCATTATTCTGTTATTTCTTCTTATCTTATTCTGTCTTATTTTTCTCTTTATACATGTTATTACTATTTTCAATATCATTGCTAACAATATTACTATAGTTGCTACTATTATAACTTTCCCTATCACTAGTCTACTCATCCTAGTTAACCAATTCGCTACTGAGGAAAACCCTCTACCAAGTTTTCCCAAAACACTTTCAACCTCCAGTGGAACTAATTCTTTGTGCAAACTTGTAATATTTGTAATATACTTCTGTATATTTTCACTGTTATCAGGAATGTAAGTACAACAATGTTGGACTTTCAACATTCCACAGACTCCACCCTCTTTTGCCAAAAGAATATCAAGGGCAAGCCGATTTTGCATCACCATAGCTCTCATGGCAACCATTTCGGTATTTACCATTAAGAACCCTCCCGCAGTATCTGTAGATAAACGATCTACTACTGTGGATAACTTCCGAATTTTAAATGCATTCAAAGATATTCCCACTGCTGGTATCAATGCTCCAAAAATATCACCTACAATTTCTGAAAAACTTTCCCTCTTTCTACGTGTAAATCTATTAATCATCTTGTATGTTCCCTTTTCTTCTCTGTCCATGTGAATTTTTTTGGGAAAGACCAGGCCTACATAGCAAGTTCCATACCAATGGTCCGGTAACCTGTAATAAGCTCTATTCCCACAAACATAATAGATACCTGGAAATATTGGGTCCTTTCCACCTTTGAATCCCCAACCTCCCAGAATTTGATAATTGTCATGGCAGATACTGGAACCTACAAAGTAATTGTCATAGACTGTCTTATTTCTCCTAATGCACAACTTTCCTGTTTGCGGCCAGTCTAATGTCATTGCTGCATTTATCTTTTTCCCTTCATGATTTCCTTCCTCAAACGTCCATAAGCGTTTTCCTTCCTCTTTTATTGCTTCTTTTTGAAATTTCATTCTTCTTTCTTCAACCATGTCTAAAAATACTTTTTCTTCTTTCTTTAACTCACAGGTAAGGTTGTTACTAACTATTTCTTCTAACGTTAATTTTCTATGTTCTAAAAAGAATTCTCCTAAAACTTTTGCTGGTTTTACTTTGTTAAGTTCTGGTACTACTGGAATGTTTGCAAAAATCTTATCTATATCAGTATAATAAGATTCTAATCTACCTGTTTTATAAAATAAACTTGCTATTACACTACATGTTATTCCATAAGTCAGAGGTAAGTGATGATAAGTCACACCTTCTGATACTGATGCAGGCAACTGCATACAAACATAACAATCTCTCACATCCATTGTCTCTACGTACTCATATAACAATTTGGTGAAAACATTCTTTGAAAAATCTGTTACTGACTTATCCTTATGCAACTCTGCACTACTCCTTAAAATAACTGGTTCTTTAATATTAGTTTCTTTTTCTGGTTTAGTATCATTTTTTGCTTCTATCACAGCTACACTAATAGGAATTGTGATTGCTAAAACTATCCATATGGTCATTAATAACCCTGTACAAAAACAGCACATTTTGCACCATTTCTTTATAAATTCACATTTATCTCTTCTATCCCTATTATTTTCCATTTTTTTTCTTTTTCTATTTGTTAAGCCTCAGAAAATTGTGTCACTACACCTCAGAAATGACTTAGATGCCACTCTGCTTTCAAAAGTCTTTGCTTGGTACTTTCTTTAATTCTCTCCAGAATTCTTTCGTTGTCACATCCGGTGATTTGTCACATCCAGTAAAATTGTCACGTCCGGCAGAAGCACTATAAGTCTTCACTTCAGTTTTGTTGCATCTCACCTTTTCCCATCCGACTTCTCAGTCTCTGGTTTCCGTGAGTGTTTTCTTCTTCTTCTTTGTAATCAGTTAGTGCAATATACAGCCACTCAGGTGACTTAAATTTTGAATTCACTTTCTTTGTCCTTTTGGACTTTTGTAATCTTTTTCCACTGGGTTTTTCTTGTTCCTTTTGACTTGTTACTTCATTTACTTGTTCAGCACCTTCGTCTTCCGCTCTTATTATTCTATATCTCAATTTTCTTACATAGCTGTTGGGCCAATTATCTCCTTTTCTTGGCCTTTTGACCTCACCTTCTCTTTCTTCTCTTTCCGATTTCCAATTTCTTTTTCTTGATTCAGTCTTTGCTTTTTCCTCTCCTCCACTTTCTTCTGTTTCTGTTTCAACTGTTTCACTATTGTCTCTTATTTTGAAACTTATAATCTCGTCATCTCCTACTGGTGGATCTGTCTTCTCCTTTTTGTTTTCCCTTATTACTGTCCCTCCTCGGGGTTCTTCCGATTTGGTGTTTTTCTCCTTTTCTGTATCTAAATTTCCCTGTTCTCCTGTTTCTCTATCTATCCCTATTGCTCCTCGGGGTTCTTCTCGATTTTCTAACCTTTTGTGTACTTCTTTCCCTACTTCATCTATTAATATTGTTTCTGAAGGAGTTCCACCATAACTTGTACCTGGTTGTTCATCTAACTCAATTTCTTGCTCAGTTTCTTCTCTAATTGGTTTATAACCCCAAGTTTTCCTTAGGAATTCTTTACGGTTTTCAATTGAATCATCAGAGTCTGAAGTTGTGTCAGATATTTCCAGATGTCGACTTACAGGTCGATCTTCAAATTCTGGAATTTCTGAATTTCTTTCTTCTTCTTCTTCTTCTTCCTCTTCTTCTCTAGAGGTACTTGCAGTTGGGGTTTCCAGATGTCGACTTTCAGGTCGATCTTCAAGTTCTGGCACCCTTTCTTTTATCTTGGTTGTCCCAGCCGTTAAACTTTTATCCCACACTTCCAGACGCCGACTCACATGTCGATCTGTAGGTTCTGGAACTCTGATTGTGTGGCTGGCATGAACCCAGTTCTTCACTCCTGCACACTTGACAGCAGTCGTTGTCACTAGGATTACCTGCCTTGGCTCATCCCAACGCGGAACTAGACAGTTTCTTCTCTTGTGGACTTTTATGCGGACCCAGTCTCCTGGATTCAAGTCGTGGGCTGGTTTTCTTTCAAGAGTGGTCGCATCCGGTCCAACCTGATGAAACACAGAATGCACCACATCAGCCAGTCCCTTGCAATAATCCAGTACTAGATCAGCAGTTATAGTTAATAACTTGTTGACGGGTACGTGTGCTTGTCTCATTGCTCGTCCCATGATCATCTCATGAGGACTGAGTCCCGTTTTCTTTTCAGGGATGCTTCTGATGGTCATCAGAACAAGAGGCAGTGCATCCGGCCATTTGAGTCCTGTAGCTTGACACATTTTTCCTAATCTGTTTTTAATTGTTCCATTAATCTGCTCTACTACCCCAGAAGCCTCTGGTCTGTAAGCACAATGTAGTTTTTGTTTAATACTCAGAGCTTCACAAATCAATTGGATCAACTCATTTTGGAAATGTGTTCCTCTATCTGTCTCAACCGTGACTGGAAAACCATACCTTGGAATGAACTCTCGCAGCATAAGTATTGCCACTGTTGTTCCATCATTCCTTCTTGTGGGGTATGCCTCCACCCAACGAGAGAACAAACAGACGACCACTAGAACATATCTTAATCTGTTACTAGGGGGCATCTCAATAAAGTCCATCTGTATTCTTGTGAATGGACCTCCTTCTCGTCCTATTGTTCCTAGACTCACTACTGTTTTTCTTCCTGGGTTAAACTGTTGACAAATAAGACATCTTTGACAAAGACTTTCAGCAATGGCTCTGAATTTTGGGTTATACCAGGTCTGTCTAAAAGTCTGATCATTGCATCTCTCCCAATATGAGCTTGTCCATGGTACATCCGTGCCATGTCTGCAATCATGCTATCAGGCATAACTGGTCTTTCATCTCTGTATACCCACACACCATTATTTTCCTGTCTTCTACATCCTGCTTTTATCCAGTAATCTTTTTCCTCATCTCTTGCTGTTTCTTGTAACTGCCTTACTTCATCCCATGTTTCGACTGTATTAGTGAAAAGCAAAGGACAAGAGACATGCTCCCTTTCTCTATTTTTGTTCAGGGACGCCATGTTTTCCGCACAATATCTAGCGATCTCATCAGCATAATTATTGCCGACCGCTATGTAGTCTTCGTTTTTCTTATGCGCCTTGCACTTCACTACAGCTATTTGTTTAGGCAACTGTATCGCCTCAAGCAGTCTTTTAACATAATCTCCATTTCTGATAGGTGTTCCTGCAGATGTCAAAAATCCTCTTTGTGACCAAATCTGACCAAAATCGTGTACGATGCCGAAACCATATTGGCTATCGGTCACAATCGTGATTCGTACATTTTTCCCCAATTTCCATGCTTGAATCAAAGCAATTAGTTCCGCAACTTGGGCAGACCTAACTCCTTTCAGACAAGACGCTTCCATCACAGTTGCCACTGTGCATACTGCGTAAGCTGCGCTTAACACTCCTTCTTTTGTGCGTAAACATGAACCATCTACAAACATGACATAATCCGATTCCTTTAACGGTTCATCTTTTATGTCAGCTCTTGGTTTTGTGCAATATTCCAGCACATTCAGACAATCATGATCTACTTCGTCTTGTTCAATTATACTCTCTTCATCTGGCAATGATGTTGAAGGATTTACATTTATGCATCTATCTATGGTCACATTTTCAGCACTCAAGATGACTTTTTCGTACTTAGTCAGCCGACTATGTGTCATGTACTGTGTTTTTGTTCTTGTCAAAAGAATTTCTACTGAATGGGGAACATATACTCTCAGTGGATACCCCATCACTATACCTTCACTTTGTTCCAGACTTACACAAGTAGCAGCAACTGCTTTCAGACATCCAGGCAATGCTTTTGCTATAGGATCTAAAACAGCTGAAAAGTAAGCGATTGGCCTCTTCATGGTCCCGTGTTTTTGTACCAGTACTGAAAATGCACATCCATCTCTTTCACTGCAGTACAACTCAAAATCCTTCTCATAATCAGGCATGCCTAAAGCAGGGGCCTCACACAGTTTCTTTTTCAATTCTTTGAAAGATTTCATTTCTTCTTTGTTTAACTCAAAAGGGTCTTTTACATCTTTCTTTGTCAATTTTTGTAAGGGTTTTGCAATCAAAGAAAATCCACTTATCCACTGTCGACAATATCCAACCATTCCCAAAAACATTCTTACCTCTCTTTGAGTCATTGGTGCTCTCATTCCTTGAATCATTCTTACTCTTTCTGTCGCTATTTTCCGCACTCCTTTCTCAATTTTATGCCCTAAATACTGGACTTCTTTCTGACAAAACTGTAATTTTGAAGGAGACACTTTATGTCCTCTTTTCTCCAAATGGTTCAGTAAAGCAATTGTGTCACTTACACATGCTTCTTTGGTTTTCGATGCCACCAATAGGTCATCGATATACTGCACCATCACTGATTTTTCTGGCATCTTCAAATCTTCCAGAGATTTCTTTAGAATCTGATTAAAAATTGAGGGGCTTTCTGTATACCCCTGTGGAATTCGGCACCATGCCAAAATACGCTCTCCGAAACGGAATGCAAATAATGGCTGGCTATCTGGATGCAAAGGAATAGAGAAAATGCGTGACACAAATCTATCACAGTGTACCACTCAGCTTCATGCGGGATTTGATATAGAATCACTGCAGGGTTTGGCACTATTGGACAACATGGTACAACTATTTTGTTGATCTTTCTCAAATCCTGTACTATTCTATATGTTCCATTTGGCTTTTTCAGTCCCATAATAGGTGAATTACATGGACTGCTCATGATTTCTTTCAGAATTCCCTGTTCAATCATCTTATTTATCACAGGAGTTATTCCTTCAATTATTTCTGGAGTTAATTTGTACTGTGGCGTGTTTGGATAAATTATCCCTTCTTTCACTGTCACTTTTACAGGATCAACTTCTCTCATTAACCCAATGTCTTCTCCTGTAAAATCCCACACACTTTCTTTTACAGCACTTTTTAGTTCTTCTGGAAGTTTTTCTGCATCAAATGCAGGAAACAAACCATTCGTTTCAGGTTCTTGATTCATCAAAGTTACTTTGTACAAAACATCTTCATCTGAAGTCTGAAAACCTATTCCATCTGGCGTACAATAAATTGTGCAATTCATTTTACACAAAAGGTCACGACCTAGAAGATTTACAGGACTACAATCGCACACTACAAATTTATGCATTTTGCTAAAAGAACCAATTTTTACTTCTACCAATTCAGTAAGTGGGGTTTTAATCTGCTGATTGGTTACTCCTACCACTTGGATGTATTCACCTGAGAGAGGAAGGTTCGGAATTTCCACTGATCTAACAGTAGAACGGGTAGCTCCAGTATCGACAAGGAATGTTACGTTTGCACCATTCACTTCTCCATCCACAAAGGGACCAGACTGATCTACCTCTAGAGTTGCGCCAAGCACGCACTCTTTCCCTCTCCTGCGCACCGTCAGAAACTTTCATCCGGGTCATCCTCACTCTGACGCAACCAATACTGAGAAATGTTAGCTGCTCGCGGCAACTGTGTTACCTGCTCTCCTCCGTAGAATCCTGTTTCTGTACTGTATCTTTGCTGGTTAACAGTGTTGGGAAGTGGTGGTTGTGGCACCTGACTTTGTTGAACAACTACCTCATTCTGCACCTGTGGAGTTAATGATTGATGTTCCGGATTAGGTTTAGGTGGGAACTTACACTCATTTCTCCAATGCCCTAATTTTCCGCAATTATGACATGGCCATTTCTTCTTTGCCTCTTCTAGACTCACTTGTCCTTTTCCTTTACCTATGTTTGGTCGCATCTTATTCTGTCCTGATTCGTTTCCATTATTATTGTCCAATTGGGCTTCTTGTTTCTCTGCCACTTTCACTTGTGCCCACATTGCCTTTTCTTTCAATTTACGCTGTTTACTCTCTATTTCATCACTACAATACTTAGCATACCTCAGCACCTCATCTACACTTCCATTCTGCCAGTTTATCATATGTTGCTTAATCATATCGCTTATTTCTTGTTTCAGGCCAAACACAAATCGGTATACAAAATGACTCATGTCCTTTTCACTCAATTCCTCATAACCGCTATACTGCTTGAAAACCAATAACAAACGCTCATAATATGCATGTACAGACTCCTTACTTTCCTGTGTAGTTCTATCAATCTTAACCCAATCTGTCTCTTTGGGAGGAATCTTATTCTTCAAAAAGGTAATCACCTTGTCGTATTTCTTCATCACATCTGGTCCTGGAGCTCCTGTCTTAGGATCTCTTGGATATTCTGTAGTTGGCCAGTCAACTGTAATCTTACATTCTGACCACAGATCCGTTGGTACCACTATGTCAAACAATCCATCCAAATCTATCCACAACACTTTTGAGACCTTTACAAACCTTTCTACCTGTCGGTACCACTCAACTGGCTTCTCTCTTAGTTTTGGAAAGTCATTTGTAAATGACAGGATGTCCTGCCTAGTCCAGGGAACATGCACGTAACTACCACCTGGAGTTTCTCTCATAGGGTATTCTTTAACAACAGGTTCTTTTTCTGTTATCATAAAAGCCAATGAACCTTTGTCTATACTTTTCTCATTCTTCTTTGTCCATCTAACCTTCCATCTGTCCACATCACCCCATTTTCTCAACAAAACAATCAACTCTTTTATCTGTGTCAGCCTTCCTGCTGTATTCAAATTTTCAATATCTTTTTCACAAAAATCTACTCTGTATGGTTTCTGCAATGTTTTTACTTTTGCAAAATCTATTCCAATCTCACTAGCCACTTCTTCTAGTTTGTCATGTAAATTCTTTGCCCTCCATGTTATACTTTTGCACAGAAACATTATTTCATCATCCTGATAATTTTTTATCTTTTCAGTACCAATCGTTCCTAGAATTAATTCTTCCATGTCAATTTTCAATCTGATCACATCTAATGGTTTTTCTTCCGTTTCTTTTATTTTAAAAGCTTTCATCCACTCATTTAACTCATCAGGAGTCGGACCTATGGGAGTACTATTTATTTCTGTCCAATTTCCACTCTTTTCAGGTGTCACTGTTGCAGATTCAGTTACCATAGGTATTTTCCTACCGTTACACTCATTTACTGTCAAATTTTCAGGTGGACTTGGTCTGTAAGCACTAGCCAAATTGCTTGTACCTGGACTTGTTTCCATTCTTTCCTTTTCTCTCTGAAATTGTGAACTCAAGGGAATCACCAAGGATCGCTCATCAATTTTCTGATTCTCAAAAACTGGTATTACTGGACCTATCGTTACAGGCACAGTAACTGCTTCCATATTTTTCGTTAATTCTCTAATTTTCTCAGTTAGTTCTTTTGTTGTCCTTGCAAATTCGCTTGCATTGTCGCTTTCTATTCTCTCATTTTGAGAAGTTCTCATTTGTTCTTGTGACCTATTTACTTCATTTTTCTTTTCCGGACTTTTATTTCGCATAGTCTCTATTGGTGGCGCATTTGGTGTCACCACTGTAGAACTCTGCTGATACGGAGGTGGATTTCTATTTAAAATATCTTCCAGCAACTCGTCATCCGTTTCGCTCTCATGCATATACTTTTCTCTCTCTATATGTTTCTTTTTCTCAGTCCGTTTTTTCTTTGTCCCCTCCTCAACTGTAAAAGCTGGAAACAAACCTCCTGTCATGTTAGCACATCTCCATCGTTTTATTCTGTCCTCATGATTCATTCCCCACAATCTTCCGGGCACAAACTCATAACCTTTCATTCCTCTGAATCTTTCTCGCTCGTACATCTCATCTTCCCATTCTGTTAAAGCCTCAAACTGTGTCGGTCTAGGTCTAGGTTCCAATTTAAACATTTTTTCTCTTAGATTCCGTAAAACCGCTACATTAAAAGAACCATTTTCAGGAAAAGCCAATGCTCCATCATTCTTTGTATATTTTACCCAATTGTCCAACCATATGCACGTATGATATCCATATTTCAGCATCATATGTGAAGCTGCTGATTTCGGCGGAGGAATTACTTGTCCCTCTCTAGTCACAACCTTTTTGTCTTTCTTAAAGAAATTCTTTAATTTCGTCGTCCATGACGTTCTCTCCCTTTCATACTCGTAATACGGCATGTTTTCTATTTGTTTTCTCTTTACTCTAACGCTGTTTCTGTGTACGGAACTTCGACCAATTACAGCGCGATTCACACTAACGTACCAATCAGAACAATTCCCACCGTCCGCGAACCAACCAATCCTAGCGCGGCACTTTTCTACGTCACTCCTGCTCTGTGTTCACCTGACTAGTGCACTAACCAATCCTAGCGCGGCACTTTTCCACGTCACTTCTACTCTTTACCCCTCCTTTACAAAATTTATCGGCAATTTTTCTTTTCGCTATTTTCTTCGTTAGTTACAACAAATAAACAATTCCATAGTCTGATTCGCTAAACAAAGTGACAGCTTTGTCCTTTTACACAAGAATCCTGCTTTTCCAGTAGGCAGCGCTTACCTCTACCCTACCACAGAATTATTTACTCTCGCCGATAAAGTAGCACTTCCCTCTACCTTACCCTTCTTTCAAACAAACAATTTACTCGTTTCTCTGGGGATAAGACACATGTGGAGACTAGGCTCCTGAGAATTAAGGCCAAAGTTTCACAAGTAAACGTGATTTGCTATTTCATTTACACACTTTTCACACCGAAATCCCTAACATAACACAACCTGCGTTATAACCAAAATGAATTCAGACCATGTACCAAATTCCATGTGACTTCTCTTGCCACACGTGTTCCACTTCCTACATCCCAGAAGCGTGAAAACTTACATATAACATAACGTGACTCAACATATAGTGTTAGTCATCAAAAAATAATCAATAATCAATAAACAATAATCACTAAACTAATCTATAGAAAACCATAACTCTGCTACCAAGAAATCTGATGCAGCGCGTACAATAAAAACTATTCTCCTCCCAGGTTACTTATAGGTCATCCAGGGGCAAACTATATTTCTCATATCCACATGACGATGGGGCCCATAAACATCGCCTAACACACACATACACACTCCTGGATTTCCTTTACACCTTTATGAAATTCTGTACTCCTAGGAGAAGCATGAGAACTAAATGGAGAACACCATTTTATGTACCGCTGGAAGAGCCAGGATATCTTATTACCTTAATTTGTCACTTTCTTTTAGTTATTTCTTAAGATATTCCTGCTCATTGTTTTGTCGATGAATCATTCATTTAAGAAATTAGTTCATAGTGATTAAGACCAGCTGAATCACAATAACCAATTACTGATGTCACAATCATTTAGGAAAATAACCACTGAGTCATTTTGGGTTTAAAGAATCTTAAATTTTATATAAATTTTAAAAGCATGAAAAGAATTTTAATACTTTATTCAATTATTCATTCTTAAATTCACAATATTTATTAAGCATAATCAATTTATTGCAGAAAGGAAATTTTGTCATGAAGCCAAAACCCTAATTACCTGCCTAGCTTCCTAATTTAGCCTAATGATTTCTAACCTAAGTTAGGAATTAGAAATAGCCTGATTCTCATACTCAACTGTAAAATTAAGACAGCAACAGCAACTTCAGCTCGTCAGCATCAGCTACCTGCAACCCGTCTCCTCTAACAGTCTTTCAGCATCTCTCCCGCTCAGTAAGGGATCGATCAGGACCACCCAGCACTGGAAGTCACCAACACAACTCTTCAACTCCTCTCCTGACTGTGACTGCAACCACGACTGACATCAATTCTCTGAACCCCTCCCACTAAGAGTAGGCCCTCTTATACCCTAATTCTAACTTTGCTAACTAACTGTTGCAACATTAATATCACGCTTTTCTTTCATTGGTCCATGCATGTCAGCTTATTCATTCTTTAATCAAGTTCTCTTGGATTCAATGGTCCTTGGATCATTTCCTTTCCCATACGCTTAAACATTTCCATCCGATTCGATCAGTTCATTTGTAACTTCTTTCGACACATTCGAGAACTCCGCAGTCATTGTCCTTTCTCTTAGACTTCTTTCCCACGGGCTTTCTGCTGATCATCATGGCACACTATCAGTTCAATTAGGTCACACCAGCCTTGACCATTTCTTGCATCCTAGCCTCTCAGAGACATCACGAGGTTCCGGATTTCTCCAATTTCATCCCGTACCACGTGTCCCCTTGCGCCTGCGCACATCTTCCCACTGGCGGCCATTTTATATCGCCACTCGGTTATACTTTTAGAAGCACTAATTTGAGGCAAACAAAACATAATTAAAATAGAGAAAAATATCCCTTTCGTTTCCCTCCCGTCTACGTACCCCAATTAGTTGTTACCTAGCAGAAAGCAACATTTAAGCTGTTCCTTACTTACCATCACTATTGTTTTTGCAACGACACATTTTATTTCTATGAAGCACAAACATGCATTTATTTTTATTTAGTACGCTTTTATTTTTACGTTATGATTAGACACACGGACATTCATTAATAGATTATTTAGCACATACATTGGCATATTACCATTCCCACACATACAGTGTTGATTAATACATTTAAACGAACATTTTATTTAATTAATTATAAAATTTGTTAGGGGTTAATTTTTTTTATTTTCCCTGCTCCATCAGATTTCTGGTTGGCTAGGGCATGCGCCTAAGCCAGGCAGAAACCACCACTCTAGTCAGGGCAAGGGAGTTACACACTGTAGATAACCCCTGCTCACCCCCTTGGTAGCTTGGCACGAGCAGACAGGCTTATCCCCAAGGCAATGTGTAAAGTATTTGCACCAACACCCACAGTCACACATTGAAACACCACAAAGGGACACCACACAGGATGTATAAAAATAAAGTTATCTTTATCTAAATACCTGCAAGACCTAAATGACAAAAAGCCAACATACAAAATTAGGGATCTTTTCCTCTGAAATGTCTTTGGTAGGGTTCTTGTAAAAACAACTCAGTAGTTTCTGCACTCCTCGTGAAAACTTAATCAAATAACACCACTTAGTTCTCCGGAGCACCTGCACGCGGCGCTCTTGTGGGTGCTTAACTTCCCCCCACGAGCCTGCTAGCTCCACAATCAGTGAGTACCACTGTACGTCCTCCAAAAAGCTGTCTCCGGTGTTAATTGCAGGGTTTTAAGCCCTGAAACGTGCCCAGTGATCCAGCGTGGCTAATATAAATTTCTCCTTATGTCATCAATCCAGAGGAAAACACTTACGCAACCTTTATCACTTAAAACGTATGTCCGTGGGGCCCATGTCACCGCATACATACATTCATTCAATCTCTGGATTATACGCTAAGGAGAAATGAGTTGCTGGACAAGCGGGATACCTTATTAAAACGACAGAATTATAACCTATACATTATATACATAAACCTCGGATCCTGTCGGTTCTAAACATCAAGGCACTCCGCTATTCGGTCGATGGACCAACTACTAGAATTAGTTGATGGTGATTCAGACCAGCTCAATCACAATTAAAACCTTTAACATTTTATAATTCACAATTTTATTTAAAGAACCACAGACTCATTTAGTGTTAGCATAAATTTTATCGAAATTCTTTAGGCAAAAGTAAAACTCGTTATTAGGCAAAAACATTTATTAAATCAGTAAGCATTTAAGTAAAAGTTAAAATAAGGATGAGAAATATTCATTACCCTCGGCCTTAGGGCGATGACAAGAATGGTTCATTAGGAAAGAAAGATGAACTGCAGATCACAGGATAGGACTCCCAAACTGACTGACTGTCCCACTAACCTCCTCGGACGCAATCACCTCCCGGGCAAATTCCCGCAACGGTCTCGTTCCTTCCCCAGTCAAAGTTCAGAGTCCAAAATGACAAAGTCTCTCGCAGCATCAAGGTGGAAAAATGAAAAGCCAGGAAGGTTACTTCACAACGTAAGAGCAGACTCTCTTATACCCTATTTTCTGGCTCTCTACACTTAAAAGTTGCAATCTTTAGGGGCAAGACTCACGCTAATTGGTCCATTGGAGGGGTGGTGATGGTCACCTCATCGCCCTCCTTGTTCGAACCGGTTTGGGGACAATAAAGCATACAATAAGTCTCATGATCACAGTGTCAAAAGTAGTCCAATTTGTTAATCCATTTTGTAACGATCTTTGATGGTCACACATTAGTTCATCCATTGTCACTCAGCTCTTTCCCATCCGTTCCCAGGCATATATGCTGAACACTTGGCACGCTCCTCGTTGCAGGTCAGACTGGCCTTGACATCTCTCACTCCGAGCACAGGCCGCATACACGTGACTGGAGCATTCATTCTGAGTCTGCGCAGGGGCCATTTTATTCAGTGCATGCGATCTCGTCCTTTCCAGCGGCCATTTTAGAAGCATGGCCTAGCAGGCCCGAACGAAACTAATATAAAACAAACACAACGAAAATTAAAATATGGAAAATAAGCCTTTCTGTTTACCACCCGCCATTCTAAAGACCCGTGTTAGATATTACCTAGCAGAAGCGACATTTAAAGCCATTTTACTTACCATCTGCATTCTTTGCCACAGTGCAATTTTACTACGCAATACAAATCATGCAATTCACTCTATTTACTACGCAAATCACAATACTAGTTTTATTTTGCTTCACATTTGTAAGTAAATTAGATTTTGCACAAATCAGCATGTTGCCCACGTGTACTGTTTAGTAAAGGTTTGCATTTGTTGGTTAGTTCATGCGTTTTCAAACGGTTAGTATCATTAATGGTTATGGGGTCATTAACTTCCAAGGGGTACAAAATTATTTCGTTTCCCCTGCTCCATCACCAGCAAGAAATGTCACACACACCGGCCCCGGTACCGCCGCTAACAGCTGTGCGAGTACGGGCCGGCTGACGCAGTCCCCAGCAAACAGGTTCACTCCTCAGAACGCAATGCACTGTTCTCGCAACTCTGCCGGTCCATGAAGTAACTGGAGCAGTCCCTCAGAAGCAAGACCGCTCCCGCAGACCCGCACCCCGCCCGCAGCACTCCCACTAGTAACAGTCTCGGGCGCAGGCTCTGATCGCTGACCGGAGCCTTTACCTGTAGCGATGACGTCTCGGCTGTGGTCCGTGCTTGGGTTGATTCTTGGGGACGAGGAGTCCTCTTCTTGTCGACCCTGCATGGGCTTGAGCGCAGCTCAGCTCTCGGCGCTGACGTCCCGCTGGGTGATTCCTTTTTGTTGGCGATGGGTATCTTGGAGCAGCCCCGGTTGCTAGGCAACTCCTCGCGGCCGGGGGCTGCAGCACGCTTTCCTTTTCCTCTCGGAGAGCTCTCTCCTCGTAAACCTGGCCGGCGGCGGTGATTTGGCACATGAAAGTCTTAGGCTGTACTCTGACACGCACACTGGGGTGTAGAGACGATCCTCGGGGTAAATCACGCTTGAGGCGAGGCAGACCTCCCGACGGGCACCAGCTGTGCGCCGACAAGCACACCGAGTTTGGCAAATCACGGGCAGATAATGCGGAGGTCACGAAGGCATAAGCTATACGCACACCGCAGCTTGAAGGATGTTGCCTGGAAACTTTTATCTCCCTGAGTTTCCACAACAGGAGGCCAGCTCTCCTCAGGCCCTTGGAGACTTCTTTACAGGGACACAGCACACAGCAAAGTCCTTGTTGCAAGAAGGGGGGACACAGCACACAGCAAAGTCCCTTGCCCTCTCCCTTAGTAGAAACAGCAAACTGCAGGCCAGCCCCAGAGCACACAGCACGGGCATTACTTCTCCTCAGTCTCTTCAGCTGATCTTCTTTGGCAGAGGTTCCTCTTGATTTTTTATTATTATTATTAAATTAAATTTGTAAGGCGCGGCAGCTACCCAAGAAGGGTTTCCCGGCGCCGGAGCGGAGCAGAAGAAAGTAACGCAGCTTAATTAGGTTACTGGTTGAAAAGCCAAGTCTTAAGGGGTTTGCGAAATAGTGTGTATACCGTTTCGAATGGCTATGGGAAGTGAGTTCCATAGTGAGGGACCGAGGTATGCGAACGATCTACCTCCCATCCGAGACTGTTTGACTCTGGGCACTGAGAAATTCTCTTGATTGGATGAGCGAAGGCACCGGGAAGGCACATAGGGGGTGACCAGAGACTGCAGATATTGTGGGGCAACTCCGGTTTTGATTTTAAACATATAACTCAGGGCTTTGAACTTGATTCGGTTTTCAACCCTGAGCCAATGTAGGTCCAGCAGATGACTAGAGACGGAGGTGGCTCTAGGGACTCTGCAGAGATAGTCTCGCCGCAGAGTTCTGGCACCATCTGCAGCCTACGAGTCACTTCCTTGTTGGATCCGAGGTAGAGAACGTTACCGTAATCCAGTCTCGAGGTAATAAGAGCCTGGACTACTGTTCTCTGAGTGGACTCGGGCAGCATCCAGATGATCTTTTTAGCCACCTCAAGATGGTAAAACAAGTTGCGGTTACCTTGACTGCCTGATGGTGCATAGTGAGCGAGTCATCGATGATGACACCTAAGTTGCGGACTTGACTAGAGGGCTGAGGGCGTACTCCCATTTCACCAGGCCAGTGTTGTGGGCCCCAGAGATCTTTGTTTTTGCCAAGAATCAGGACCTCAGTTTTCTCTCCGTTAAGCTTAAGGTAATTCTTTTGCATCCATGATGCAATATTACCCAGGCCAAGCTGCAGGGGGGAGGACCCAGCCGCACTTCCCATGGAGAGAGAAAAAATGATCTGGGAGTCGTCAGCGTAGGAAAACAGGGACAGCCCTGCCTCTTCCGCGACATCGGCTAAAGGTCTCACGTATAGGTTGAAGAGTAAAGGGCTAAGAATGGAGCCCTGAGGTACCCCATAGGGTGAGGGATGGGTGTCAGAGCTGGATATAGAGGAAAGGACTTAAAAGGTACGGTTGGCAAGAAAGGAAACAAGCCAGTTCAAGGCTGGGCCGCTGATGCCTAAAGATCTTAACGTTTTTACTAGTATAATGTGGGATACTGTATCGAAAGCCGCGCTCAGGTCAAGTAGAATGAGGGCGACCGTATCACCAGCGTCCAGATGGCGCCGCAGTCTTTCCGTTACCCCCAATAAAGTTGTTTCTGTAGAAAAGCCAGCTCTGAAACCAGATTGTGATGAATGAAGGAGTTTATTGGTTTCGACGAAGTTTGAGAGCTGAAAGTGGATGTGTTTCTCTAAGATTTTGGAAAAAATAGGTAGTAAGGAGATTGGCCGATAATTGGAGTGGTAAGTCGGGGTCGGCGTCGCCTTCTTTTAAGAGAGGGATCACCATGGCGTGCTTCCAGTCTTGAGGAACTGTAGCTTCCAGTAGGGAGGTATTTAAAAGGTCCATAATGGCAAGCAGAGATGGTAACTCAAGCTGCTTAAGCACAGAGATACAAAAGGGGATGATGGACGGAACGTTTGAGCCAATCAAACACTCACCCCCAGTCAACTGATCTGGGTTTAATCCATCATCATTCTTTAGCTCACTCCACCACCCCAGTTCAGACATGGCCATATGCAAATCAGTCTGCCCCTGTGCCTCATGGGAACAGTCCAGCCCGAACTGCCAAGCCATGTCTTCCCTGGACCGGAAACAAGCATCCTAGGACCGGTTTCTGGCATTCCAGCCGTCATCAGCCAGGCTTGCTTGAATCCAGTGGCAAAGTGAGCAAGGGACCCACGTCTGGGCATACCCCCGCCAACTTAGGGCGAACCCACCACCCACCACCCCAGTTCAGACATGGCCATATGCAAATCAGTCCTAGGATGCTTGTTTCCGGTCCAGGGAAGACATGGCTTGGCAGTTCGGGCTGGACTGTTCCCATGAGGCACAGGGTCAGACTGATTTGCATATGGCCATGTCTGAACTGGGTGGTGGAGTGAGCTAAAGAATGATGATGGATTAAACCCAGATCAGTTGACTGGGGGTGAGTGTTTGATTGGCTCAAACGTTCCGTCCATCATCCCCTTTTGTATCGCTAAGCACTGAGATAGGCAGGGGGTCCTTAGGTGATCCAGATTTAACACTATCTAACAGTTTTTTAAAGGAGGCTGCATTTAGTAAGGGCCAGGTGTCCAGGTTGTTGGAGTGGGCGCAAGAACCCATATTCTGATCATGATGGGTGGAGTCCGCTATGGGTAGTGCAAGTGCGGTTAGTGGGGGGCTAGTAGAATGCACAGGAGAGAGATTGTCGCATTGAGAGCACGCAATATCCAAGTACAATTTTTTCGACTTTCTGGACGAAAAAGGACGCAAGGTCCTCACATTGACGTTTGTTGAGTGGGGTGGGCCTATCGAGAGTGGCAGAACCAGCAAGCTCCTTTACCATGCTAAAAAGTGTTTTTGAGCAGTTTAAGGCGTCAGAGATAGTTGTTGAAACATGCTCCGCACGGGCGGATTTACAGGAGATTGTGGTAATTTTTTGGGCCTTTTTATAAATAATTTTAGACTCAGGAGCATAGTTCCTTCTCCATCTACGTTCCAACGCTTTACATTTTGCTTTCTCTATTTTGAGATGTCAGTAAACCATGGCGCTGGGGGCGATGATAATGGACCCTTTTTTCCGAAAGGGGAAGACAGATGTCTACGGCGTCAAGGAGCCAGTTTTTGCACAATGTTAGAAAGCGTATTCACCCTATCTTTGGTGATAGGCAAGTTAGAACACAAGATTTTGTTTAAGGCAGTCCGGTCAAGTTTTTTCCAATCTCTTGTTAATGTCCTTGAAGTAGGAGTAGTGAACACATAATTGTTAGCGAGTACCAGATTGAACCTGGTAATAAAGTGATCCGACCAACAAAGGGGGAGCGCAGAGGAGCAGCTAATGCTGGGTAGGTTGGAGAGGATAGGGTCAAGTAAGTGACCTGCCTCGTGCGTGGGGCCAGAATTGAGTAAATTTATGTTTAAGCTAGCCAAATCAGAGATGAAATTTGTGCTGATTTTACAGGCTGCGTCGTCCAGGTGTAAGTTTAAATCGCCCAAAATTGAGAAATTGGCAGAGCTCATAAGTAGGGGGTTATAAGGCTAGGAAAAGAAGAGGCCCAAGGAGCGGAGGGCCCGGGGGACGGTAAACAAGTATTCCAGAGAGGGTGAAATTCGGGGTTAAGGCCAGTTTGAATAATGCTGCTTCACAATTCGTGAATGTTAAAGGCTCGAATTTACACTGGAAATCCTTTTAAAGATGATGGCTATGCCTCCCACCCTGTTTTGTGGCACCTGTCCTTCCTGACTTTAGCGTAGATAGGGGGCAGGGCGGCAGCTACATCTGGGCCGGAACTCTCATGCAGCCATGTTTCCGTGAGGAATAAGGCATCAGGTTGGTCATTGACCAGAAGTTCAAATATGTCGGTTTTATGCTTCGGAAGGGACCGGCAATTGGTGCTAAGGAAGGAGAATTCCTTTAGGGTAGAGGCGACTAATTTATTATTATTTAAATTGCCCTTAGGAGAGGTTGAGGGTCTCTGGGTTGTGTCAAAAGAGAGACCACAACATAGGCAGATATCCTTCCAGTTGCCTAGATGTAATAATGTACAATCAAGGAGGGGGGCAGAACGATAAGCCATTAATTGGCTTGATAAATAAACAAGTCTGTGCGCCCCACTTGGACCAGGGTTCGTGGCCCCTGGTCGGGCGTGGACGGGCGCAGACGCGCCACCGGCGCGCCCGCTGCGCGCGTCCGCTGCGCGCTCCGTGGTCCATCCGGTTTTAAGGATGATTTTGCGAAGCAAGAGCGCCACCCTCCACCCTACCGGAAGTTCCTCCCTCCACTCAAACGGGAAAGCCCGCGGTGGACCAGGGAGACCGGCTCGGGGGAAATCAGCAAAAGAGCACAGGTATTTCTAAGCTATATTTCAAGCACAAATATTTCAATTTTAAAAGCAGTGAGGTGAATACAATCGTCGCGGTTTAAAATGCGTGCAAGTAAAACAAATTAGCACATTAAAAATTCCCAAATTAAGCATAGGCTGAGTAACAAGAGCTTCAAGCAGCTAGCGCCAAGTAGAACAGCTTACTAATGCGCGTCCGCTGCGCGCTCCGTGGTCCATCCGGTTTTTAAGGATGATTTTGCGAAGCAAGAGCGCCACCCTCCACCCTACCGGAAGTTCCTCCCTCCACTCAAACGGGAAAGCTTGCGGTGGACCACGGAGACCGGCTCGGGGGAAATCAGCAAAAGAGCACAGGTATTTCTAAGTTATATTTCAAGCACAAATATTTCAATTTTAAAAGCAGAATTTAAAAACCATCCTTCTTAAAAGATGTGTCATTAAATTCTGAGTTCAGGGATACCAGATTCCAATTTTCTATCTTGCTCCTATGGGAAGATATGCAGGTAAACATGTTACACAACATTCCCCATTCTGTCCTATGGGCAAGATAGCCTTGCAATAGTGAAAAACGAAATTGGCAGTATTTCACTATCAGGACATGTTACCCACACTAGTACATGTCCTCCCTTTCACATACACTGCACCCTGCCCAGGGGGGTACCTTGGGCCTACCATAGGGGTGTCCAATGTGTAAGAAAAGGGAAGGGTCAGGCCTGGCAAGTGGGTACACTGGCCAGGTCAACAGGGCAGTTAACAAACTGCGCACAGGCACTGCGGTGGCAGGCCTGAGACCTCTTTTCAGCGCTACTCATGTGGGTGGCACAATCAGTGCTGAAAGCCCACTAGTAGCATTTGAATTACCAGCCCTGGCACACTCAGTGCACTTTACTAGGGACCTACTGGTAAAACAAATAAGCCAATCATGGATAACCAATCACAATAACAATTTACACAGAGAGCATATGCACTTTAGCACTGATCAGCAGTGGTAAAGTGCCCAGAGTCCTATAGCCAACAACCACAGGTCAGGAAAAACAAAGGAGGAAGAAGCAAAAGGTTTAGGGATAACTCTGCAAAAAGGGCCATTTCCAACATTCATGTATTGAGAACACAATGTCAAACTATTTATTTGTCATGGATAAAGACAGATGTAAAGTGCTCCAATACCTTCGGGTCGAGTTCACGCTATAGAAAACTGCAAAAATAAAAACATAAAAAAGGCACCAAGATTTTAAAGATCTTGGCATCTTGTTCTACCAGCACGAGGATGACACCCATCTCTAAGAAACAATTCTCACTTCAGAGCATTCACAAGTGGATGTAGCCAAAAACATCTCAAATGCAAAACACTGAAGACCAAATGTTTTCTCACTACACTCAAACCTGACACTTCTGTGTCCCTCTGGCTTAAATCCATAAAAGTGGGAACTAGCACTCCCACGCTAACCCTCTCTCCTAAGTCCTTGGGTTTTCTTTTCAACTAAAATCTTAACCTCAAAGGTCGTGTTCTAAATATCCTAGGTTCCACCTTCTCATACTCAAGAAACTTGAACATATTCTCTCGCCAGGAATATGAAGACAGCAGTCGAAGCTTTGGTAATCGCCTGCCTCATCCCGCCTCTCTGGCCTACAGAAATATAGACCTGCCACACTTAAAACAGTTCTAGCAGCCGCTGCCAGGTTTCTCACAAACACCAGGAAATGGGACCACATCAGTGGCGGCCGGCACAGATCTGGGGTGGCGGGAGGGGGAGGAGGAGGTAAGGGGGTAGAAAGAAAGAAAAAGACACTTACCTCCTCATCGCTCTCTCCCACGTCGTCTCTCCTCTGCCGAACAGGAAGGAGCCAGGCTCCCCTGAGCCGATCACAAAGCTGCAATGCAGCATTGTGATTGGCTCCCCTAAGTCAATCACAACACTGCACTGCAGCATTGTGATTGGCTCCCCTAAGTCAATCACAACACTGCAATGCAGCATTGTGATTGGTCTGAGCGCGTAGTTCGGCGCTCAGACGAGGCCTGGGGGCCTGGGCATGTTCTCCACCCAGGCTGTAATGCAGCCTGGGTGGAGAACATTCTTTTTTTATTTATTTGAGTTTTATATAGCGCTGAGTAGACCCTGAGGTATCAGAGGGCTTTACATAAGGTTCCACAAAATTACATCAGTTACAAGTTACATCAGTTACAAGAAAACATTTCAAGAGCGTCGGAAGATGAAATAAATGGAGCTTAGAAGGGAAAGGGGTGGGGTAAAGGTGTAGGAGGGAGAAAGGATGGAGATAGGATGGATGGAGAGACGAAGGAGAGTCTGCCCAAAGTCCGGCTGGGTAGGTGACGGCCGAGGGGAAGTCCACAGCCCATCTCCTCTATAGCTATCAGGTAGCTCCACCGGGCATCAGTCAAGCGGCTAGGTCTCAATGAGAAAACAATTAGAGAGCAAAGAGGAGGGATAAATGGAGCATAAAGGAGAAAGTGGGTGGAGTAAAGGGGTAGGAGGGAGAGTACGTACGGAGAGACGAAGTAAGGTCTGCCCAATGTCCGGCTGGGTAGGTGACGGCCGAAGGGGTAGTCCACAGCCCATCTCCTCTATAGCTATCAAGTAGCTTCACCGGGCATCGGCCAAAAAGCTAGGTCTCAACGGTCAGAGATAGGTTCACAGATTCGGTATCCTGAAGGGTAGGCCGGATGGGGGATGTGATCGAGGTCTGGTCGAAGTCCGTTTTTTTCTCAGAGGAGTAGCACGACGTGGTAGGGAACACTGTGGCAGCCATCTTGGGGTCAGGCAAGGAATTCTGACCTAGGAGTTGGAAACAGCCGGTTCCCATTTTAGTCTTAAGCTCGAGGGGAGAGGGTGTTTGTTGTGCAATGGAGCAGCTTGAGGCCGGAGTCAGTGTCCGCTTGCCTCCCGAGGAGGAGAGTATTTCTGCGTTATAGCTGCCACGGGGAGAGACGTACGCCATAATAGGATCAGGCAGGGGACCTCTAGTATCCCACTCAGTTGCTTGTGACGCTAAACGAGGACTTCCCTTGAGGCCTGAGCTGTTGCTGCTATTTCATACAAATAGGCTGAGAATGAAATGATTGTCTCCACATGTCCCCACTGCTGTGCTAGTTGATAAGATAACCCCAGCAGGAGCATAGAACCTTAGTGCAGCCAGGCAGATTCCTACCAGGCCACATCCCAGGTGGACCAGGGTATAGTCCAACCTTTCTTTCACATCATAGACTGAATGGAGACTAAAAGTGCTTTATTGCAGCTCGACCCTTCCAAGATGGCCGCCCCACAATATAGCCAGCGAAGAGTCCTACCTTTCTTTTCAGAGTCCAGACAATTAGGGCTTGAAGCAAAGGACCCTTGACTACTAGGGAAATCAGCACTTTCTTCCCCCAGACGTAGCGGATTCCCAAGCCCACTAAAGAGTCAGAAGTAGTGCCCAAACACATTGCCACAACAGGAGCCCAGGAGAAGTCCCCCATACAATGATAAGCTCCTCCCAGAGCATGGATAGAAGCTCAAGTCGAATATCCGCAGCGGGCGACAGCTCCCAGAGCGTCGTGCTGTAAATATGTGAAGCATTCAGTACATTTATATGGTTTCTCACCAGAATGGTTCACCTCATGCAGTTTCAGTGATCTTTTCACAGTGAAAGCTTTGTCACATTCCGAACATTTGTATGGTTTCTCTTCAGTATGGATACGTTGGTGCAGTATCAGGTTTTTCTCTGCAGTGAAAGCTTTGTCACATTGCAAACATTTGTATGGTTTCTCCCCGGTATGGATTCGCTGATGTAATATTAGCGCATCTTTTGTATTGAAAGCCTTTTCAAATTGACTGCATTTGTATGGCTTCTCTCCAGTATGGATTTTCTCGTGTAGTTTCAGTGATTTATTTGTAGCAAAAGCTTTATTACACTCAGAACATTTATATGGATTCTCACCAGTGTGATTCCTCTGATGTGACAACAAACGTCCCTTTTCCATGAAACCCTTGCAACATTCTGAACATTTATAAGGTTTCTCACCAGTGTGAGATCCCTGATGTAGAATCAGCCCCTTTCTAGTGAAAGCCTTGTCACAATCTGAACATTTATATGGCTTCACTCCAGTTTGACTTCTCTGATGTACTATTAAATTACTCATCTGCTTAAACGTCTTGTCACACTCAGTGCATTCATACGGCTTTTCCCCAGAATGGTTCCGTTCATGGACAGTCAGATTACACTTTGTAGTGAAAGCCTTGTCACATTCAGTACATTTATACAGTTTCTCACCAGTATGATTTCTCTGATGTATTGTCAGTGATCTTCTTTCAGAGTAAGCCTTGTTACATTCAGAACATGTATATAGTTTCTCATCAGTATGGTTTCGCTGATGTACTATCAACCATCTTTTCGATTTGAAAGCCTTGTTACATTCAGAACATACATATGGCTTCTCTCCAGTGTGGCTTCTCTGATGTACCAATAAATTATTTATTTGCTTAAACGCCTTGTCACACTCAGTGCATTCATATGGCTTTTCCCCAGTATGGCTCCGTTCATGGACAGTCAGATTACACTTTATAGTGAAAGCCTTGCCACATTCAGTACATTTATACAGTTTCTCGCCAGTATGATTTCTCTGATGTATTGTCAGTGATCTTCTTGCAGAGTAAGCCTTGTTACATCTCAGAGCATTTATATAGTTTCTCACCAGTATGGTTTAGCTAATGTACTATCAACAATGTTTTCCTAGTGAAAGCCTTGTTACATCCAGCACATTTATACAGTTTCTCACCAGTATGATTTTGCTGATGTAGTGTCAATTATCTTTTCGTCGAGTAAGACTTATTACATTCAGAGCATTTATATGGTTTGTCACCAGTATGGTTTTGCTGATGTGCGATCAACGATTCTAAGTGCGCATGACTGTTTGGCCGGGCAGATATGGCCGGCCAAAGCGTCATGCGCACTTCAGTGTGCCCAGCACTTGTTTCCTGCCCTGCTCTGTGAGCAAAGCACCCCCGCCCGCCCCCATGCTGCAGCAGCAGGAGCAAATAAAATGATGATAACATCAAGTTATAATCATTATATTTTTCCTTACTTTCACTGCTGCAAAGCAGTGGGGCAACGCTCCTCTGCCTTAGCGGAGGAGCCGCCACTGGACCATATTACCCCCAGATGTGCTTCCCTCAGATGGCTCCCAATCGAAGCACAGTCGCTGCTCTCTGAGTAATGCTCTCAGTACATTAAAATCTTTGACATCTAAAACATCTCTTGCACAAGCTATGCTTTACTTCAGGCAAGGGCAAAAGATCTCTCTCCACTCCGCAATTCAAGAAAAAGCCCCTGCTTCACTGATCCTTCTCCTACGAGGCCACAAGAATCTGCTGCACCCTCTCTCTTCATATTAAAAAGCCCCCCTCTTTTCAGGCCCTCCACCCCTTCTTAAAAACTTGCCACTTGAGAAACACTGGCGCCTGTCAGTCTACTTCATGACTCATACATATGTATGTACTGGTATTTATAGCGCAAAGCTAGCTGGAAGCAACGAAGCGCTATACATTAGCTCAGGGGTTGGCAGGCTCTCATAGACTGTGTACTCCGATAAGCAATTACACAAATATATTTTCACATATTTAGGCATGGGGAGATTTAGGGCCTCATTTACAAGAAACTGAGCATCGGCATTGATGCGTCAGTTTCCTTACGCTTGCACCAAATGTCCTTCCGACACCATGGATGGGATGTATTTACAATACAGGGCGGCATGGCACAAGGATTTAACAGATGCATCAGAAATTCTGACACATCTGTTGGAGGAAAAGTGAAGCATTGCTGGAGTTGGTCGTAAAACTGAGGCAACTCCAGCAATGCGTCAGAACACATAGGCGAGTCCCACTGTAGAAGCCCTGCATCATTCCTTACGCCTGGTCTGAGCCGGCGTAGGGATTTTTACGCAGTGAAGTCGTAGAGTGACGCAGTGAAATGTTGTAAATTTCACTGCAACACTTCTAGATGGCTCTTTTGTGCAGGAACGCCTACCCTGCATACATTATACATGGAGCAGATGTAATGTAATGCAGGGCTCTACAAACAGCCACATTTGACCCAATGTGTCAGTTTGTAGATATGGAGCTGTGTGGTGCACTGATTGCGTCGCTGCGGCGTAAAAAAAAAAAGTGACGTAGCGGCAGCTCAAGGGGCTTGTAAATAAGCTCCTAAGTGGTTCACCTAGAATCATACGATGTGGAGTATAGCGCTAAGATCAGGATTAGAATTTGAGCCCTAAGGTTCCAAAGATGGCATCTCGAGCCACTAGGCCACATACTCCCTCCCTGTGCAGCTCTCTGTTCCTCGAGTCTTCGGTGGACAATTTCCTCTCAACTCAAAGCCCTCACTCACCCAGTCTCCTCCCTCAGGCTGCATTTATGTTACCTTCTGAGCTGTCTCACCATTTCTCCCACAGCGCTATATCTCCCCATCTGCCTATTCTATTCCCATACCAGGATACCATTCCCGTTCATATCTGCCCTGCACCTACGTGTACATCCCTTTCACTTTTTACTGCTGTTCCTCACCTTATGGGTCTTATTTATGAGGCCCTACCGGCACTGCTGCCGGAACGTCACTTTTTTTTACGTTCTGGCGGCGGAATGTGCCACTGGCATATTTATAAGGCCACGTAAAGCCACGTTACGTGGCTTTTCATGGCCTTATAAATATGTGCCCCTTTCACGCAGGAAACTGCATGAAAGGGGCGTTCCATGGGTGTTGCTGGGGGCATTCACAGCAACATCCATGGCTTTTTGACACTGCCCCAGATTTACGAGAAATCGTAAGTCTGAGGCAGCGCCAAAAACTTACGCCTCCCCAGGGGATGCATAAGGGAGGCACATCGAGGAGAAATATCTTTATTTCTACTTGTTTTCTCTCTTTCTATGTGTGCTGCATTCTTCAGCACAAAGAGGAAAAAGCCTCTTGTGATTGTTTTTGTGCAGGAAGGTTTCCCTTCCTACACAAATTATGCACAACTGACTAATGCAATACTATAGTGATAATCTGACTAATTTGTATGTATTGTTGGTTCACATTGACTCTCTCCAGCGCTCTGAAGCCGGTTGGGTAGATTTCGCGCTATGCAAGTCAACAAAGAAATAGATCAAATAAACAGTGATCCGTCACAGTATTAATTTTGTTTGCTTAAATGCACTTTTAGGGTGACTATTCTGTACATCTCCAGTAGAGGTCAGTAAAGAACTAGAATTAAAACGGAGTCAGATCACGAAATAACTTAAACCAGGAAATCTGAAGTAAACGTTAAAATGGGGATCGTTCTTCTCCGTGTACAGGTTTACAGCGTTGTACCGATCAAAGAACTTATAATAATACATATTAAGACATATATTGAGGGAGAGCAACTTGTGAAACTGACGTCTGTTCTAAGATGACGTAAATCACCGGCATTAGGCGCCATAATGTGATCATGTTAGGTCATGGAAGGGCTTACTCCAGCGTGATTTAAAGGAAAGTTGCTGGAATTTTCAGCATTCTAGGAAATTTAGAACTTTTCCTGTTGGCGCACTCCCCAGACAATGATATGCGGATAGTTTTCTGGCCTTTTATTGTAATTCGAATGCGACCACTAGGTGGCACCCTAAGGCTGCTTCCTTATCTGCCTTATAGAAATACTGATTAGCCCTCTCAATGTATTAACTGGTAAAATACCTGTGGAAAAGAAATATAAATATTTTAGTTTTAGGGATGAGGCGGCAGAGCTTGAAACGAGATGAAGCAATCATTCTGCTGTTTTTACAACAATGTAAATAGTTTAGAAGTACACAGATACTTAAATGGTATTCTCTTTGGTAGTGCACAATAGACACGTTCTACTTCTACAAGCCACAACGCTGTGAACAGACGTACGAAAAGTCCAATGATTGTTTAAAACTGGCTTATGTCAATAATGAAACTTGATCAGCCAATCAGTATTCATAAAGCAATAATGTGTAGTTCCTTTCTCGAGGTTGTGTGTGCAGAAATAGTACATATTGATCCATTTAAGTGCTTTCTAAATGACCAGTTGCTCAACATTACAACGTATGGTAACCAAATTAATCACATAAATGGCTGTCAAAGGTGAATTTTCTCCACTAATGTTCGATCAGTGGTGCATTTAGAGTTTTCCATTTTTTTGTGACCTATGCTGGCTGGTGTCTTTATTTCTTGGCTTGTTTTACCCAAAGAACACTTCTTCCAAAAATTACCACCCTCCATGCTTACCCCGAATGGATGCATCAAAGAGAACACCTTCCAATTCTGAATATTCATACATGCAAATAAACGTACATGGGCACTCGATTGGAGGAATCTCATTTGATGTATGCCAATAGGATAATGAAATGCACTTTATTTTATCCAGGTGTTGATGTGTATGAATTATTTGAGTACATTGCTCCACTGAACGACTATCGCACATAATATTTCCCATTATTGGGGGAACACCAGCTTCTAGTGATGGTCTGGTCGCAGAGGGTAATCAATGCCTGCCCTTTTTGTGCTTAGTTTCTGTCATAACTTAAAATTAGCATTTTGGTTTTTGCAGTCTTGGGCCCAATGGTGTTAGGCAAAGTAATGGAAATGTGCTGGTGTTTGGGTTTGGTTGTAATACGTTGTTGTTATTTGTGAACTAGGCTGAAACTATTTTAACCAGCCGTGTGACGGTAACCCAGAGAGATTCATTTTGACACCTATAGATCCAAATGGAAAGTGAAATCATCTTTCTTGTGTACATTTCTGAAGAGGTACAAAATATTTCCACCAGGAAATGTCCCTAAGATAAGTCAAATTAATATTTATGTGCCTAAGAAGTGTTTTTTTTGGCTATGGTTCAAACATAAAGGCTTGTGTACCATCCAAGTAAGATAACAAAAATATAAGTCATTAGAATGAAAATTTAGTTTAGACAACACATCTGGGTTTCATTGAATGCCTAACCATTCTGGAGTGCCTTTCTCTTGACAAAACACCATGTCATCGTGTCTCTGTTCACAAACACTTTAAACAGTACAGAACAAAGTAAAGGTAATGGCAAACGATTAACAGTGCCCCATGTAACAAACGAAGCGAACAGGGCTCAGAGTTTGAATCGTGTTTACAGATCCAAGAAGGTAAATATATGTTCTGGATTTAGGGTTAGCAGCTTTGGTCGCCAAACATGTGCCTATCTTAATAGTTGGGGCCCTAGAGGCCCCTGGTCACTGTCTCTTCACCTGGGGGGTACACCTGAGGATACAAACGGGTTCTTTCACTTCCACATTGGGAATCCACAAAGAAAAGATCAGAAGTCGCAGAGCAGGCCTGTAAAGCTACAAAAGACCCCCTTCCCCAGGCTTCCCCCCAGTCAAGAGGTGGGGCTCAGAAGTTCACACACATCTGTAGTGATCGAATTAACCAACAGAGTTTCATAACATAAATGAGTGCATCTCTCACTGATTAGTTTAATTTGCATTTATTTTTCATTTAAGGTGTGAATTATTTTATATGCATTTTACCTGAAGGTGAAAGACCAACAATATAGTTACAGAATATTTTCTTCTTTTTAGCCACACCTATGATCCCGCCCCCACGCTCGCTGACTCCACCCCCACTGCAATCAGCATCACAGTTCCTATATTTTTTTTAATGCACTTAAATCGCTGGTCGAAACCCAACTCCAGACTTAGGAATCACCAACGGCAGCAGGATCCTTGCAGATACAACTTCAAAAGCTGCTCAGTAACCTGGAGGTAAACTACAGCTCTCATTTACAAGGATTCTTAATCAAACATTAAGGAAAAAATATTGTGGGGCAAAAATATTGAGGCGTAAATACCAAGAATCAAAACATTGTGAAGGTAAATGCTTATAAGTATGTGTAGATTTACTATTCTTAACTCGACCTCTACATTTTTTGCAGATATATGTATTATCAACGTACATAAATGTGATAGAAAATCATTTACAAGTACAGACGGTTGAGCAGTTCCCCAATGCCAACCAGGGTCTGTACTTCCTTACATTTCAAAGTTTGAGCAGAGTTTCCCTCCTCCTGTTTTGTGGGTAACTACCCCCCCAAACATGCCGATATTGTTGGACTCAACAAAAGTCGACTAGACATGTTTTTTTTTTTTTTAAATTTGCTTTTAGACTTCCTGCAAAAGATTCTGCTTCTCTCATTTCTTGGAAAGTGTTCAATTCAAAATTGATCACTATTTTCCTAGGCACTTTGTTGTTTGTTTTTTCAAAAATCACTGCCATAAATTCAGCATATGTTGTAGATTGTTTGTCGGGCAGTATACTACACACTGGTGGTAGATTATCGTTTATCTGTACATGTATGGTATGGATTTGGCTGAAATGGTGTGAACTTGTTTTAAATCTCCCATCCAGCATCCAAATAGCACTCAATTCCAATGTTAGTAAGTTTTGAGGAGTAGAAAATATCGGTGTATATGTGTGTGAATCGTGGATATCGTAAAGGTCAAGGGGGGCATTAGTGAAAACTTTTTGAAGGTGTTCAAGAATATTAATGTCTCTAAAATATTTAGGTTTCTATTTACTTTTCTTTTCCTATTAATTATACGCTTCAGATTAGGTATAGCAGGATTTTCAGAAGCAACATGTTGTGGTGTTTGAGACAATGATTTTTTGAATAGAACTACTGGGCTCCCTGGAAATGCTGGGAATATTGTTTATTTCTTGCCCCTTCTGTCTAGAATTGCCCAGCAATCGTACTAGTCATGATGGTGCAAATGTACATGAAATCTGAGCTGTATTCAGATGCCAAAAGGAATTCAAAACCTTGTAACACCTTAAGTATTGTGCAGTTATGCATGTTGTGCCCTATCCTTCCTCCCTTAGGGGTTACCATAGGCAACGACCTCTCCCTAAAATCTCATGTATGCGCGGTGATTTCCACCTGTTTCCTTCAGTTGCGGAAAATTAGAAAGATAAGCAGGCTACTGACCCAAGCAGCTCTGGTACAGGTCCTGATAGCCATGGTCCTATCACGTCTAGACTACGCCAACGCAATATACCTTGGTCTACCACTTGGCCTTACAAAACGGCTCCAGATGGTACAGAACCAAGCGGCTAGACTGATATACAAACAGCCCAGGTGGCAACACGCTTCCCCCCTTCTTAGGAAGCTGCACTGGCTCCCTATCCCCCAACGCTGCGCATTCAAAGTTGGCTGCCTGGTGTTTAAATCCCTGAACGGCCGGAGCCCTAAATTCATAGATAGTCTCATTTCTCGCTACACTCCACAAAACCTCCGCTCGGCCCAGCTCTTGACTGTCCCTACCTTCAAGCTGAAGCGCCAAGGGGGATGCAGGTTTGCAACTCTGGCCCCCTGTCTGTGGAACTCCATCCCCCTGGAAATCAGGTCAAGCATTGACCTACTGAGATTCAGAAAATCTCTCAAAACCTGGCTATACATCCAAGCATACGAATGAACTGCTTTCGGGTCGGCACCCCCCTAGTACTCAGCGCCATGAAACCAACCGGTGTACGAGCGCTTTATAAATCATTTTTAACATAACATAACATAAAAGGGTCTCAAACCCTTTGGGTAACATAGTCGACAAATGTGTTTCTCTTTTACCAATAAACCTAACTAAAGTATATTGAGACAATGGATCTTGTGGGATGGTGGAGGTCACCGGTGAAATGCAGACACCCTGGCCCACATTTATTATGGTTTTGTGTAGCCCTTGTGTCATGCAAGGGGACGCAGGGTTATGCAAAACCTAGAATGAGATTTACCAAGCCACAGAAGGCCATCTGCGACTGTAAAATGCATTTTGCCATGTAAGAAGGCAAAATGTGACTCAGTAACATGTTATCGAATCGCATTTTGCTTTTGCAATTTGGTATTAGGAAGGGGCATGTTTGGGGCGTCCCTTCCTAATACTGAATAGCACTGGTATGTATGAATGTTTTGCGACCGGGAATGCAGTCACAAAACATTTGCAGTTACCACCAACTTCAAGTTGGTGGTAACACATTCGCAAACGGAAGGGGTCCCCAAGGGACCCCTTCCCCTTTGTGAATGTGGGCGCCAACATTTGTTAAGAGCAGGCAGTGGTCCCAGGCCCACTGCCTACTCTTAAAAAATGAAAAGGTAGCTTTTCATTTTTATTTTTGAAATGAATCCTGTTTTCCTTTAAGGAAAATGGGCTGCATTACAAAAGAAATATTGCTGTATTTAAAAAGCAATCACAGACGTGGTGGTCCTAATAGTGAATCGCTAAGATTTGCTAATAGGAAATTTCAAACACGCAATTTTGTACATCTGGCTCAAGGTTATTAGTAATTAATAACTTTCTTTCCATGTGCGATGTTTACGCCACACTTATCCACTGCTGACTGGATGAAAAAAAGATAGTTGCCCTTTCCTTGTACATATCCTTACACATTAGACTCCTGGAAGAGCTGAAGCAAACCCCTAACTTACTGTAGCCTTTGAAGCTTACTCCATCTTTCAAGACATGCATACTCACACCCCTCTATTGCACACTTGGATGTAAAACAATTAGTGTGCTGTTGAAGGGAAATGTCTAAAATGATGGTTTGTTGTCCACTCACATCTCCAGCTGAAGGAGGGTCTACAAGATGCCAGAGCTCTGGACCAGGGCTGGGTGACCACACTAGTGGATATAGACAGCACATGCACAAATGGCACACAAGATTTCACTGGAGATGAACCAGGATCCTTTGACGATGGATACCAGCACTGCTATGGGCAGGTACCGGAGTAGTAGTTGGAATAAAGACGTCTTCAAGTGCAAGCAACATTCTGCAGTGAAGCCCAGATTGGGCGGAAGACCTCCCCCATTAAGAGGTCAACATATGCTAACCTCATTTCTGAGAGTGGAACGAAAAATAATAAATCCCCATACAGGGCTGGCCTGATCTTGAACAAGAATTAATCACACGCTTTGAGATTTGCTGTTGGATGCTGGTGGCAGGAAGCTACGCCGTCTGAGTAGTGTTGTGCGGCTCCATGCAGGCCCCGACCCCTACCCCTGAACGTGGACCGCAGAGTGGAGCATGACATTTATGGCATGCTCAAGAGATGCAGTGCTCTTCAGAGGGGTAGCAGAGTCCCTGAGTCAGCAGAGACCGTGGCGGGGTGAGGTTTGGAGTAGCCCCAACAAATGCAGATAGGAGGGTGCACCTCAAGCCAGAAGCTGGAGATAAACGGTGCACCTAGGGAAAATGCCCAACCGCAAATCATTCAGTATGCAAGGCTGGATGGATTAAACCAAGGGGTATATGTACAAGCCCCTATCTCCACGGAAACGTCACTTTTGAGGACGTTCCTGTGGTGATAGGGGCTACACCTTATTTACAAGGCAGCGTTAAGCCACTTAACGTGGCTTAACGCTGCCTTGTAAATAAGGCCCCCTTTCATGCTATGCTTAGCGTGAAAGAGGTGGGCAGTGGGTGTTGCGGTGGGCATTCCACCGCAACACCCATTGATTTTGACGCTGCCCCCTATTTACAAGGGTGGCATAAATAAGAGGCAGCGCCAAAATTAAGACCAGGGAAAACCTGGTCTTAAACAGGCGAAACGAGGAGAAATGCTTTATTTCTTCTCGTTTTTGCTTTTTCCATGTGTGCTGCCTTGTGCAGCACACATGGAAAAAGCAAAACACCTTGGATTGTTTATGTGTAGGAAGGTCCCCCTTCCTGCACATAAACAATCTTTTTAAAAAAAATGACATTTTGTAACTTCCAGGTGTGCTGCATTAGGCAGCACATATGAAAGTGACAAAACGGCATTTAAAGATTGTTTATGTGCAGGAAGGGACACCTTCCTACACATAAACAATCTTCCCCTGCACGCAGACACCCTTGTACTATGGTGCAAGGGTACCTGCGTTGGCACTAGACTTCTAAGTGTAGCGCCAGCACAGGGGGAAACGCAAGGCTGCACCATATTCTTGTAAATATGGTGCAGCCTTGCGTTTATAAAGTGGCTTAGTGAGGCGTTAAGCCATGACGGCTAACGTCTCACTCCGCCACTTCTTCAAACATATGCCCTCAAGTGAGGCAAGGTGGACCATGCTGTGGGTTTACAAGTGGAGAAACAGAGAATGAGCAGGAGGGCATAAGAGAGACTTTCCCAGCTAGAATCTGCTCGTACTGGATAACAGGTACTGAGTTGCTGAGTGGTTGATAACCATAATTGTAGAGCGGCACTGCGAGTCTGCCCAGAGGAGACAAAGAGATTATAGCGGGGGTTGGCTGGGCGTTATGTTTGGGATTCTGTAAGATTTCTGTAAGATCTCGTAAGAATGTGTAAGCTGACCAATGAGATTAAACAGTGCTTGGGGAAAATAGAGTCTCAGATGACACAGTTTGATGTGATGAGCTGGAGCAACGAATCTCTGGATGTGAAGACAAAATGGAGACAGCCTCGCGCCAAGTCACACAGCTGGAGAAAGAGATTAGGCTCCTTCATGAAAAACAGGAGCAATTAGAAAATCATTCAAGGCAGTTGAAACTCAGGATTGTTGGGATACCTGAAAGGAAGGAGGACTGTGTGAGGATGATTGCCTACATGGAAACTCTAATAAGATTCTATGTCCTCCCAGAATTTTCCCAGGAGTTACCTATCATGCAGGTGCATATAGTCCCCTCACATATCCTTCCCAATGCTAAGTAGCCTCGTACTATTTTGGTAAGCTTTGCAGACTATAGGCTAAAAGGAGAAGGTGTTGGCTAAAGCTATCAGAGAAGCGTCTTTCACAGTACAAAATTAGTTCACTTTCCGACTGTTTCTGACATAACCTTTGAGACTGCACAGAGCTGCAGTGAATTCAAGAATATGATTGTATCGTTCCAGGCTGCAGGTGCCCAGGCTTCACTGGTTCAAATGGCAAAGCTGACAGTTCTGTTCAAAGGTCGTTTTTATTTTTTCTCCCAGATTGCAGAGGCTCAAGCCTTTCTGGCTGAGATAAAACGGGGTGTTTAGCAGACTTGGGTGGGTTTGAGTTTTGATGGGTTCTAGAAATGAAACAATTCGACTAGGACATTTGAATTTGGTGTGGTTGAGAACGCCCAACGTCTTATTTCATTTCACCCTTAGCCCTATTAAGATAATGGCTCGGGTCCGCCAATTGTTTGTAGTGATGGAGATCAGTGGGGGGAGGGATGATTTCGCCTGTCGTGGACTGGACAACTACAACACCCTAACATGGTGTTGGCGGCCTTTGGGCAGGGTGCTTGGGACGGGAAAAAGGGCGGCGTTCCTGTCATAACAGGGGGACAGGACTTGTAAGGGAGGGAAGGAAGGTTTTCTGGGCAGTGCCGCAGAAAAACGGAGCTACAAGACATGAAATATTGTACTGGGTTGAGAAATTCTAGGAGGTGCAATCGGTGGGAGGAAGTACTTGGGGAGGCTAGGTAAGTAGACTTGGCCCCAATTGGGGTTTTGTATGAGTATACTGCACTTTATTGCCACTTAACACACAATGCACTTTATTAGATATGCACTTTTGATTAAGTATGAATTTCATAAGAGTTTGGAATTTAGTTGCAATCTAGGGTAAATTTACTGTATTGTTGTTATATTACAGGGCACTTTAGGCACATGCAATTTGCATTTATTGTATGAATTTAGGTATTGGTGAAATTATTCTCACTGAATGTCAATGGGCTGAATAATGGGAGGAAAAGATGGGCACTGGAGGACTGGATTAAGGAGAATAACCCAACCGCGATCTTTTTGCAAGAAACTCATATTCCTTCTATTAGATAATGAAGTTTGACATGTTTAGTACATGCCAAACCAAAGGGGATGATGGACGGAGTGTTGAACATTGCAAGCACTCACCCCCAGTCAACTGATCTGGGTTTAATCCATCATCATTCTTTAGCTCACTCCGCCACCCCAGTTCAGACATGGCCATATGCAAATCAGTCTGACCCTGTGCCTCATGGGAACAGTCCAGCCCGAACTGCCAAGCCATGTCTTCCTGGACCGGAAACAAGCATCCTGGGACCGGTTTCTGGCTTACAGCCGTCATCAGCCAGGCTATCTTGAATCCAGTGGCAAAATGAGCAAGGGACCCACGTCTGGGCATACCCTGCCAACTTAGGGCAAACATAGCAAAACCAAAGGGGATGATGGACGGAGTGTTGAACATTGCAAGCACTCACCCCCAGTCAACTGATCTGGGTTTAATCCATCATCATTCTTTAGCTCACTCCGTCACCCCAGTTCAGACATGGCCATATGCAAATCAGTCTGACCCTGTGCCTCATGGGAACAGTCCAGCCCGAACTGCCAAGCCATGTCTTCCCTGGACCGGAAACAAGCATCCTGGGACCGGTTTCTGGCTTACAGCCGTCATCAGCCAGGCTATCTTGAATCCAGTGGCAAAGTGAGCAAGGGACCCACGTCTGGGCATACCCTGCCAACTTAGGGTGAACATAGCAAAACCAAAGGGAATGATGGACGGAGTGTTGAACATTGCAAGCACTCACCCCCAGTCAACTGATCTGGGTTTAATCCATCATCATTCTTTAGCTCACTCCGCCACCCCAGTTCAGACATGGCCATATGCAAATCAGTCTGACCCTGTGCCTCATGGGAACAGTCCAGCCCGAACTGCAAAGCCATGTCTTCCCTGGACCGGAAACAAGCATCCTGGGACCGGTTTCTGGCTTACAGCCGTCATCAGCCAGGCTATCTTGAATCCAGTGGCAAAGTGAGCAAGGGACCCACGTCTGGGCATACCCTGCCAACTTAGGGCGAACATAGCAAAACCAAAGGGGATGATGGACGGAGTGTTGAACATTGCAAGCACTCACCCCCAGTCAACTGATCTGGGTTTAATCCATCATCATTCTTTAGCTCACTCCGCCACCCCAGTTCAGACATGGCCATATGCAAATCAGTCTGACCCTGTGCCTCATGGGAACAGTCCAGCCCGAACTGCCAAGCCATGTCTTCCCTGGATCGGAAACAAGCATCCTGGGACCGGTTTCTGGCTTACAGCCGTCATCAGCCAGGCTATCTTGAATCCAGTGGCAAAGTGAGCAAGGGACCCACGTCTGGGCATACCCTGCCAACTTAGGGCGAACATAGCAAAACCAAAGGGGATGATGTTTAGTACATGGGCAGGGTACAAATGCTTCTCTTCGGGTAGTGCTGCAAATAGGTGGGTTGCGATTTATACTGACAAGAGAGCTAATGCTAAGATTCATTTATGACCAACGGACAAAGGAAAGAGGTGGTGCTGGGTGAGCTGCACGATAATCTCTTTGCAACTCATTTCAGTTCATGCTTATGCCCCGGTAGAAGATGATCCAGGTCCGCTTAGCAGGCACTTTCAATCATTGTCCATCGTTGGGGGGAAATTATTGCAGGGGAGATTTTAACTTCCTACAAGATCCTGGGTTAGATAGTACGACGAGCAATAAGAAGCAACACAAACCTCAGATGGCGAGAATCCTTGGGGAGTAACTAAGAACTTCTGGATTAGTGGTTCCCTGAAGAGCGGCTTTCCCTGTAAAAGGGAGTATACTTGCTTTTCCAGTAGATATAAAACTGTGACCTGTATCAATTTTTTTACCTCATGCACAATTTGAATTAATTATCTAAATATGCTGCCAAATAAGTTTTCTGACCACTCTGCATTAGAATCCGAGACAATAGATGGGGCACGGGCCCCTAAACACCAAAGATGGGTGTTCAATAAAATTTGTTTGAAAGACGAGAGCTGGATATGGTCTTGCAAAGTCGAAATTGAGAACTTTTATGAAATAACCAAGGGCTCAGCTTCTGTCTGTATGGTTTGCGATGCATTAAGACCTCCTTGAGAGCTTTCTTGATTTTGAAAGATATAGCAGAATTAACACTCAGAGAGAGCCCGATTGGAGAACTAAATCAAATACGAATATAAGAGATTCTTAATGAATGGTGCAGAATTGAGCAGGAAGGCGCTTGATGAAGCGAAAACAGTCCTCAGGGAATATTACTATGCTCAAAATTATGTGCAAAACTCAACTTATTTACAAAGGGCAGGATGTGCAAAGCTTTTTTTCTGCTTGCAGACAGCCCGATTCTCAGAATCGGGCCATTTGCGACCAGAAAAAAGCATTTTCTGATGTACCAAAGCCTATTTGCGAGTCAGTAACCTATTACCGAATCGCAAATAGGGTTTGTGATTCGGTGTTAGGACGGGGCATGTTTAGGGCGTATCTTCCTAATACCGAATCGCAGTGGTATGTAGGAATGTTTTGCGAACGGAAATGCGGTCGCAAAACATTCGCAGTTACCAACTTCAAGTTGGTGGTAAATCATATGCAAACAGGAAGGGGTCCCCGCACTCCACGCACTCAACCCAGGCCGCAACAACAACTGCAAGCTAGCATCACCAGCCGACACCCACGGACCCTTCAGCTGTCACCGCTGCAGGCACACCTGCAGCACCGCCAAGAACAGGGATCCAGCACAACCCGCCCACAAGAACACAACCGAACCGAAGACCCTGCAATGCATCCTCCTCAACGTCCGATCCCTCCACAAACACGCCACCGAAATCTGGGACCTCCTCGACAGCACCACCCGGGACGTAGCATTCTTCACCGAAACCTGGACCAACACCATCTCTGGACCGGACATCGCCAGCGCCATCTCCCAAGGATACAAGATCTCCAGGAAGGACCGCCCCACCTGCCCGGGAGGAGGAATCGCCATCATCCACAAATCCACCCTCCACCTGAGCACACTCCCCGACGAGCACACAGACCTGATGGAACACCTTCACTTCAAGATACTGGCCAGCCCCACCGCCACCCTCCGAGGAAACCTCATCTACCGACCCCCTGGACCCCGCAGACCCTTCGCCAACTCCATCACGGACATCATCTCCCTGCAGGCCATTGCATCCACCAACTACACCCTGCTGGGAGACCTCAACTTCCACCTCGACAACCAACTGGACCCCAACACTGCATCCCTCCTGGACAACCTCCACAACATTGGACTTTGCCAGATCGTGACCGAGCCCACGCACTCAGCAGGACACACCCTCGACCCCCTCTTCACTACAGGAAACTCCATCATCTTCAGCCACACCACCGAACTCCATGGACCGACCATTGTTGCGTCCACTTCACCTTCAGAACACCCACCATCCACAGACACCAGCACCTGCTCCCACGAAGAAACTGGACCAAAATCACCGCAGACCCTTCGCCAACTCCATCACGGACATCATCTCCCTGCAGGCCATTGCATCCACCAACTACACCCTGCTGGGAGACCTCAACTTTCACCTCGACAACCAACTGGACCCCAACACTGCATCCCTCCTGGACAACCTCCACAACATTGGACTTTGCCAGATCGTGACCGAGCCCACGCACTCAGCAGGACACACCCTCGACCCCCTCTTCACTACAGGAAACTCCATCATCTTCAGCCACACCACCGAACTCCATGGACCGACCATTGTTGCGTCCACTTCACCTTCAGAACACCCACCATCCACAGACACCAGCACCTGCTCCCACGAAGAAACTGGACCAAAATCACCGACGACCAGCTCACCTCCTCCCTCAACAACTCCACCACAACCATCGCGGAAAACGCCGACCCCAACACCGCAGCCCGAACCCTGCATAGATGGATCTCGGACAGCGCCAACACCATAGCCCCCTTCAAGAAAAACAACAATACCCGCGCCAAGAAAGCCAGATGGTTTACCACCGAACTTCGAGAGTCCAGACGCACTTGCCGCCGCCTCGAAAAGGCCTGGAGGAACACCAAATCCACAGACGCCCACAACAACCTCAGAGCCGCCACCAACGCCCACCACCAACTCATCAGAGAAACGAGGAAAAAAGCGATTGAAGACAGAATCTCCACCCACGCGCACAACAGCAAGGAACTCTTCAACATCATCAAGGAGTTCCCCCAACCCACCAGCGAGTCTACAGACATCCCTCCCTCACAAGACCTCTGCGACAAACTCAGCACCTTTTTCCACCACAAAATCAAGAGCATCTACAACAACTTCGACGAAGACAACCAACACACTGAACCCTCACCAACCACCCCGACACCCGGAAACCAGCGATTGACAACTGGACAGCCCTCACCACCGAAGACACACTGAAGACAATGAAGTCAATCCACTCAGGGGTCCCCACGAACCCCTGCCCCCACCACATCTTCAACAGAGCCGCCGACACCATCACACCCATGCTCCGCCACACCATCAACCGCTCCCTGGCAACCGCCTCGTTCCCCGACGACTGAAAACACGCCGAGATCAACCCCCTCCTGAAAAAACCCTCGGCGGACCCCACCGACCTCAAAAACTACAGACCCATCTCCCTGCTCCCGTTCCCAGCGAAAGTCATCGAGAAAGCCATCAACAGCCAACTCGCCACATTCATCGAAGAGCACAACATCCTCGACTCCTACCAATCCGGCTTCAGAAAAAACCACAGTACGGAAACCGCCCTCCTCGCCGCAACAGACGACATCCGCACCCTACTGGACAAAGGAGAAACAGTAGCCCTCATCCTCCTCGACCTCTCAGCGGCGTTCAACACAGTCTCTCACCGCACCCTAATACGCAGACTCCACGATGCAGGATTCCAGGACAAGGCCCTCGACTGGATCCGCTCCTTCCTCTCTGGCAGAACGCAGCGGGTCAGACTCCCCCCTTTCCTCTCGGACCCTACACCTACCACCTGCGGAGTCCCCCAGGGCTCCTCCCTCAGCCCAACGCTCTTCAACGTCTACATGGCTCCACTCGCCCCCATCGTCAGAACCTACGGACTCAACATTGTGTCGTACACAGACGACACCCAACTCATCCTCTCCCTATCCAACGAACCCAACACCGCCAGACACAACTTTCGAGAAGGCGTGGAAGCCATCGCCAAATGGATGAAAAACAGCTGCCTACAACTAAACACCAACAAAACAGAAGTACTCATCATGGGCCCAAACCAAGCCTGGAGCGACACCTGGTGGCCCCCTGCCCTCGGAAACCCGCCAACCCCCACGGACCACGCACGCAACCTGGGAATCACCCTGAACTCCGAGCTCAAAATGGACCGCCAGATCAACTCCGTCTCGTTTTCCTGCTTCCACACCCTCCGCCCTCCTTCGTAAGACCTTCAAATGGATCCCCCTCGAACACAGAAAGACCGTCACTCATGCCCTGGTCACCAGCAGACTCGACTACGGCAACACACTCTATGCCGGAATAAACAAAAACCTCACCCGCAAGCTACAGAACATCCAGAACGCCGCCGCAAGACTGGTCCTCAACCTGCCAAAACACTGCCACATCTCCCAGCACCTGTGCACACTCCACTGGCTCCCCGTCGATGCGAGAATCACCTTCTAGATACTCACCCACGCACACAAGGCCCTCTACGGCACCGGACCAGCATACCTGAACAGCCGACTCAAATTCCACGCACCCCAAAGGACCCTACGATCAGCCCAGCTCTCCTACGTTGTGGTCCCCCGCACCAGAAAGACCAGATCGGGAGGCCGCTCCTTCTCCTTCCTCGCGGCCAAAGCCTGGAACGCCCTTCCGCTCCACCTCAGACAGACAACATCGCTCCCCATCTTCGCAAGAAACCTCAAAACCTGGCACTTCGACAGACCCCCTCCTTGATGGAATGGATCCTGCACCCCCCCTACCCCTAGCGCCTTGAGACCCTTACGGGTGAGTAGTCGCGCTTAACAAACTTCTGATTGATTGATTGATTGATAAGGTCTTAAACTCTAGAAGTTTTACTATAGGTAGCCAATGCAGATTGACCAGTGCTTGAGCCGCCGACTTATGTTTGGGAATTCCGGAAAGAAGTCGCGCTGCCGCATTTTGCAGTGTTTGAAGTTTTTGTAACAACTATTTCCGGATGCCGATAAAAGAGCATTTCCATAGTACAACTTGGCCAAAATCAGGGAAGTGACAACTGTTTTTTGAAGTTCATTCGGAATGTATGGACAGATCTTCTTTATTAATTTTAGTGTATAAAAAGCAGAAGAAGAAAGTGCTTTTACTTGATGGTCAAAGTGGAGTTTATCATCGAAAATAACTCCCAAGTTCCTTCCTTTTTGTACTGGCGTTCACTGGCGTAACGAAACTTGAGGGGGCCTCCCAGCAAGGTACGTGGAGGGGCCCCCTCCGGGTTGAAATCAGGAGCTCTCTGGTCAGAGCGCTGTGTGCTGAGGGGGCCCCCTGGAGCTTGGGGGCCCCCCACACCACAGGGGGGCTGAGGGGGCCTGTGTTACGCCCCTGCTGGCGTTGGTAAGGGTCCCATCTTCCGAGGCCACCAAATTGGTGACCAAAGAGATCTATTGTTTCCGAATAATAGGACCTCTGTTTTACCGGCGTTTAATTTTAGGCAATTTGTTTTCATCTAATGATCTATTTGGGCCATACAGGAGCTGAATCTATGACCCACTTCTTCCTGCTCTTTGGAGATTGACACCACAATTTGGGTGTCATCGGCGTAGGGCTGCCCCCTCTCACCAATCCTCCTTGCATTTTTTATCGAGCCCTTAGTCCTAGTCATTCGAATTTGTAAGGCAAGGTGACTTTCTGGAGAAAGATAAATGGAAAACGTGGAAAGAGATAGAACCTCCTATTAGTAGGAATAAAATGTGGTTGCAGTGGTCATATAGTGGTTATATGATGTTCTACAACAGATTGACCCCAAGATTCTATTAGACAAAAAGGCAGCCGCGGTCCGTGGAGGAAACAGTGGTGGGGCGGTGGGGCCACGTGAGAGGGGATTTCGAGGGACGATGCAGAGGGAAAATTAATTATTTATTTAATTTTCCCTCGGCATCGTCCCTCGAAACCCCCCCACTCCCCACCTGGCCCCACCGCTGTTACCTGCACGGACCGTGGCTGGAAAAAATAGCTGGCTGAAAAGTTAGTTTGTGCTACATATATGAAGAAATTGGAGTTCTGGAATAGATATTTGTTGTCCATAGAGAAAGTTGGTGTATATGGTAGGTTTTCTTTGAAATGGTTGAGAGAGATGTGTGTAGGTCTGACCAAGAACATCTGGCAAAGAATTAACGAGTTAAGCTTTACAACGCCCAAAAATGTGAATTTTTGGAAGATTTAGGGGCATATTTACAAAGAAGTGACGGAGTGCGGCGTTAGCCTTCTTGGCTTAACGCCGCGCTCTGCCACTTCTGAAACGCAGGGCTGTGCCGTATTTACAACAATACGGTGCTGCCCTGCGTTTTCCCCTGCGCTGGCGCTAATTTCAGCTGCCTAGCGCCAACGCAGGCACCCTTGCACCATAGTGCAAGGGTGCCTGCGTTAGGGAGGGAATGATTGTTTATGTGCAGGAAGGTGTCCCTTCCTGCACATAAACAATCTTAAATGGCAATTTGAAACTCCTATGTGTGCTGCATTGTGCAGCACACATAGAAGTTGCAACTCGTCATTTTTAAAATTATTGTTTATGTGCAGGAAGCGACACCTTACTGCACATAAACAAATGCTGTACCACAAAAACAAAAAAAAGAATTAATCACGCAGCAAAGGGTCAATATTCACATCAGTGTCTTTTAATAAAGCCCGACTTGTATTGACTCGCTGTAGAAATGTAGGAGAAGCACGCGCCGCACGAAGTGTGCCTTTAAAAAAAATAAAAAATGCAAAAATATAAGATGTTGCCTTGGAGATACATTACCTCTATTAACCCGGCTCATGTTATACCTGCCAGCTTTCAAGCATGCAATGGTCACTTCCCAAAACACTTACAGTAAGGCCGAAGAAAATAATTCCTTGACAGTGTGTGAAGAGTCATTTACCTTTTGCTGTGCCAAACAGAGACAGATATTGGAAAAAGGAAGAAATGCTCATTTCTGTGTGATGCCTCCATTCTCATTGTACTGTGGAATGTGTGAAAAGCAACACAGGATTGCCAGAAAAATGACACCATCTTTTCTGCTCTCATTCTAAACAGGAAACAATTACCATATTAATTACTGTGTGTTGCATTTAGAGGCTGTAGGGCTTAATCAGTGCAAGAGAGACACTCATGAAAATGGTCCTTTTGCAAGTACCTTTGCTCAATGACGGACAAGCTACTGATGGCAAAAATGAGAAGTGAAGAATGTGTACAGGTCAGCAGCCTGCAGATTTGTGGTTGGCATTCACCTTGGGACCAAACAGAGAGAGGTCATTTCTGTTATGGCTTTTCTTGCATATTGCCTACATTTTTGGGGAGTCGTGATGCTTTGTAGTGTCGGGGTTCGCGTGACATAGCTGGACATAAATACCCTGTTCCACTGCAATTCAGTTTGCCAGTGATCATATATTTGTCCCATTTTCAATTCATAGACTGTCCTCTCTGTCAGGGCCTGAATACGAGTCCGGCAGGGCGGTATCCCAAAGTGGGAAACCATTCCGCTAGATCACATCTAGCCCTGTGTCCCCGCAGCTGGTACTCCCAGGTACGGGAACATCAGACCCAATGTCACCTGCTAATAATTTCGGCCAGTAAAATAACTGAGAATTTGGCCTTCAACAGTAGCCAAACCTTGGCACCCACACTATCCTGACTTTTTTCTCTGGCAAAAGCAGAGCATTCAATACTCCCCCTACTAGAACAAAACTTCCTAATTCCCCCAGGTTTCTTTGTCCTCGTCCCATTCATTACAACATGAGATAAATATATCTCTCAGACAGAAAAAAGAACAAAAGGAATGCTGGACCGGCAGGAAGACGCATTGTGGCGGCAGCTGGGGGTTCGAGGATGCATGTCTCTTGTCATGCTGGCTGGATGGGAGAAATGCTTTGGCATTTTTTGTGGGCTGCTTCTATGGCGAGGGCAGGCCCGGGAGTGCATGGTGATTGGTGCTTCCGGGTTCTTCTGCCTGGCTATTGGTTGGACAATGCAGGTGCACTGGATGGAAGACGTGCCTGGGGCAGTGTGAGTCGGCATTGGCGTGGGATCGTGGGAGTGGATTCCTGACGCCTTCTTATGCCGGCCAGGGGTGAGTACCGCATAGCGGTGGTGTGGCTACCCCTTGCTGTTGTGGGTTACTTGTGGCTGTTCTTCTGGGGCAAGTGTGACTGTGCAGTTCCTGGGCAGCACTATTCTGGATCATGGGGAAACATGCCAGGAAGAGGGGACATGTTGAGGAGTCTTCCTCTTCTGACTCGGTTTCCTCTCCTTCTTCTCCTTCCCCGTCCAGCTCTAAACATAAGAGGCAAGGTGATATAGCCAGGCTGAAGAATCTGATCAGGGAGACCTTGCTGGAGATGGGCAGTGGGAAGCCAGAGGACTCGGTCCCTGTTTCGCTTTCACATTCCTCTGATTCGGAGGAGTAGGGGCTGGGCGCGGAGGAGCACAAAGGGAAATATGTTGACAGAGACATGTTGCCAGTCCTGTTGAGACATGTCCATTCCAATATGGGCTTCCCGGAGGAGGAGGTCCAAGGCACTTCGGCTGGGTCACTGCTGTTTCAATGTGCAGCCACTGTGTATGTTTCGTTGCACCCCTCCATCCATGAGGTGTTGAATTGGGGTCTATACAATCTAATAACTATGAATGAATGGGAAAAGGAAAGGCAAGCTATCGCTATCTCCCTTTTCAATGAAGAGTTAAATCCTACTGAACAGATTTCTAAATCAACCATTGTCTCAACCACACAGGAATCATCTCTGTCACAGATTTTGGCTACGTTGGAGAAATTAGCCAGGCGTGAAATAAATAAATGGTGGGAGGTTACTTCTCTTACCAACTATGTGGAAGTAGGTCGAGTCCCAAGAGGGCTTAGGATTTCTATTGTACCCACTTACGAAAACCCCAATCCGGATCTTCTAAACGAATCCATGAGGTGTTGAAGAGGGACTGGAGGGACCCTGATAAGATTATGCCTCCCAGGTTTATGGCCATGAGGTGTTGAAGAGGGACTGGAGGGACCCTGATAAGATTATGCCTCCCAGGTTTATGGCCAAGTTGTACCCTCTTCATGACATGCCTAAAGAGTTGCCTGATTCTATTCCAATCGACTCTTTTGTGGCCAGTCTCGTGGGACAGACTTCTCTGACTGAGGAGGCTGTGATCCGGGACGCAGTGGACAAAAGGGTGGATGCTGCTCTGAGGAAAGTGTACTCAAGTTCTCATTTTGCCCTACGTCTTGGCATTTATAGGACTTCTGTAGCCCAATCCCTGATTTCAGATGTCAAAGCCCTTTATAGATCACTGAATGACACTTCTGACTGTTCTGGTCTGCTGGAACATATCAAGTGCCAGGTTGAATTTCTGTCGGATGTCTCGTTTGATGTGATGAGGGCCTCTGCTTTGTCTGGTGGAGCTTGTGTGGCGGCTCGCCGTTATTTGGTCTAGAAAGACAGGAAGACGGATTCTGCGCAAAAGCGTCGGCCTTAAGATTGCCCTTTATGGGGAATATGCTGTTTCGTGAGGAGTTGGAGGTTAAGCTGCACAAGCTTTTCAAGGAGAAGAAACACTCCTCTTCTCTGAAGCAGGCCACATCGTATAATCGTTTTTCAAAGCCCAAGTCTCCCTTCCATCAGCTGTCTCGAGGCAGTATCACCCATGGTTAGGTCAGGTTTCCTTCTGGCAGAGGTCAGGACAGGAAGGCCAAGTCTCCTCCGCCGAAGACTCGCTCCTGACTATATGAGCGGGGTACAGGAATTTGTGGCCAGCGAACGGATTCAGCACTTTCTTCCGGCCTGGGAAAAACCATCTTCAGACGCTTGGGTGCTGGACATTGGAAGGCAAGGCTACATGATAGAGTTTGCGATGACTCCTTTAATTCCGGGGTTCGTCCAACTCCTTGGCCCTCCTCTCAGGTGAAGAGGACTGCGTTGTCAGAGGAGATTTGCTCGCTGCTGAGGAAGGGTGCCATTAGGGAAGTACCACCTCGGGAGAGGGGCAGGGGCTTTTACGCAATAATCTTCCTGGTGGCCAAGTCGACAGGGGGCTTTCTGCTGGTGTTGGACTTGAAGGCGCTGAACAAGTTTGCCGTCCACCTTCCCTTCAAGATGGAGACTCTCCAGCGAGTGATCCCATTGGTGCTAAGGAATCATCTGATGTGCACTCTAGATCTACAAGATGCGTACTATCACATTCCAATCCATCCTCTCTACCAGCAGTATCTCTGATTCAGCGTTCACGGCACTCATTATCAGTTTTGTGTCCTGCTCTTTGGCCTTTGATCTGCCCCAAGGATTTTCATAAAGGTGGTGGCCCAGTTGGTGGCTTACTTGCACCGTCAGGGAATCCACATCTATCCTTATATGGATGATCGGCTGCTTCATGCTCCATTTCGGGAGAAGCTTCTCCTCAATCTGCGGGTGGTGTGTTCGGTCTTGTCAGATCTTGGGTTCCTGCTGAACCTTCTGAAGTGTCAGCTGATTCCTTCTCAGGACATTCCATTTATTGAGCCAGATTTCGCACCGGCCTTAACCGGGATTTCTTGCTGGTCCTGAGGGCTCTGGTCTTGAGTTCCCTGGCTGTGAGGGTGATGAGGGGTGCTTCTTTTCAGGCTCGGCTGTGGTTGCGCCTTCTGGGTCTCATGCAGGGGCAGTGTTCACTGTGCCCTGGGCCCACTTCCATCTCAGGGTTCTGTGAATACATCTGCTTGCGCATTGGAATCCGGTCTCTCGGGACCTCGACCAGCTGGTTCCGGTGAATCCGGCCATCATTCCATATCTGCGCTGGTGGTCTGTCCTGGACAATCTTTCTTAGGGGGTGTCTTTACAGCCCAATCCTCCTGTGGTCCTTACCACGGATGCCAGTGCATTCAGTTGGGGTTTGACAGTGGGGTACAGTTCCTTACACGCTCGTTGGTCCCTGCAGGAGGTAAGGAGGTTATCCAATTGGAGGGAGCTGATGGCCGTCTTCTGGGTGATCATGGGGTTCCGTCTGCTTATGGTGGGGCAGAATGTTGTGGTCTGGTCCAACAACATGGTGACTGCAGCATATCTGAACCATTGGGGGGGATTCATTCCGAGTCCTTGGATGCTGTAGCAGTTCCATTGTTCTGCTGGGCAGAGGGGCATCTTCAGTCTCTAATGGCTGTTCACATCCGGGGTGTGGATAAAGGGGTGGCAGATGCTCTCAGTCGGTTCTTTACACCCTCGCTGGAGACATCTCCCACTCGGGTGGTATTTCGACAAGTGTGCAGGAAGTTTGGTGTCCCTTTCCTGGACCTCTTTGCATCTGGGCAAAATGCTCAGCTGCCCCGGTTTTGTGCTCACTCTCATCAGGTGGGGGTTTGGGGTGTGGATGCTTTGACCCTTTCTTGGCCGCCCCGCCTTTTGTATACCTTCCCATCTCTGGCTCTGATTCCCAAGTTCCTTGCATGCCTGGTGGGGGAATCCAGGAAGGTGGTGGTTCCCTTTTGCCTACGGACATCTTGGTTTCCCACTCTCAAGCCTCTGGCTGCTCAGGGTCCTTGGGTGATCCCCTGCTTCCCTTCTCCACTGAGGTCAATCCTTTGTTGCCTCTCCGAGGCTGCAACTGTTGGTGTGGAAGTTGAGAGGAGGGGTTGCAACGCATGGTTCTCCCCCAGCATTTAGCGTTGGCCATTCAGCAGTCCCGTAGGCCTTCTACTCTCAATTCCTATGGGCGGCATTGGTGTGAGACTCTCCTTTTATCCCCTCTGGAGTGTACACTGACTTCTGTATTGCAGTTTCTTTAGGAAGGCTTCGCGAAGAGGTTGACTGTGCGCTTTACAAGTACAAATTTCAATTTCATACCTTACGGGCCCAGTGGGCTGCAATTAAGGCATTTAGGTTCCTATGGGGTTATCTGTCTGATGTGGATGATTTGGTGTCCCGTTTGCTGAAGGGGTTTTCTTTGTTTCGCCCTTTGGTGAAGCCTCTGTTCCCTTTATGGGGTTTGTCTTTGTTCCTGAAGGCGTTGATTGCAGCTCCTTTTGAGCCTTTGGAGTTGGTCGACATTAAGTTTGTCACTTTGAAAGTTCTGTTTTTGGTGGCCATCACTTCAGCTAGGTGCCTTGGTGAATTGGGGGCTCTGATGGCACGGGAACCTTCTCTGAGAATGGAGTTGTTTTTCGGTTGGATTTGTCCTTTGTGCCCAAAGTGTCTTCCCAATTCAATTGTTCTCAGGAAGTTGTTTTGTCTGCCTTGGTTGGCTGAGGGTTCCTCGGAGGATGTCCTTCAATGGTTCTTGTTGGATGTCAAGAGGGCCTTGCTCATCTATTTGGAGCACACTCGGGAGATTCGGAAGTCCGATTCCTTGTTTGTTCCCTTGTGAGAAAGCTTCTTCCTTGTCCATTAGTTGATGGATTAAGGTGGTTATTCTCTTTCATGTTCTCCTCCTCTTGCTGGGGTGCAGGGTCGCTCAACTTGGGGGGGTGGTGGGTGGCGGCTTCCTGTGCTACGTTGAGGGGGATTCCCTGCCTGCCTGACATTTGCAAGGCAGCTACTTAGGCCTCCTCTAACACCTTTGTGCGGCATTACCAGCTTTGGAATTTGCTGTGTGATGATGCTCATTTTGGATTGGGGGTGTTGGAGGCTGTTAGCTCCTGATTCCCTTGATTTTGTTGCAATAAATCACTTTGGGGGCTGTGGTAGGCCACTGTGTTTTCGGTTGCTATGAATGCCGGGGTTTGGCTTGGGTATTCTCATGTTGTAATGAATGGGATCAAGGACAAAGGTACCTGTGGGTAATGCCCTATTACTTACCGGTAATCTTCATTACTCCTGGTCCCGTGGTCTTCGTCCCATTCATTACTCCCCTCCCACCCTCCCTGACAGCCGGCCTTCATATTGGGGCTTGGAAGTTCAGAAGGAATGCTGGGTAAGTACGTTTTATGTACTCCTGTGAGGGAGGGGTGGAGTAGGGAATCCAGCGTTCCTTTTATTCATTTTTCTGTCTGCAAGATATATTTATCTCATGTTGTAATGAATGGGACGAGGACCACGGGACCAAGAGTAATGTAGATTACCGGTAGGTAATAGCGCATTCCTTCCCCTGGTATTTCAACAAAAAATCTTTAAATAAATATTGTGCTTCACAAATATCACGCCAAGCATATTGTGAGACAGAATATAGTGGGTAAGAATATCATATTTATTGTTCTTTAATATTGCTTTGTAAAATATGGTGTATATAATATTCTTTCATGTAATATAGTTGTAAAAATATTGCTTTTAATTAATTTGATAACAATTATTTATTTTAATATTATATGTTATTACTATTATAATTATATTTGTGTTTTAGTCTGGTTTGCACGATTTTATCTGTAGTCTAGTTTGTAAGATTTTATCTGACTAAGAAAAAAACATTATTTGAAATTGCTACTACAGTAGCAGTTTGTTGGGTTTGTTTTAGAGTAGGGATTTTTTTAAATGTAAAATATTGTTTTTAATTCACAATTGGTTTGTTTGATGCCATCTTTTAATTGAAAATTAATTATATACATTAAATAATTTAGTAATTGTTATTTTAATTATTTGTTGATGTTTACTTAATTGTTAATTCGATTAGCTTATTAAATTATTAAATTGTGTTACTTATTTTGTTCATTGTTTTAAATGTAATTGTTTCATTTAATACTTAATTTAATGATAATAGTTTGTATATGTATAGTTGTTTTATTAATTTTAATTGTTTGTCAGTATTTTGTTTCTAGGGCAGTAGGGAGGGAAGTACTTCAATTTCAAATATATATATATATATATATTTATTAGATACAAATCCACTCCAAGCAAGGAAATGAAAAGACGGCACACCAAGTGAATGTCTTACACAGATCTTTATGTGCAAGAGAACGACGCGTTTCAGCAATAAGCCTTTGTCAAGTTTTTAGTTTAGTGCTCAATCCCCCATAGAAATAACGTGGATAAACAGAAAACATGGAAGACAGACTATTGAAAAAAGACTTACATATACAAAGGTCATGAGATATAAAAAATAAAACATAAAAATACAAATTGCATGTGCATGAATCAGAATTCTTTCATTCAGATAATTTCATTCCATGTAATGATTAAACATAAGTTCCGTTTCGCCACGACAGGTGTCAGAATAACCCAAAGTGCAAATAAATATTGAGTGTTTAAAACAGCACTTACACAGCAATGCAGATAGTTACGTCAATGAACAAAACTTCAATAGAAGTTACAAAAAGGCCACATCCATAAGTCATAGGCGAAACGGAACTTATGTTTAATCATTACATGGAATGAAATTATCTGAATGAAAGAATTCTGATTATTCAGTATTGTATATACATATGTTTACAGGTCATTATTAATTGTAAAATATCATGCACATGCAATTTGTATTTTTATTTTTATTTTTATATCTCATGACCTTTGTATATGTAAGTCTTTTTCAATAGTCTGTCTTCCATGTTTTCTGTTTATCCACGTTATTTCTATGAGAGATTGAGCACTAAACTAAAAACTTGACAAAGGCTTATTGCTGAAACGCGTCGTTCTCTTGCACATAAAGATCTGTGTAAGACATTCACTTGGTGTGCCGTCTTTTCATTTCCTTGCTTGGAGTGGATTTGTATCTAATAATTGCTGATGGTGGTTGCTTCCATCGACGGCACCGGCGTTGTGAGGCCAGAGGCGGCGTGAAAGCAACTCCGTTTGGAGTATTCATTTAAAACGCTGCTCGGCCGCCCCAGTACGCATTGGACGTTGAATATACCTGCTATACGAGCGATAAGAGACACTGTGCTGACCCAAGCTGGATCGGGGTCTGAGATCTGACGAATGCTGATCCCGTCCAGTTTTTACTGGATTCCATCATAAGTTGGTGTGGCCTGGTGAGGAAACAATTTGCATCGATGAACACGCACCATTGAGTCTGTGCAACATGGCCGCTATCGAAAGGTGATCGTGAACCGGCAACAACATAGCCTGACGGTAACCTAGGCTGTATGATTGACTGAACGGCGCATTACGGACTCACAACGTTGAGGGCTGCGGATTCCGGTAAGGAATTTATCTGGGGTCTTCGCCGATTATACAGTACGTCGTAGAACTATATTTCTGCTAAGAAGCCGGTGTCTCTCGCACTAGCAGTGTCTAACATTATTTGCAAATTCATTTGCGATATCGTAATATCTTGGATCTGGGGCAAACGCATCACGGGTACTATTTGGGCACTCGTGTCGAGTGAAACACTCGTTTGGATTGGGGTCTATACAATCTAATAACTATGAATGAATGGGAAAAGGAAAGGCAAGCTATCGCTATCTCCCTTTTCAATGAAGAGTTAAATCCTACTGAACAGATTTCTAAATCAACCATTGTCTCAACCACACAGGAATCATCTCTGTCACAGATTTTGGCTACGTTGGAGAAATTAGCCAGGCGTGAAATAAATAAATGGTGGGAGGTTACTTCTCTTACCAACTATGTGGAAGTAGGTCGAGTCCCAAGAGGGCTTAGGATTTCTATTGTACCCACTTACGAAAACCCCAATCCGGATCTTCTAAACGAATGGGCACAATATATGGCCAAAACATGCAAGGGGATGCTTGAAATGCTGATCAAGTATGCCCAAATTGATTTGGATCAAACACGCCTGGAATTAGCCAAGGTAAAAGAAGATTTGGACAAACACAAATCAGAAAGTGTTGTGATTAATTTCTTGAAAGGTTTGGAAGTTCGTCTTAAATCCTATGAGGACACTATCAAAATAAAAAAACAACGCAAATTCTTGCGAGACAAAAAGGACTATACTGAAGGTCGAATATTGACCTATGCAAAAAGATTCGATTGGGCACAAAGAGACGTCCGAGTTATTCAACAGCAGATACAACAGGAAGTGGTAACCACCGATTCCAGCTCTGATATCAGCTCAGATTCTGATCGCCAGGCGGTCCCTTTAGGCTCACGCCCTCTCACGTTCCTACACGAGTTCCAAATATTGAAAAAGAAAAAAGAGAAAAAGGACTCAAAGGCACAGGGACCAACCGAGAAGAAGGGACGCGGAAGAGGACGAGGAAGAGGGCGAGGCAAAGGAAAAGCAAGAGATTCAAACGAACACTCAGAGTGAAACAAAGACACGGTGGGCGTACAAAAAATTACAGGATGTGCCATTCAAAGAACCAGAATATGGTGGATGAAAAAACTGTCATCAATCTATCGGCAAGGACATTGACTAATGAAGAGGAGTCTTTACTCAGACTGGGTTTATCATTCTGCCCAACACAAGATATGAATTACGTTGATGCTCGTATTGATTTATTCCGCTATGTAAGGAAATTAAAACTGATGAAATTGCACAAAATATTAAATACTTCAACTGGTGTAGTTGACAATAGACAAAATAACGACGGATTGGAAATCTCATCTCCTTTTACGCTGCAAGACATTGATTCCATCCTGACCCTATATTCATTAGAAGATGATTCTCCTAGTGTTGGGCAACAACAGGACACAAGTGAAATATTGAGACAAATAGGTTTCACAGTGGATGAATCTATGAACAGTGGCTTCAAACCCAAATCAAGGTTCCATCCGAATGTCCCCCATGATAACATTGAGGCTTTTAATTCAGTGATAATTCATGAATTGACATTGATGCGGAACGATCATAAAATAAGAAGCAGGGACAATCTGACACAGAAACAACGTGCTGCCCTTAAAAAATTAACTGATGATTCCAGCATAATGATAAAGCCCAGTGACAAGGGTGGCAATATTGTTCTGATGGATGCAGAATATTATAGAAATGAAGCCCTTAGTCAGCTAAGCGATGGATCCTGTTATGAACAAATTTCATGGAACCTGTATAGAGACACCATAAATATATATCATGGAATGCTTAAAGATTGGTGGATAAAATGTTTAATAAGTTATGATGAATATTTGTTCTTGAAAAATGATCATCCCCGCATACCCTGTCTATATTTACTGCCAAAAATACACAAACATCCCACTAGACCACCAGGGAGACCCATTGTGTCATCTAATGGGGGACTCCTTGAGAATACTTCAATCTTCCTTGATTCCTTTCTAGCACCTATTGTGACCAACCTCAGGTCATACTGTCGTGACAGCACTGATTTCCTAAAAAGGATACATGATATCAAATGGGAGAGCACTTTCCTTATGATATCTTTGGATGTGTGTTCTCTTTACACATGTATCGATCAGAGGAAAGGTGTAGAAGCGTGTATGTACTTTTTGAAAGGGAGATCACTATCGTTATTGGATCATACCAATATGCTAGGAGCTATGATACTGTTCTGTATGGAGCAGAACATCTTTTGTTTGAGGATACGGTTTACAGGCAAAAGTCAGGTGTAGCGATGGGCACTTGCTTCGCCCCCAGTCTAGCGAATCTTTTTTTGGGCTGGTGGGAGGAGCAAGTAGTTTGGACAGAACAAAATGATGGATTCACTGAACACATCCCAATTTGGATCAGATATATCGATGATCTGTTCCTTATTTGGGATGGTGATGAGCACAGTGCCAGGGAATTTATTAATACTCTGGAGACTAACGAACTTAACCTCAGTTTCACCTGTACCATTAGTAACTCACATTGTGAATTCCTGGATGTGGCTATTAAAATTGAAGATAACAGAATACAAACTTCCCTGTATCGAAAAAAAACAGCAGGTAACAGCACATTACATGCTGCAAGCCATCATCCAGCAACCCTCATCAATAGCATACCATATGGTGAGCTCATTAGAGCTCACCGTACTTGTAGTGATGATGAATCATATCGTAAGGAACAAATCAACATCAAGGATAGATTTGCACAGCGAGGTTACTCTAATAAAATACTGTATCAGGCGAGCAAAAAACTGGAAGGGGTAAAACAAACTGATATCCTCTTTAAGAACGGAAGGGGTAAGACGAAAAGTAGTGATAATCGACCTAGGATGATTACCACATACAACAAAAGATCTTTACATATAAAGCGTCTTTTAAAAAAACATTGGAATCTCTTACTCACTGATCCCATAATAGGCAGTTCCATTGGAGTCACTCCTCAGGTTACATATCGACGACCAAGATCTCTAAGAGATTCTCTGGTACATAGTTATCAGGAACCCACACCACCGTCCAATTGGTTGAATAAAAAATTGGAGGGCTACTACCCTTGTGGGTCCTGCAAAGCATGTAACAATGGCAAAAGTCATAAAAGTTACACAACAAGTGATGGCAATGTCAGATATATTCGTAAGTTTATTACTTGTAATACCGAGTTTACGGTATACCTACTAGAATGTCCTTGTGGGCTCCGGTATATTGGGAGCACCAAATTACCATTAAAACAGCGAATATTACAACATCTCCGTGCTATCACCAATAATGATCTGAATTATCCTGTGGCCCGGCATTTCCAGGCCAAACATGATAGCAATAAGTATCTTCTTAAGATTGTGGGAATTGACTGTATTTTAAAACAAACTCGAGGGGGAGATAGAGAGAAGCAATTACGAGTACTAGAATCTAGATACATCATCGATCTCAATACCCGTATTCCTTTTGGTTTGAACACTAGTGAAGAATTGACAACTCACATAAACTAAATAGGATGTCAACTTGCCATTTCCCACTCATCTGATTGATTGTATATAAGTCCCTTATTTTCTATTTCACTTTATTTTTGGTCTCACTCTTCTTTTGTGACATATCTTTAGGCACTTTTTAATTGCAGTATGTTACAGTCTGGATGGTTGGACATTTGTCCTTGATTGTCTTATGATTTCTAAGGCTCTACATGGCTCAACGTCTGGTTGCTCCTATATGTTCATTATAACTGTGGAGCTTTACTATCAACCTATTTGATTGATAGTTTAGATGTTTGTGGGGCATTTGCCCCGGTTGTAGTTCCTTCTTTCCACTTCTTTACAATTCTAAGGAATTTTCCTTATTATTTTTTGAGCAGCAGGATCTGCCCCTATGACTTATGGATGTGGCCTTTTTGTAACTTCTATTGAAGTTTTGTTCATTGACGTAACTATCTGCATTGCTGTGTAAGTGCTGTTTTAAACACTCAATATTTATTTGCACTTTGGGTTATTCTGACACCTGTCGTGGCGAAACGGAACTTATGTTTAATCATTACATGGAATGAAATTATCTGAATGAAAGAATTCTGATTATTCAGTATTGTATATACATATGTTTACAGGTCATTATTAATTGTAAAATATCATGCACATGCAATTTGTATTTTTATTTTTATTTTTATATCTCATGACCTTTGTATATGTAAGTCTTTTTTCAATAGTCTGTCTTCCATGTTTTCTGTTTATCCACGTTATTTCTATGGGGGATTGAGCACTAAACTAAAAACTTGACAAAGGCTTATTGCTGAAACGCGTCGTTCTCTTGCACATAAAGATCTGTGTAAGACATTCACTTGGTGTGCCGTCTTTTCATTTCCTTGCTTGGAGTGGATTTGTATCTAATAATTGCTGATGGTGGTTGCTTCCATCGACGGCACCGGCGTTGTGAGGCCAGAGGCGGCGTGAAAGCAACTCCGTTTGGAGTATTCATATATATATATATATATTTTTTTTTTTTTTCTTCTTCATTTGTGATATATTTGTAGTTTTCACATTTTATTTTATTTGTTTCACGTTTGTTGAATATATTTATTATTTTAAATATGTTTCACATTTTCTCAGCTATAGTTAAATGTTTTATTTAGTAGTGGGAACAGTAAATCTGACCCTACTAAGTCCAACATGTTTCCTACTGTTGCTTAGATTGGTGTGGGAATAGTAAACTTAAACTCTTCAAAGTCCACTACTTTTCCCTACTGTTGCTGACCTTGGAGTAGGGATAGTAAGTCTGACCCCTCCAAAGTCCAAAACTTTACATACTTCTGCTGCAGTGGGAGTACTAAATCTAGCCCCTCCTAAGTCCAAGACTTTCCCTACTTTGGGCTAAGCAGTAGTGGGAATAGTAAACCTAACCCCTCTAAAGTCCAACACTTTTCCTACTTTTGCTTACATTGGAGTGGGAATAGTAAATAGTGAATTTAACTCCTCCAAGGTCTTACACTTTCCTTTCTACTGTTCAGGTTAAAGGGGTGGTGGTAGATAATTTTACCTCTTAAAGTCTATTACTTATTAGATTTTTAAATTGTTTTAGTATATAATTTTGTTTTAATTTTAAAAGTTAATTCAATGTAATTTTTAATATTTATTTTGTATTAATGCTATTTATATATATATATTTTTAATATCAAGTCTTTGGCATTATAATTAATGTTTATTAGTATATTTTATTATGTCTAAATAATATATGTTTTTAATGTTATGTTTATTTTTTGCAATTACCTTAAAGTATATAGATTTATATTTTTGTAAATTATAAATTTTATATATATTAATTATATTTCTTCAAAATGTAATAATAATTTTAAAGGTAATGTATGTTTCAAAGTTAATATAGTGTACAATAGTTAAGATTCAACAATATGGGGGCGTGGCTAGCGGCCGATGGAAATGGTCGCTTGCTGAAGCGGCTCCACAGCCCACGCCGTATAAATCCGCATAAATATCCGTAGAAAGCACCGAAACTTCCCCATCAAAAGGGAACGTTTCCTACACCAGTCCGCATCGAAGGAATCGCTCGAGGCTAGTGGGGAGGACCGGAGCGACATAAGGAGAGTGACCCAGTGTAAATCAAAATGGCGGCCCGGAACGAACGGCTCGGCGGCGGTGGGGGTGAACTCCACACTGAGTCCGCCTTGAACTACGCGGGAACTGGCCGGAAGAAAAGACAGCGGCGACCTCCGAGGCTTCTTTCCTGATCGGCGCTGGACGTGCCCGCTGGATTCGGAGACGCGATGTGTGGGCTGCGGGAGGAGCCGGCCGTGAGTGACTCTGCCATCCTAGACCTGCCCGATCAAGATCCCTGGCCGAGGACCTCTCCGGGATACTGCGGGCGGAATCGAGCAGTGCGGAGCCTCCGGTGGTATCAGGTGAGGAGTTGCGGGCTGGGAGTAGCGGCAGGCTGAAGAGCGCGCCTGCCCACCGGACTAAGACCTAAGCGGCCAGTGGGGAAGCAAAATCGAGCCCCCGGCCTTGTGGCCTAACATCGGGGGGCGGCTCATGCGACACGGACCTTGTGAGTGATTGCGTCCGACGCGGCCCCGCAAAAGAATACACCTGCTCGCGGCCCGCTCTCTCCTTGGTGCCCTGGACCACGGGCGCAGCATCTGAACCCCCAGGCGAGACGGGAGCACCCAGGTAGCCCGCAGCAACACAGCCCCAGCAGGAACTCGGAAATAACAGAACGGCCAGGGGTGAAGCAAAATCGAGCCCCAGGCCTTGCGGCCTAACATCGAGATCCGGCTCCTGTGAGACGTACCATGTGAGCGGCTGTGTCCAGCGTGGCCCCACAGGGGAGTACACCTGCCCCAGACCCCGTTTTTCTCTCTGGTGCCCCGGACTGCGGGCGAAGCATCTGGCCCCAAGGCGAGATAGCAGTATCCGAGTGGCCCACAGCAACACAGCCCTAGCAGGACACTAGAAACACCATTGTCGCCTGCAGCCACGTCCGGTCCTGGATCCACCTGGCTTTGATCACCACGGACCCTAGTATAACCAGCCCTAACATCTCCTGGGCACACGGACAGAGGTACACCAACGCTCAACCCACTCACCTAATAATTATAGATAGGAGTCGCGGAAGAGGACCGTCGCGAGGGCCCCGATCGGCCTCTTACCCTAAAAGATCCACCTGGAACATCGACAGGCCTCCCACACACCGGTGGCGGCTGAGACGGGGTGGCCCTCGAAGTCATCTCATGGCTAATACCAGAGGTCCCAAAATCCAGGTCCAGAAACAACTTGACAAGTTTGCCTGGACGAAGAAAAGTGAGGAGGGCAACATGGCATCTGGAGATGATCCTAAAACATCCCAACCGCGTTCCCAGGCCAAATCTCCCACTCTGGAAGATATCATGGAGGACATAGCAGGAGTACGAACGTCCTTGGAATCGTGCATAGATTCCGTGAATGTAGAGGTGACCCTTTTGAGAGCAGACCTACGGAAGATGGACTCTCGAGTCCGAGAAGTTGAGACCACCACAACAACTCTGGTGACAGATACCTCAGCCCTACAAACTCAAGTCACACAACTACAACACCAACAAAAAAGGATGGAGGAACTCCTCGACGACTATGAAGGGAGGGCCAGAAGAAATAACATCCGCATCCTTGGCATACCGGAACGAGATGGAGGGACCCACAACTGACCTCTTCGTTGAGGATCTCATCCTCAATAAACTCCAACCCAAACGTCTCTCTAACTATTTCTCCATAGAGCGAGCCCACAGGATTCCCGGCGGGCGCCCCAGGCCCGGGGCTCCTCCACGTCCGCTGATCGCGAGGGTTTTTAACTTTCGGGATAGAGACGTGATTTTACAAACCGCCAGAACCGGACCTCCTCTGAAATTAGACAATGCCAATATCACATTTTTCCCGGACTACACGGTCAAGGTGCAAGCCCAAAGACGAAGCTTCACAACCGTAAAGAAAGCCCTCCGTGATAAAAATATCAAGTATTCCATGTTATTCCCGGCCAAACTCCGAATAGAATCCGACGGTAAAACCTGGTTCTTCCTGTCCCCGGAGGAGGCCTGGGACTGGATAGAAGGCTGGCGCAGAGCGGGCAAACACTTAGACGGCCGGAATAATGGAAGCGCCGGTGGAGGCAGACGTCAACCTCCTGTCACGGGAGAGGGACAATTAGAGGGAGGTCTGGAGGACACACACTGACTCAATCTACAGGGCTGCATGGCCTCTCATGACAGATTGATCTACACCCACTGAACCGAGTCCCGCAACGCCAAGAACGACCTAATAAGACTACAACAACTCAGCTATCGGCGGAGGGACTTCCGAAGCCCAGCGTACTGGGGATGCTTGGACACCATCATTAAAACACCTATAGGACTGGACTGTAATGTTAGTCATCAATAAAATAACACTGAAAGCGGGAGGGACGGCGAGGACTGGTTGCGGTTAGCCAGGCACCTCACAAATGGGAGGGAGGGCGACAGGCACTCTGCCTTGTTGGGGAGTGGATAGTTCAAAATCCACTGGCAGGGGGGCGGGGAGGGGGGTACAGGGGGGGGAGGGGGGTTAGTTGGGGTTTTAATGGTTGGATTTTGTTGCACAGCACACACAACGCAGTGGGGTATCTCAGGCTTACGAGGCCACAAAACAACGTTTGTGGGCCATCAGTAGCTATAGAAGGGAGGGATCTCCCAAAGCAACTAGGTCACATGCACCTCCCTATCCTTAAATCCGGGAACACAAGCTCTAACTCTTGGCTAAGAGCTACATACTTATCGCCCCGCAATATTCGACATGGCTCACACAACACATAGGAAGCTGTCCATACTGACGTGGAACGTTAATGGACTGGGAAGCAAGATCAAAAGGGGGATAGTCCTGCAATATCTTAAACGACATTCACCAGATCTGGTGTTACTACAGGAAACCCATCTCGTGGGCAATAGCTGCAAAGCACTCCACCGATGGGGTTACAAGCTTGTGGCCCACGCTGGCTTTACATCCGGCTCTAGAGGCACTGGAATCCTTATGCGTAAGAACTTAGCTCTTACCCCTACTCGTGTCCGGACCGACCCGCAGGGCCGGTTCGCAGTACTGGAGGCCACCTGGGAGGGGAAACATCTCAACATAATCTCAGCCTATCTCCCACCAGCCCTAGGCAAAATAGCACTACAAGAACTGGGACAGATACTCATAGCTCTCCCTCTGGGCACGCTGGTTCTAGGGGAGACTTTAACATGACTATGGACGACAAGGTTGACAGACACCCTCATACAATTTCTCCCAGACGCCCCACACCACTGGCAAACTTTGCCCACGCCATGGGACTTACAGACATGTGGCGGTCACTGAACCCAGAGCAAACTCACTTCACGCACTATTCTAATGCACACAATAGCATGTCTCGGATTGACTATTTTTTTACCCTCCTCTCTGACGTAGGGAATTTTCGATGTCTTCAGGCACTCCCCAGGGGAATATCCGACCATTCTCCCCTTGTAGTGGACCTCACCTTTCATCGACACGTGGCCCGGGGACCCATAATTATTAACCCATGGCTGCTCACTATTCCTGACATCAAAGAAGACCTAGCCGCCCACACAGATCACTACTTTACTGAGAATCTTGGATCGGTGGACTCAGCGAATACCATATGGGAGGCTTATAAGGTGGTCGGGCACTGGGTTTGAAAATAGGGTACCTTCGGAACCAAAATAAACAGCTGCATCAGATGGAGAGTGAATTGCTCCTTTTGGAAGCGGAACATAATACTTCCCTTACTGTTGACACAGCCCACAAACTCCGTAATAAACAACTAGAGTACAAGGAACTAGCAAGAGAGAAAGCCCGAGCAAGGCTACTTCAGACTAGACACAGGGTTTATGAATACGATGAAAGGGCCGGGAAAATGCTGGCTTGGCTAGAGAAACGAGATCAAGAATCGCGGTGGGTCCCGGAAATCATATTAGAAGATGGAAAGACGGTTACAGATCCTCAAGAGGTAGCTGATACGTTTGCGAACCACCTAGAAGATATATACACCTCTAAAACCTCATATTCATTTGAGGAATCCCACCAGCTTTTAGAGGAAATGGCCCTGCCACGACTATCAGATGCTGACAGGGAAGCCTTGGATGCTGATATCACGGCAGAAGAGGTTTGTGGAGCTATTTTTGCTATAAACTCAGGAAAAGCGATGGGGCCAAATGGGATTCCCATTGAATTCCTGAAAGGGTTGGCTCTTAAGGTTGCTCCTCACCTCAAAAACATGTATGAGGAAAGTAGAGAGAGGGGCTCCTTCCCTTAGACCAAAGGCTAGCTAATATTGTGGTCATCCGCAAACCTGGCAAACCAGGGACTACCTGTGGGTCATACCGACCCATCTCACTAATTAGTTCGGAGGCTAAGTTGCTGGCCAAACTTCTAGCATCCCGACTAGCAGCTGTGCTCCCATCTTTGGTCCATGAGGACCAATCAGGCTTTATACCAGGTCGAAATACCGCCCTCAATATTCGACGGGTCCATAACGTTCTGGGTCGACAGCCTTACCTGCGCGAAACGCGGTCATACTGTCTTTAGATGCCACCATGGCTTTTGATTCAATAGAGTGGCCGTACCTGTTCGAGGTGTTGGCTCGACTGGGCTTTGGCCCCAATTTTAGACGGTGGGTAACACTACTATACACAGATCTGCTAGGACAGGTTAGGGTAAACAATCACACCTCCCGCACATTCGCCTTGCATAGAGGCACCAGACAGGGCTGTCCCTTATCCCCCTTATTGTTTGCCCTTACTCTTGAACCATTGGCCCACTGGATAAGACGGGATGTTGTAATAAGGGGACTAAAATGGAGTGAGGATACAGAAGATAAAATCTCACTATATGCTGATGACATCCTTATATATCTGGCATCCCCCCGAACTTCCCTAAACAGACTGTTTGATGTTATCACGAACTTTGGCAAATATGCAGGCTATTCTATCAACTGGTCAAAATCAGTCTTATATGTGCTTCACGGCCCTCCACCTCGCCTGCCTGAGGGTTACTCAGTCCAGTGCACATTGACAGGATTTAAATATCTGGGCATCTTCATTACATCCGATCCCAAATTGTTTTATGAACGCAACCTCCTGGGCCCCTTACAGAGGCTTCAGGATGATGTGCGACACTGGCGATCGCTGCCCCTATCTCTCCTTGGCAGGGCGGCTCTATTTAAAATGCTCTCTTTGCTCAGATTTTTGTATGTCCTTCAGAATAGCCCCTTCCCCGTAACGGATAATTACTTCACCGCCATAGAGAGTGAGCTCCGCACCCTACTCTGGGACGGGAAAGCCCCGCGGATCGCCCTCCAGAAACTTACCAAGAGCTCGTACGACGGTGGAATTGCCCTTCCAGATCTCCGCCTTTACTACTGGGCCTCCCAATTGGTACCAGTTAACCAATGGATTCATGGCCCCCCAACAAACCCGGCCTTTCACTTAGAAAAATACCAAACAGGCCGAGAAGGATATATGGGAGCCCTCTATAGCAAAATCCGACAGGGCCGCTACCTAGGACCCATGTCGCAAACAGTGGCGGTTTGGCACAAGGCTAATAAACGTCTAGGGTGGGCGGACAAGTTCACCAAGGCTACTCCGTTGTGGTCCTCGCAGAGATTGGGGTCGCTCTGCTTTCACAAAGGATTTGATGGGTGGGATACTATCGGAATCACTACATTGGGGGACCTAGTGGCTAAGGGGGAACTCCTCACGTTTACAGACTTGCAAACCAAACATACACTCGCACGAGGAGAGATCTTCCGATACTTACAAATCCGACACGCCATTCTTACCACTATCCCTGACCTCTCTTCCTTACCTGACGCCTCCCCTTTAGAAGACCGATTACTCATTGACCCACTCTTGACCAAAGCTGTATCTGGCACATACCGTAAAATCTGCAATAATTTACCAGATACCCTTCAGGTTCTGAGAACGCGTTGGCAGGCAGACTTAAGGGAATTGGACGATGACGAATGGCAGGCCGCCTTAATGTCCCCTAGGGAAATAGCCGTGAACCATCGGTTCCGCCTCATACAATTGAAAATACTCCATAGGACATACCTGTCGGGCACCCTATTGGCGAAAATAGGTAGCAGAAGTGAGGCACTATGCCTAACGGGATGCAGACAAGAGGGCTCCTTTTACCACATCCTCTGGGACTGTCCTCTCATTCGCCCTTTTTGGGAAAGAACCACTACTAAGATGAAAGATACGCTGGGCAAACACATTCAGTTGTCGCCAAAAACAGGGATCCTAAATATATGGCAACCTACCGACCTCACGGAAATCGAACAGCAATGGGTGGCGTTGGGATACCTATTGGTGAAAAGGGCCGTGGCCATGTCCTGGGGATCCAACACACCACCACTCACGATAAGTTGGGTAGCAGAAATGGACAAATGTATGATCATGGAGAAGGAAGTTTACAAGAGAAGGGGCTGCCCTAAGAAGTGGGATAAAAAATGAGGAGGATGGAACGCTTATCGGGGGGAAATTTGTACCTCTCCCACGGAAGAGATGGCAATGAGACGAACAAGTACTGAGAACCCGTAATGCCTTAATGTGTGATGTATTTGACATTGACGTAATATGTTGTTTTAATCATATACCTTACGATCGTCTCGTTATGTGGATATTGTGCCTTATAGTCAATAAAAAGTTTTATAAAAAAAAAAAAAAAGATTCAACAATATGCCTGCCCTTTTTTTGGATGATAATATGGTCTTTTTTTGTCAATATTTATGGCTTTGCACACAGTACATAAAAGCTCTATTTGTGTCCTCGATATTTTTGGGGTGATATTTTTGTTGCCGATATCGTTGTCCACAATATTTCGTCAGACCCTACTTTCCCTATTTTTCCTACTCCTCTCTCTGTACACCCGCCCCACACAGAAGTGCCCTTATAGCAGGTGGTAAATGTGTGTGAATCCCTTGAGAACACCACACAGAATTTGTGTATCCTTCCAGTGATTCCCCATTCCAAGGGGGTTAACTCGTTATTGCATGTCATTGTTGCAATGTTACTGCAAGGTAATGATATTTAATTACATGTGTGGAGCTTGTACCCCACCAGTATTGTGGAACTCGTTATCAGGTCTTATATGTTTTGATGTTCCCATTAAGGATTTGTATTATCATATCCTTAATTTTATGTGCCGGACAAGAAAAGGGTGGCACAACCGGTATTTCTTTCTCCTGGCGTTAATGCTATAGCTGTCTAAGTTCATTTCTTGTCTGAGTCTCTGCACCGTGTCACTACCAAAGGACATGCCCACAGGGTATTTTGTGCCTACAATCATACATATCACTTGGGATATATTTGTCTTTTGAACACAAGCTGTTTTTGCCTAAAAAACATGTACACACACACTTATGCAGTGGTAAATTTGTACCAGTGGTTGCTGGTGGGCACCTTCAGCACTTATTTCTGGAGACTGGCACTTTTTACAGCACTTGAAACTCGAATCAGACCGTGCAAGGAGCATGACGCTTGACTGCATCCACTACGTCCAGTGTGTTAGTTCACTCAGGCTGTGGCCTGTGCTGTTGTCAAACAAAGGCGTGTTTTCCTGTGTTGACTTGAATCATCAACATCAGGGGCATTTATCATGTAACAATTTTTGCCCCCGCATCAGGGACACGCGGGTCAGGGGTAGCTGGTTTTAATGGGCGAGACGGGCGTCACCCTACCACCATGTGGGAGAAAGACCAGGAGGCTGAATGAGAACACAGTACAGCTAAGAATAAATAGTATTTGTTGCTCCACAACAAACCTGTTTGATTCTGTGCTTTTTTTGTTAGGTGGGAGGGGTGAGGGGGCTGAAAGATAGGCCTGAGGCCTTCCATGCATGTGATGGCTGGTCGCGGTCTTTCTCGCCCTGGAGGCTTAAGCCAGGGCTGTGACGATATAGTGGTGGCCGTGGTCAGTGTTCCTTGAAAATAAGTTGTGAACTCTTTTCAAGAGTTCATTGCCAGCTCTAACTGCACAGCTCTTCTCTATACCTGACCCAAACACCATATATTTGTTTTTTGTTACATTCAGCTTGAACATCTGGATTTACAGATTTTCAACAATTTGAATTAGAATCTGGAGGCCCATAGGGGTCTTGGAAATAAGGAGTGAAAAGAAGGATGGGAACCGAATAGATTTGCAGCCAACTACTGTGGACTCACACTGTGCATGTTCTATGTACTTTAAAGGTGGACAATTCACTGCTATTTAGTTTTTACTTGCTTTTAATTCACCGGTCTTCAGCTATTTGGTCCACCGCAGGATTTCCGATTGAGCGGAGATAGCTGAAGCATTTTTCACCCACTTTCTGTTGCCATGATCATTGTGGAGTTAGCGGTCTAGGTGCTAAACTCCAGTCATGTAGTTAAACCTATGTAGGTGCCGACGCATAGCGGATGCTCGCAGACGGCGAGCTGCTGGTGTGCCAGAGGCCCACTAAAGGCAAGCCTATCTGCACCCGCCCGCGGCTGAACTGCGACCGTTGCCGAAACACCAGCCCAATTTCTCGCCTATCCAAGGGAATTATTGCTGCATTACAACATGGTGGGCAATGTTACCTCTAATTTCATTTCTCTATGTGTGGCAAGAGACTGTGGGGCATATTCTCAAGGACTTATCGCCGATTTACTGTCACTTTAGCGCCGCAAAAGTGGCGATAGATTTATCGCCCTATTCCCAAGCTGGTGCAAACTGCCGATACCACCAGTTTTCCTGAGATATCTGCCGCAAAAAACATCGCCACTGATGAGAGCGACAACTAACGCTAATGATATGCAGAGTAGGCGTTCCCATGCAAAAACACACGAAAACACCACTTCGCGATATTCTCAACGACCAGCCAGATCTGCGATGCGATCCCAAAACAGGCAATAAGGTGCGTTAGCAGCAGGGATTTAGCACCTGCCTTTTACTGGTGTAAAGCAGGACGACAACCTGCAGTAGAAAGGGAGCCCAGCCCAGAGCCACATCTGAAGACCAACAGATGCCATGGAGCCAATGATCATGCAGCTTGGAGACCCAAGAGGGCCACAACTCGCACCGCCACCACCCCCAGGACCATCCCCCCCCGGACCACCTCTCCCCTGACTACCACCTAGGCAGCGCAGAAGAAGACAGTGGACTTTCCTAAAACGCACCAGCCTCAGACACTCAACGCCAGAGGATGCCATTGCCCACTACAGGCTCAAAAGGACAGCCATCCTCCGTATCCTGACCCACATTGCCCACAGGCTGACGGTACCAACACAGCAGACAACCAACATCCCTCCGCAGACAAAGCTGCTGGCCGTGCTGCACCTGTTGGCCTCTGGTACCTTCCAACCAACAACTGCCAGAGTCGGAGGAGTCTCACAGCCAGCCCTATCAAACTTCCACACACATGTCCTGGATGCTTGTCCACAAAAGCAAGGGTGGTCCCCTGTCCGCACCACACGCTAGTACCAATTCGTAGTGTTCCCGCGCAACCAACCCCAACGCCAGCCGTTGCTTGACGCCCCTGTGCTCCAGATCCAAGATTGTAGTTACTGAAATGGGGGTGCACCAGGTCATGAAGTCCAGTAGTCAACAGTAGTGTAAAAACAGTTCTTTATTACAAATACATAAATCAACAATACGAAAAGCTCAGCCAACGCGTTCCATTCCCAACGGGGAACTTCATCAGGGTAACATGAGGATCCAATTAACTGCATATGCTGCGGGAACTCCCCAATACAATTCCATATTCCGAAAGTCAGTATTCAGAAACCTGTAGGATAAATGGGGACAATGGTCAAGCGTCCGTATAGTCACAAACGTAACCTGGTACAGTGTATTGCACTTGGACAAACCAGAATGCTAACAGGTATGATAAATCCTGCATAAAAAGACCGTAACAGAACTACGTGTGGGCGTAACCTTCGTAGGAAAGTAAAGGAAGGTGACGACCCCACGAACTCCTGTTACGGTCTTATTATGTAGGATTCATCATACCTGTAAGCATCACGGTTTGCATCAGCCTGATACCCCTGCACCTTCACCTCCCCCACACTGCGCAGGAACAGCTGGAGACCAAGCAAGGGAACTACGCCATAGTTGGCTTCCCTCACGTGTTTGGGGCAATTGACTGCACACATGTACTACTTGTGCCCCCTTCCGACACTGCACACAATAACCGCAACAGAAACTACACGCATTCCATTAATGTGCAGGCAAATGTGGACCACCGGGGCCTGTTCACGAATGTCGTCGCAAACTTCCATGGCAGTGTGCATGATTCCTACATCTTCCGCAAGTCCATCACCAACCAGCGCTCTGAGGATGGCACCTATGGAAATGCACTGCTCGTCGGTAAGTCCCAACTGAACACACCACACACCTCAACTCCCCAATCACACAACTCACAACTGTGGGAATGCACACGTTTCAAAATCACATACAACATGCCAAGCAACATGCCCAACTACCAGACACGACAACACAAGTAACTGTGGTAACCATGGCCAGCCATGTCGACAAACCATCCACGGCATGGCACCTCTGCCACACAATTGCAGAATGTGGGAACCAAGTATGTGCGAAGGAGGCAAGTGACCCATCAATAAGAATGTACACAATGCCAAGTGTGGCGGTGATGTGCTGGACAGACTTCAGTATGCAGAGCACAGACATGTCCATGTGGACATATACTGCTGGTGTTTGTAGTGTTGTGGACAGTGGACGCAAACAGGTTACCTCAGGCAGCGTGAAAGACCTTGTACATGTAGCTTTGTCGTCCCCCCCTCTAAGCGTGAGCGGAGTGGCCTTGGCTGGCGTATGTCGTGAATAAATAGCCCGGGGCTCTGGGCGTGGTTCAGTTCCAGGATGGCTACCAAAGTAACTACTGCGTGTGTCTCTGTGTCTGCCATATCCTGTCCACAGGCCTACACACACATGGCCGACCACATTCAACGGCCAGATTCACACTGGAGACGAGGTGGCTATGTCCCAAGCCAACACGCGCACATCTCGTCATCGCATGCAGGGTCGTGTCTGCCAGTGCAGCGCCCCCCACCCAGCCACGAGGCCGCCGCCATAACCGGTAGTGCCTGCGCGATCCTGTGCGCATGCTGCACCGCAGCCCTGGTCCCCAGACCGGTCCGCCGCCCAGCGATGACTGGCCGCCCCTGCGCACCCAGGCCTCAATGCTCACCTGCCGCCACCGGCGTGTCTCAAAGAGGGCCCACCACGTGCCGGTGCAACCTCCTCAGCCAATCGCTGTATTCCGCGCCACAGGCCCCCAGCGCACCCGGCGGCACCGCACCACGGAGTCATGTGTGTGCTGACTGCTGCCTTCGGCGTACATTGTGGTCCAGCAGGGCCCTCAAATCAAATCAAATCCTGATTGGCAGGACGGCATATCGATGTCTACGCATCATCGCAGGCTGCACACCCGCTCAGCTCCTCAAGTGCCACCAACTCAGTGCACCGCAAGTCATCGTCCCGTGGCGGTAGGCCCGTGCCGGCCGCAGTGCAACGGGTGCCACCAACTCAGTGTACCGCAAGCCATCATCCCGTGGCGGTAGGCCCGTGCCGGCCGCAGTGCAACGGGTGCCACCAACTCAGTGCACCGCAAGTCATCGTCCCGTGGCGGTAGGCCCGTGCCGGCCGCAGTGCAACGGGTGCCACCAACTCAGTGCCACCCCTTCAAAGCTTTCCTGACTGTGAAACTGTTGGTAGGGTCCCCCCTATCTCTTGTTTGAGCAAAGAAAGAGATTGCCGCCACATGCCGCCTGGCTGCTGCCGCAGAACGTCCTTCGTTTTTCAAGGCCCCTAAGTAGACAAGGAGTGCCCCCATGTCATGCCACTTCTCTGCCCAATCCCTTCCCAAAAAGGTACAATATGCCCAAAACGCCCCTTCATACGCTTTCCTGGTCCTGGGTGCTAGGCTAGCTGCCACGAGGTCCGGTAGTTGGGGGCACCAATCTGCCAAAGTAGTTCTGGGAAGGGTGTGGGAGTCGCTGCTGCCGACGGGAGGTGTGCCCTGAAAACCTGCATCTTGAAGCGAGAAAGTGCATCAGCAGCATGATTCAGCACCCCTGGCACATGCTTAGCTTTAAATTGCATATTCAGTCTCATGCATAGTAAAGCTATCTCTTTCAACAAGCGGAGAATCATTTTACACCGTGCTGCCTGTTGATTGATGCATTCGACCACAGTCATGTTGTCCGACCAGAACACCACAGATTGATTACGCAATTGTTCCGGCCATACTGTTAATGCCACCCAGATGGGGAACAGCTCCAAGAAACCGATGATACACGTCAAACTAGTCTCCACCCACCAGGCCGGCCATCGCTGTGCCACCCACTTAGTACCGAGTATGGCCCCAAATCCCTCCCTACCCGCAGCGTCAGTCATTAAACCTAACTCCGCGGAAGTAGTGGGTGGACCGGGCCACACCACCCTGCCGTTGAAGTCACGCAGGAATACCATCCAAATCCGCATGTCCTGCCTAACCTCAGCAGACAGCCTGGTGTGGTGGTGTTTCTCCTCGAGGCCGGCCATGGCTTGTGAGATGGACCGTGAAAATGGTCGTGCCATAGGGATAACCCTGAGAGCGAAATTCAACTGTCCTACTGCCTGCTGTAGCTGGTGCAGGGTGACCTTTTCTTTTGCCAAGCATTGCTGCAATGTTGCCTTGAATTTAGCAATCTTGTCTGCAGGCAACCGAAAACACCCTTGAACAGTGTCTAGTTCGATCCCTAGGAATTCTATCGCTGTTGTTGGCCCCACTGTCTTACCCGGTGCCAAGGGAACCCCAAAAGCCTGCATGAGCGTGCAAAATTCTCGCAGTGCCCACCCACACTCCCGGGAGCCCGGTGACCCCAAGATAAGAAAGTCATCAAGGTAGTGCATGACAAACTGGTGCCCAGTCACCTGTCTAAAGACCCATTCCAAAAATTAACTGAATTTTTCAAAATAAGCACAGGAGACAGAGCAGCCCATAGGCATACACATATCCATGTAGAATCTACCCTGGAACTGAAAACCAAGGAGATGAAAGTCAGATGTGTGAACTGGCAACAAGCGAAAGGCGGACTCTATGTCAGACTTCGCCAAAAGTGCTCCCGGGCCCAACCCCCTGAGCATCTCCACTGCTTGATCAAAGGAGGCATATTTTACACTACAAATCTCATCACTGATAGCGTCATTCAATGAGTTGCCCTTGGGTGCTGACAGATTATGTATCAACCTGAACTCTCCACTTTCCTTCTTGGGAACCACTCCCAAAGGGGAGCAGACAAAATTCTCTACCGGGATGGAATCAAATGGGCCGGCTACTCTGCCTAAGCGCAATTCTTTTCCAATTTTTATTGCTGCTACACCTGGGTTGGTCCTAACAGAGAGTTGATTCTTGCATTCCGGTGTCCCCACATATTCAGGTGCTGGAATCCTGAAACCATACCTGTAACCATCTAGCAATGTCATAGCAGTGGAATGACAAGGGTATTTGTTTAGCCAGGGTGTCAGAGCCGTTCTATTAATGGGTGAACGCGCCTTGTGTCGTGCAATACCCTTACTCCTGCTTCTTCTTCCCCCTATCCTTTGACTTTCTGAAACATTTGGACTCAGGGTGCGATGGGTTGGCACAGATAGAACAAGCATGTTTGAACTTGCACGTGCCTTGCGGCCTAGTGCATGTGCGCCTATTAAAGTCCCAACATGTCCCTTTTCTTCCTCCCCCGTTACCTGCACTGTTGTAGGAGCCTGTGGATGAAGGCTGCTGAAAGGACTGAAAGGACTGACTTCTTGCATTGTCCTGAGACCCCCCACCAAATTGGTCCAACCAGGCGATTGTGTCAATGCGGTCCCAAGAGAGGGATGGGTCCGACACTTTGGCTCTCCTAAAATTCTTGTCGTATTCTTTCCATCCCATCCCACCGTACTTGTCATGCGCCCCAGTGATCCTGCACTGGTAACATGCCATCTCTGCCTGCATATTAGGAAATTGTTCAGCCATCACTGCCATGAATATTGAGAAACCTCTGATCCAATTATTCAAATTCTCCTCAATCCTGAACTTTTGGAGTTCACTTGCCCATTCCCTAGGGAGCATCCAGTCCTTCTTTTTCCTTGCTTCCTCCCTTTCATTTTCATCAAGAAGCAATGAGAACATACTAACATAACTCCCAGACCATATTTTTTCTTTCACTTCTTGTGTGACATGTCTCGCTAAGTGTTCCCTCCCGGTGCGGGATTCCCCCACACCTAACACAGGCAATGTTTCCCGCTTACCTACTGAAGCTGCCCCAGTTGGCTCCGTCAGCTTCTCCTTTGCCAGGCTGAGCACTGGTAGTCCTCCGGTTGGTTCAAATGGGGTGGCCCCACCCGCTGGAATGATAGGGGAAGGTGTACCCTGCCCCTCAACTGTCTTATCCACAGGTGTCCCTTCAAACCGAGCTACTATCCGCTTTGCTTCAGCGAGTACATCCTCCCCGATGTCCCTCGCCCCCACTGCTGGTGACAAAATCCCTACCTTCCCCAACCAAGGAAGGACTGCGGCTAACTGTGACACTAAATCTTGCGGAACCGGGTTCCCGCCCGCAGGGACCACTGGAGATTGTGGGCTACTATCCTTACGGCCCCCCCCGCAGGAGCAGATGGGGCCTGTGGGACAGGGACCACCCCTGAAGGCCCAGGCTCTTCCCTGGGCTGGGGGACTGGCACCGGGGCCGCAGGTATAACAGGTGGGACACTCCCTAAAGGGACCACCCCTGAAGGTCTGGGCTCCTCCCTGGGCTGGGGGACAGGTTCAGGGGCCCTAGGCGTAGCAGGTTCATTTGGCCTCCCTTTCTTCGACCGAACCCGCTTGGGGAGGGGGGGAAATGCCGCCCTGGGGGGCACAATGCTACGCCTAGCCCTCTCCTCTGTCCCTTCTTGCCCATCCACTTTTTCTCTGAGGTCAGCGAGACCCTGCCCCAACTCGTCAACCTTTTTCATCATTGCTTCCATCAGTTTTTCCATCCGGGAACGCTGGTCACCCCGTTTTGCCTTACCAGCCATTGCACCTATCCAAACTGCTTTAGTAAATCCTGGTAGTGTGCTGACTATTACCCAAGTACATACAATGCCCTCCCACTAAGAAAAGGCAACCGTGTAATAGCCTAACTTAAACACACCCCTCACGCACCTCAATGACCTGGCACACCGTCCAAGCCCTTACCTTACATTGCAGGAGGTACACAACCGGCCGTAAGCACCCACGCAACCAGAGACACTCCACACCAGCTAGTCCAGTGGGTCAGGTGAGTAATCTCGAACCCGCGTGGCTCCCGGAAGCGCTGGAATGCAGGCCTGTCTGTGTCCCCTTAAGGTCCTCCTTTGATCGGCACCAGCTGCCCCTGTATCCTGCAAACTCCCCGTGGATTTCCGTGTGACCGCGTGTACGCCGCTGAGATACTCTTGCCTGTAACCTGGAAACACAGCAAAGACAGATCAAGCACAGCCTCCCCCTGAGACCAACCTTGTAAGCTCCCACGCTCTTGCAAGTACCCACACAAAACACCCTTGGTGCACAAACCCTGATAATTACTGCTGATTGTGGCGTTCAAAAGGTCCCAACCCGGAGCCTCCCCACAATTGTTCCTTAAAGAAAATTGATACTGCTTAGTTTGCACTACAGCCAAAGTAATGTCCACAACACCTGATGTTCCCAGCCGCCTCCCAAGCACTAACCAGGCCAGACCATTCCTAACATCTCAAAATTCGGGCACAATCAGGGTGGTATGGCAGTAGCTGTCCAATTCACAGCTCGCGTTCCGCCCGGCAGTACAAACAACCAGAAGCTAGCCAGCCCTCGCTTACCGCGCTCCCAACAGCCGACTCCCACGTGCACAGTGAGCGCTGCCCGACACCCCTCCCGAGTGAGCGCTGATTTTACGACCAATGCTTCCCCCCCTGCCTCTACACGGGGGCACACAGAACAAACGCACCCAGCCGCGCTCACCAAATCCGAGGCGCAATGCTCTGTTGTGTCCGCAGCCACGAGCCTCCGATCAGCTGTTTTTTCCACCTCTCTCCGCCGCAGCTTTCCCTCGCTGCCGCCGACCTGCAGCCAAAAGAGAAGAAAAATGCTCTGTTGTCTTTCGCCGCTCTCCCTCGCCGCTGTCCCTTGCCGCCGCCGACCTGCAGTCAAAAGAAGAAAATTGATCCCCCTCCACACGGCCGACACTCCTCCGCACGCTGTGGCTCTCCTAATGACGCCGCAGTCGACCTGTGGAAGAAAGAGGAAAAAGCAAAAGAAATCACGTTACAGCCTCCTAGCGAGGCTGGTGCAGCAAGCTGGGTGTGCGGGGAGCAAAGAGGCAGACTCCTACACTCCCCAGCCTTTTATCGTAGTTTTCCTGCCAGGCAGGTTCTAACCGGCCTGGCGTTCGCCCAACGCGTGACCCGGAAGTGATTATAATCACTTATGGGTCACGCCCAGGACCCACGACCAATTACGGTCGAGGCGCGCCTGTCGCGTCACCACTGTGCGCGACAGGCCCGCCTCTATGTGGTCGTCAGGGGCCGGCACGACCGCCATACTTTCGGCGTGGCCGATGCCGGCCCCGCCTTTCTCTGGCCTTTGTTTTCCCCTGCCCTCGTGCTAGGCCAAAGGAGGAAGAGAGGGGCGAGTTTCACCAACACTTAAAAGAGAAGACAGGATAACGCCTATGTCATGCTGATTTTCAACAGGCTTATTTAAATGGGTGTGTGCACTCAATGAATTAAAATGTGCGGTACTTGAGTAGGAGATGCACGGCCACTCAGGCGCACACTTTAGAGGGAACATAGATGGGAGGTAAGTCTCCCCGCCAGGCACTAAATTCCATTTGAACCTAGATGCTAATAAGTATGTGTGCCGCTACTGTAGTTACTCTTGTGGAGGCAAGCCGCTTTCAGCTGGGGCGATGCTTAACCAGAATCTCCCCAGACTCTTTTCACCTAATCACCTGATGAGTGACTACAATATGGCTGCTGTGGGATTTGAGAAATGGATTAACTTAGCAGCCAATGAACTGGCTCCAGCCAAATCTATTTAAAGCTTCAGAACTTGGCCAACTGCACCCTGGTTCTCCCCCAAACTTTGGGAATCAAAAAGAAATTGTAGAACGCAGGAGAAAGTCTGGAGGAGTAATTACGTCAGTGACGAGAAACCAAAATATAAACAACTAATTCAGGTTTACAAAAACAAGATTAATGAAGAGAAATCTACCTTCTACACAGAAAGGATCAACAGGGCAAAGAACTCCAGTCAAGAACTATGTAAAATGGTTCAAGAACTGGCCTGTCCATCCTCTGGCAATATGTTAGTACCTAGCCAAAATGTTTGCAATAACTTGGCGGAAATCTTTAAAAACTAAGTTGAGACTGTCTATATGGACTTTTACGTTATTGTAAATACCAGCACCCCTTGTGAAGTAAATGAGTTGGAGGAAGCCAATCATCCTAAGGGCCTTAATTTTCCTTCTCTCTCTACTGAGAGAGTATTGGATCTGGTCAAACAAACTAAATCAGGTGCTCCATCTGACCCCTGCCCCCCAAAAAATACTCCTTGAGATTGCAAGCACTATGTCCCCCCATCTCACTACACTAATAAATCACATTATCAACACCAGCTCCTCTCCAATGAGTGGAAAAAAGCCCCCATCTTTCCTTTGCTTAAGAAACCTCCATTGGATCCTCAAGAGGAAAAGAAATATCACCCCACATCAACTATCGCCCCATATCATGTCTTCCCTTCCCAGCAAAAATCTTAAAAAAGCAGAAAGGCATATAGTATTGAACCAGCACTCATAGTGGCCACAGAAGAAATTAGGGACATCATGCTTAATGGAGGCAAAGCTGCAGTGATCCTACTGGACCTATCCGCAGCCTTTGATACCGTTAGCCACTCGGTCCTGATGCAAAGGATAAAGGAGATAGGAATTGTCTGGCCAGCCCATGATCTATTGCATTCTTTCCTTTCAGATAGAGAGCAAGCAGTCATGTTAAGAGATGTTGTCTCTACTCCCTTCTCCTTGCCATGCAGCGAACCACAAGGATCGTCGCTTAGTTCCACCTTATTTAATATCTATGTGCCCCCCTCCTGCCAAACTCATTAGATCTTTCGGCTTCTCAACCATCTTCTACGCTGATGACACACAAATTGTGGTGTCTACCATGAGTAACGTTGAGGAGGTGGTTCAACGGTTCACAAATATATGCGAGCAGAAGTTAGCTGGATGAGCAACCACTGTCTTAATCTGATTTTGGAAAAAACCCAAAGTACTTCTTTTTTGGAGGGATACCTACTTATGGAGTGACACTTGGTGGCCACAGATGTTGGGACCTCTTCCGACCCCAGTTCCTAAAGTGAGAAATCTTGGAATACTTTTCTATTCCAAACTCTTTTGTTTATGGAACAAACAAATAAACTCACATCCATATGTTTTTACCAGCTGAAAACCCTCAGGAAAATTCTGCCCTTCACTCCAAAATACTTACAAAAGACTGTGGTCATCTCTCTCTGGTCTTATTAAGATTAGACTACTGCAATGCCCTGTATTTGGACAAGCAGCAGGACTCGCTCATAAAATTGCAAAGAGTTCAGAATGCAGCTGTTGGGCTGATCAAAAACATCAAAAAATGGGATCCAGTCTCAAAGGCCCTGGAGGAGCTGCATTGGCTCCTGAGAAAAACAGAGAACAGCGTTTGAGGCACTGTGCACAGCATACAAAGCACTCCCCGGTTTCGGGCCACAATACCTTAAGAACAAATGTTCATGGTATGCCCCTGGAAGATGCCTTTGCTCAGAATTCTGCAAAAATGTCAGGATCCTAATAATTCATACTGCCTCGTTTGGTTGCAGAAGTTTTATGCATTCAACTTGCAAACTATAGATCCTGTTCCCCTGGCACCTAAGAAGCCAGTTGAACCTGTTGATATTTCGGAAACAGCTCAAAACATGGCTTTTCCCAATCTCAATGTTGATACAAATACTTTCGAAAAGCAGAGCATACTCCTTGGTAAAGACACTGGCGCCAAGATGCCCTCAGATATATGTTGCACTCTATAAAAATAAATATCAAATTCTTACTGTTTAAAGCGGGTGAATCATTCCTTAAGTCCAAACTTACACTCACCACATCATTTACATACAGAGTAGGAGCAAGAACACACCCCTGCCACACGACTCACTGAATTGGAATGTGATATGTCAGTTTCCCCTTGCTAGCCCAATGGACCTGGGCATAGTTCTTGTCATGTAATTTAGCTATAAATTTGATGAAATTCCTAGGAGTACCCATGTTGAGCAAAACTCTCCACAGGTTGTCCTGAGAGACAAGATCAAATGTGGCATGCACAAAATAAGATAAAAATAATAAAAACATACCTGAACACAACATCCTCCGCTCCGGTCCTCTTCTCACCACCGTAACTGGATGCAGCAACTCCTTGATTGGAGGGAGTAGCCTCACTCATCCCCCCACAGCGCTCTGGAGGCTTTGGCTTGCTCTAACCCATCTGTATTAAGACAGCTGGGTTAGAGCTGTTTAAAGTGCACATGTGTGGCTGGCCGTCGCAAGACGTCCTGCCAAAAAGACATGCGCACAGCCAGCCCACCCTCCTCCCTGATGATTGACATGCTGCTGTCCCTCAGCAGCTGCCCACCTCCTCCCTGACGCTCTGTTCGGGACTGGGAAGAAAAATAAAATGGTAATAAATTACCATTTTCTTTTTCAGTGTTTTGGGGGGATTTTAAGTGGGGCGACGCTCCTCCGCTCCAACAGAGGAGCCACCCCTGCTGGGTCCATTCCTCCGACCAGCTAAGGCCTTTATGTTCCCCTCGCCAGTGGGTCCAAGGCTCCCCCCTTGCTCCTTCTGCCTCACTCACTCACTCTCTCTCACTCTCTCTCTCTCTCTCTCTCTCTCTCTCTCTCTCTCTCTCTCTCTCCCTCTTTCTCTCTCTCACTATCTCTCTCCCCTGCTCCTCCTTTATTTCAGGTTGGCTTTTCACTTGACTTCTGCTCATTCTATTTCAGGTTTGATTTTAATTTTCTACTGTTACATTACTGCCTTTCTTGCTTTTGTTGCAGCTGCTTTCCTGTCTCATCCTGCTCTTCTCTACTTTGTTACTCTTGCTTGCTTATTTGTGCTGTTGTGGGTTTCAACAGGACCCGTGCAGAAAAGCGTACATTTTACAAGTTCACGTTTAAACTTGACATCTTTTTTAGACGGTGATAACGTACTCAGAAAGTGTCCTACTTACAACTCACATTTCTTCATAAGCATTTTATCGTGACTCTGTACGTTATGTTCAAGGATAAAGTACACTGAGCACGCTGCCTTTCTATGCTGTTGTCCGTTTGGAGACGGCTCTGAAATGGAAATACAAAAATTGACTTAGCACAGGACCTCAGGCACAGTGTGAACGAAGCCAGTTTTATTATATAAACTGCTTCTGAGTTTTGTTTCATCAGAGGAGCACTTCCATGGATTATCCTGGACGTTCGTCTGTGACTGATTGTCAGCGTGGCTGACTTCCATCACTATCCTACACCTTACGTGCTTCCGGATACATCACACATACAGGTAAATGGCGAGTTAAGCTGCTCCAATGGATCTGACAGAATGCACATCTTATTACGTAGGTAGGGTTATCCTTATGATATATGTTCATATATTAATATAATCACTGCAACGCTATCATGGTTGAATTATTCATGTTCTACACCAATTTTGTAATGCTGGTAACAATGCTTTGTTTCCTTCCACTGATATTTGCAGCTCATGTATTTTACACAAGAATCCAATTGCTTCAAAAAATGTTTGAAATGCCAATAAGAGTATTTCTTGTGTCTCCCTTTGGGCATGCCTAAGGTAACCATGAAAGGGTAGATCTTTTGCCACAATTTCCTTGGGGCAGTCAGAGTGGTGATGTTCTAAGGTTGCAGACACCATCTGGTACCCTGTCAGTTTTAGAGGCCCAGATGGCGCACTGGGAGTGAGCCAGGAATTGGGTCAACATATTCTGATTATATGCGTGGACTCAGTCCCCATATTTTGACGCATATTTTGTCCAAACGCTCAGGGGTCGATTCCGATCTCGGCCGGTAGGGCACCGAATCGGATTCGGCTGAACCGGATCCGATTCGGAGCCCTTTTCCCGACCCGATTCGTGCGTGCGTCGGGCGAGCGAGGTACGATGCGAGTGCGTGCGAGCTCGCCGACCGACACGCACGCTCGTCCCAACCGCACCGACCGACTCGCACGGATGCGCCTGCGCACCGCGCAATGGAGACGTTCCCCGGCCGGGCAAGTACGATGCGCGCGCCGCGGGCAATCCGACCGACTCGCGCCGTCTGGCTCGAAGAAGCAGTCGGAGCCGCACTTTGGGGGTCCGTGTCGGACCCCCCTGTATGCGTAGCCGCGCGAGTCGCACACAGGGGGGACCCATGGGTCCCCCCTACCTGTGCGTGTACGGTGCGAGTTGCTTCGCCGCGTACGCGCTGTAGGGGCGCCCTTGTTCGCCTCACACCCATTGAGTCAATGGGAGCCCGCGTCACGAGTTGTGCGACAGGCTCCCATTGACTTCAATGGGAGACCGACCGAATCGAGTCCGATAGCATACGTGCGCATCGTACTCGTTCGGTCGGGCTGCTAGGGTCCGATTCGGTCGGAAATCTCTCTGGGTCCGGCTCGGTCGGAGAGATTTCCGGCCCGAATCGGAATCGGCCCCTTAGTCTTACTTGATTAGTAGGAACTGTACAACAGTGCTTGTTTCTTTTTGACTTTCTTGCTCATCTCCTCTTGCTCATTTCTACTTGCTTCTCTTTTCCACTCTCACTCATTTTTACTTTCTACTATCACCCAAAGCTTGCTTTAGCACTGGTGGCCCCCAGTGTGACAATCTTTGCTGGCGCGCCCCCAGAAAAACCTCTTTCTTCAAGAATTCCATCACTACCACGCCCCACCAGTGCCACTCATCTCTCCATAGCCCCTCTCTAACACACATTTCATTTTTTATAGAGCTTTTAATACCAGTGGAGGGTGTCAGAGCACTTTGCATGACACACACATATTATACAGAGCCAATGAGTCATATGTGAGTAAATCAGCCTACAGGAATGTTACATAAAAGAATGAGGGTTACAAGGTGTAGAAGTCACATGTCGCCAATACTAGTCGGCACTATATTTTAAGAGTGTTTGGTCTGGAGAAGCGCAAACGTATGATTTAAAACGTACCACAGCGGTTGGCTTTAATAATAAGAAGGTATTTCTATCCCAATTAACCCTTTTTAACAACATTAGGATAATGAAAGAATGGGGAAAAACATAACATTCTAACCTATACCATGCAGGTTACATGCAGCTCTTGGATGACAATTCATAGTTCACTGTGTTATATTAGGGTTGTAACTTGAGCTGCAGTAACCAAAGGATCTCTGTGACAAAAGCAGCAACCAACTGAGAGATGACTTACCTGTGCCTGATATTCTGACCAGGCCAGGCCCTTGAGGGCCCCACTCCACTGAGTCTGAGGTTCAAGCCTGCCTCCTTCTGCCTCTCCTCTGTTTCTCTGTTTCTCTCTCTCTCTCTCTCCAGCTCCTTCTCTATTTCAGATTTGCCTTTACTTTACCTTCTGCTCACTCTATTTCAGGTTTGATTATCCTTTTCCACTACTCCATTACAGCCTTTCTTACTTTCATTGCTGCTGCTTTCCTTTCTCATCTTGTTCGTCTCTATTAACTCATCCAATTCACCAGTCCTGTCCCATAACAACACAGAACTACTACTGCGAGGCCAGCCCGCCGAAACTGAAAAAAAATCCCAGAAGAAGACTGGATGACTATACTCACGGAATGTCAGCCTGAATGCAGCAGCAGCCTACCCAACTCCATCACTAACCTCAACAGTTGGATCACTGCTTGCGCTGACATTCTGGCTTCCCTCAAGCCCAGCAGTACCAAAAGATACCAAAAGATCCAGACAACAAACCCACTGGTACACGAAGGAACTCAAGATAATGAAGTGCCTCTGCAAGCAACTATGGAGAATGAGCAAAGACAGTGGAGACAGGAACACCTTCAAATCCGACCTCAGATGCTACCGCCAGACTACCAAACATTCTGTGCTCATAAACCACATTGACGCCAGCACCAACAGCAACAAAGAGATCTTCCCAATCATGAAAGATTTCACCTCCCTAGCAGCCTCATCTAATACCATCACCCCTTTTCAGGACCATTGTGATACGCTTTCACAATTCTTCTGCAGCAAGATAAGAACCATACACGACAACTTGACCCACAAGCGGATCCAACAGACCTCGCTACACGACTCCCAATCTCACCCAAGGTAACTACTCTGACCATTTGGCCCACCATCTCTACGGATGGAATCACCTCAATCAAGCAGTCCATTCACGACAAAGCCCCCTCGGACCTGTGCCCACACCACACCTTTGCCAAAAGACTACAACCGATTAACACAGCGCTCACCCCAATCCTAAATGCCTCAGTCTCTTCTCTTACACACCACATTACCACCCCTCCCCAAGAAGCCATCTGCAGACCCAATGATGCTTGCGAACAACAGACTTATTTCCCTGCTATTGTACCTGGCCAAAATCCTTGAAAAACTTGTCAACGCCCATCTCACCAACCATCTCAACAGCCACCAACTCCTTGACTGCACTCAATCTGGCTTAAGATCAAATCACAGCATAGAGACAGCCCTCATCGCCGCCACTGACAGCATCCGTATGATCTTGGACAGAGGAGACACAGTTTCCCTTATCCTCGTGTGCCTCTTTGTGGCATTCAACATGGTATCCCACCTCATCTTCATCCAGCACTTGCATGAGATTGGAATCGAAGTACCTACTCTCTGTTGCATATGCTCCTTCCTGACCGGTAGGACACAGTCAGCAATTTGGTCACCTACTCTTCAGGATCCCGCATCCTCAGATGTGGTGCTCCACAACGATCCTCACTGACCCCGACGCCCTTCAACACTTACATGATTCCAATAGCAAGAATAATCCACACCTATGACATTAGGCTCCTATTCTACGCTGATGATACACAGCTTGTACTCTCCCTCTGAGACAAGACTCCCAACACGCAGACCAAGTTTGCTGCCTGGATGAAGACCAACTGCTTCAAACTTAACAATGACAAGTCAGAAGTCATTTTCTTTGGGCAGAATACATCTACATGGTGCTCCACCAGATGGCCTGCAGACCTCAGACCCACTCCCACCCCCACCACCTATGCTGAGAACCTCAGGATTGTCTCCGAAAGTCAACTTAACATGACCTCCCATGTTAACTCTATTTCAGCTTCCTTCTTCCACACCCAGAAGATGCTGAAAGAAATCTTCTAATGGTCATCAACTGGCATTATCGAAATCGTCACACACGCCCTTGTCACAAGCATTCTTAACTACTGGAACGTTGGAATCACTACCTCTCTGTTGAAATCAGCAAAAAACACTCCAAACACCTTCAAAACCATTCAGAACGTGGAAGTCAGGATCACACTCAACCTTCCATGCCACACGCACATCATTCCACACCTCAGGGAGCTCCACTGGCTCTCGATACACAAAGAGGCCCAGTTCAAACTCCTCACACATACCTTCAAAGCACTCCAAAACGCAGACCAAGCCTCCTTCAATAAATTAATATAATTTCACAAACCTATCAGACACCTCCGCTTGGCCAGTCTCTTACTGGCACACACACCACGTATACACAGAACCACAACCGGAGGTCGAGCTTTCTCCTACATTGCTTCTAAAGCCTGAGATGAACTGGAGCTACACATCAGACCTGCTTTTTCTAGCCTTGAGTTCTACAGGAAGGAAGACCTGACTCTCTAGCTCTAGGCCAAGCTAGTATTGCACCTACTGCAGTTCCAGGATATCCTCCCAGGTGACAGTGCGCTTTAAAAATACACATAAAATAACATCACATGACATGGCATGGCATGGCATACCACAACACAACATAACAAAACATAACAATGAGGACTAGGAGGAGTGGTACAAATGTTCAGAAATCTGGTAACCGGACTTTTTCCTGCTCCACCGCATTACTACACGCTCCCTTGTACAGAATGTTTAGTTAAAGGAGAAGATAGAAAATAATGTGCAGACAATGGGTTACCGGATATTTTTCCTGTTTTATACTGTGACCAACATCTTTGGAAGGTGTGCCAGTAACATCACACACCTATTCATTTCTGAAAATATCTCTGGTGTTTCTAGCAGCCTTTCATTCTACGGGAAACAGTGTGTAACAATGTTATGTATTGTTATGCAGATTTGTAGAGCGCACTATCGCCCATGAGGGTATCCTGTTGCTGAGCAGGTGTGAGTCTAGGCACATCTAGGGCCTAGTGGGACTACTCGAAAAGCCAGGTCTTCAATTTCTTCTGGAATTCAAGAAGTGAGGAGGAGGCTCTTATGTGTAGCGTCAGGTGGTTCCACACTTTAGGAGTGATGTAGGAGAAGGCTTGACCGCCAGATCTGCTTTTCCATATGCGTGGGGAGGCATGGGGAGTAGGAGTCTAGACGAGCAGAGTGTCTAGAAGGTTTGTGAAAGCAGATGCGATTGTTGAGGGATGCTGGGCCAGTGTTATGTAGTGCCTTGAAAGTGAGGGTGAGGAGTTTGAATTGTGCGCATCTGTGAATGGGGAGCCTGTGCAACTGGTTTGGGTGTGGTGTTATGTGAGTGCGGCGTGAGAGGTTGAGAGTGATTATGGCTGCTTAGTTCAGTACAATCTGCAGCCTTCAGGTCAGTTTTTTGTTTATCCCGGTATAGAGGGTATTTCTGTTGTCCAGCTTGCTTGTGAGCATGGCGTGTGTGACGGTTTTCTGGGTGCTGATTGGAAGCCATTTAAAAAACGTTCTCAGCATCTTCAGGATATGGAAGCATGAGGTGAGGACGGTATTGGCTTGGGTGGTCATGTTGAGTTTCCTGTTGACGATGATCCCAAGGTTCTTGGAGTGGGTGGTGAGGGTGTTTCAGTGAATGTTTCAGTCAATAACTCCTCAAAACTCTGGCACAAGTTGAAAGTATGCCGAAATTATCTGCAAGTAAAGCTAAAAGCACCTCTATCATTAATGAGAATTTGAGCAAAATAGCATATCTTGTTCATTGGCGGTAATACAGTGAGATCTCAAGGTGATTATCAGCAGCCAGTAAACAAACCTGTGATGATGTGTAATTCACCAGCGGTAAACTAACTACGGCTGGCTATTCCTTATCTATAATACCAAATAACTAAATGTGGTGATAATTGTATTGTATTACAATTGTAATTGTATTTATATAGCGCTTACTACCACTGACAAGGCGTTGAAGCGCTTTTTCGGCGAGTAGCACACTACTCCGGAACCCAAAAGGATTAGTGGTGAATTAGTATAGTGAAATGTGAAATTAATTTGAGCGGTGGATATGTTAGTCTGTTATGTGGATTGAAAAGGATAGTGGAGGGATGAAGGAGGGAAGGGTTTGCATTTATATAGCGCTTGCTACCCCTGATGAGGTGTTGAAGCACTTTTCGGCGAGCAGCATGCTACCGGTAATGACTCATAGAAAGAGAATTACCATTGTGGGCCACTACCAGGGTTCTAAATGACCTGGTTTAATATATGTGGACTAGAGCTCAGTTCTTATGAGACCCTCTGGTAATGAGTTAATTTTGGCATGTTAGATTGCACCATGTGAAGCACCAGGCAAGTATTAACCTGGCCATCTAGTGCACCTAAAACGTGTTACTTGTTTTACTAATTGACTTCATTAAGCGATAAAACGAATGAGTTATTCACTGCTGTCATTATAGCTGATAAAAACTGGGCCTCTCCTAACTAACAGGTGCAAGTCAGGCCCCCGCGTCTTCGATTGATTGCAATTACATAGAAAAGAGGTGCTCGGCAGTTAGCTTATCTGAGAGGCTTTGTCATGTGTAGGAAAAGCGCCATTAAAAGGAAAACAAAATGAGCCATCAGTCCGGTAATTAACTTCCTCTTAATGGTATCCCCGTAGTTGGTTTTTAATTGCCTTTTTTTGCTCCTGTCTGTAAGAATCCTGTGTGCATGTCATTTTAAGCTAATCAACGTGTAACTTGCTTGCTTTTTTTTTCGCGGTTCATTTGTCTCCTCGAGCCTTTCTCTGTCCCAGTTTGGAGTGTGCACACGGCGGTTTTCCAAGGCCACTGCACACACGGGCCCCCCAGCAGGGCGCAACCCTAGCAGAGTTTGAATTAAAATAGATCATGCGAGCAGACAAGCAAAAAGAAAGGACGATGTTTCTTTGTCACAGCACATAATGGCAGGGGTTATACATTCCTTGCGACATCGCCCCGATAGTTTATGGTCTTCACTTTAAAGCAATGGATGTCTTTGTTTCTGGAGAATCCTAATTACACGTCTAATTAGCATACCAGAAGGTGGTGTTTGTGTCAGCACAGACACCTGGCAGTGATGCATGCTTTAATAGTGATTGATTTCCTTAGATCACTAGAATTTGCCTCTCCGCTGACACAGGCTGCAATTTAAGCCAATGTGAATGCATGTGCATTGGCTTTAAAGTGACTTCTTGCCTTGGAAAGTCAGAGGGGACTGGATCCTTTTACAGATGTTCTCTGTTTGTTGATTAAAGTTGAATCACTTCCTCTTGCTGGGTGGCTCCATTGCCCCATGATTGGCACGCTGATTGGCGATTCTGCTTTTTTTTTTTAATGACCATATATTGCGTTGTTGGTTCTTTGTCCAGTAAGTGATTTAAAAATCGAATGATAAAGCACTAAATACATAAAAAGTAAAAGGATACGTGTTGAGGGGTATGATGGGTGGTACAGACAGGGGTAGGCAGGTAGGGAGACGATGCCTTTGCTTTGCTAGAAACATATAACTTTGCAATGAACTCCTGCTACATTCAAGGAGGATTATGAAAGGTAGGTCCAGTGGCGTAGCAAGGTCAGGCGGTACCCGGTGCGGAAAATTTCTTGTCACCCCCGGCTTGACAAAATGGCAAAAATACGTGTTTAAAACACATATTTTTGCCATTTTGTCACCACCCTCAGTGATGACACCCGGGGAGGCCCGCACCCACCGCACCCCCCTTCCTACGCCACTGGGTAGGTCAGCACAAGATACAGCCATACATAGCACTTCCAGGCACACCTGTGCAACCAGGTTATTTTTAGTTATGAATCATGTTTCTTAGGTGAACGCTGGCCTGTGCTGTAAACACACTGACCTCTTGACTTGGAACGTTTGACTTCAGCCATGGAGGGCAGTGCCCCTGCTTCGACAGCAGAGGGCTGAACCTGGCACAAACTGGACTCTGGAGCAGAGGGAGGTAAGAATCTGGGAGGGAAAGAAGCAGAGCGGACAGGACTAACCATGGTGACAGTTCTCCAGAAGAGGCCTTTCTTGAGAGACATCAGTCTAGGGTAGGTCTTGGCTTAAAGTACTATCTGGGATCTCTTTAAAGATTAGTTTGGGAGAGGGTCCAGAGAATCAGTAGAGCCCCATCGTATTACAGAGAGTCACTGAGGTCAGATGTAAAGCCTTTTATCTTAGTATTTAGTTGAACTACCTGGATCCATGTAGGTGCCACTGTATTACTGAGAACCTGTTTCTGTCTGTTAAGTGGCAGCGGGTAGGACAGATGGCGGAGTGAGCAAAAGATGTCTTAGTGGCCCTGAGGAAACATAGGGAGTGTCAGGCAGGGTCTACGCGCAGTCTCACACAAAGCCAGTGCTGCGGAAGGAGGTCTGTCGCAGAAAGGGGCATCTCAGGAAGGCAAACTACCAGAAAAGAGAGTCTCCCATCCTGACTACAGTAAAACAACAGGACAGAAGACATCATGGGGACGCAATGATTCTTTAGGGCCCTACTGTCCCAACAAGCAGATGGAGGGCGTGAAGAAGTGAAGCCCCTTAAGGTTAGAAGATGATATTACAAACAGCTATATATGGAGATCCTTCGGGTCAAAGGGGGAAGCAGTTCTTTGAAAAGACCAAAATCCCACCATGGGTCCAAGAAACCGTGAAACAAAGGTTTTTTATGTGCCCACCTCCACATATCTCGATGTGACCCCTGCAGCATATCACCCTGTGTCTCTTAACTGTAGGCATCTTAGTTTTATTCTAACGCAGAGCACTCAGTGCTCGTCAATACAGATGCTAGGGGCAGAGTCCCCTATATCTCCCTGTGGTACGTCAGCCAGTTCTTCCCCAGGGCACATTATTGTGTGTTCCCTGATGCACATTAAGCTATGTTCCTCTGGAGCACACCACCTTGTGCTTCTCTGGGGCACTTCACGCTGTGACGCCACGCTGCACATCACCTGGAGCCCTGTGGGCAGGTTTATTTTTGACTTAAAGGAAGCAAGCAAGGAGACTGGTGTGAATATATATCACTGGGTAAAGATCAGCTTGCTACAACGTACAAAAGGGACTGACAGCTTTTTGGATTTTATAAAATTAGTGGAGAGATCCTGGATGGTGGGGGATTAGGCACAATAACAAGGCATAAATAGTAGTGGAGTATGGGGGTAAACAAAGGACACCCCCATACACAGGAGGAGTTTTATAGATGAGGAACATCATTACATCAGTGGGGAAGTCACTCTACAGTGTTCTGGTGGAATGAGTGACACTGCGTGTTATGAAGTGGGAACAACCGGTGTTTGGACATTATGGGGTCGATTACGATGTCGTACGGAAAGGCTCTGAACGGCATTCGATTAGTCCGAATCCGATTTGGAACCCACCTTTCCGACCGACTCGGACACTTTTCCCAACGACCGATTACGATGGCTGGAAAGCGTTCGAACTATCCGACTCGGTTCCTAAAGTCATTGGGAGTAACCGAGACAGTCGGAGCCAAATCGTATCGGTCTACGGACCCTGTTTCCAGCCGAGCGATGAGGATGTCAGATTCGGACAGCCTTTCCGAATCGGTTGTGCCGACACAGATCGGCTGTTGGAATCTGACTTTTGGGGCCGTAGCAGGGTACACATGAGTCACCCCCTCTCCCATGCATGCACAGTGTGGCAGGCACCATGGGGCACCCGCCACAGGGTGCAAGGATTTCCCCAACCACCACTTTTGTCAATGGGAGCCTGTGTTCTCGTTCGGAACACAGGCTCCCATTGAAGTCAATGCGAGTCCTACCAAACAATGTCCGGAAGCATCGTAATCGTTCAGTCGAACTCGCAGCACCCGATTCTGTCGGAAACGATTCCAAAACCGATTCGGTCAGAAGAGTTTCCAGACGACATCGTAATCGGCCCCTATGTTGGAAAATGAATATTGTGATACAAAAATATTGTGTCAAGAATATCGGTACATCAAAAATATGGTTGAGAGAAATATTAAAGTTTAAAATATAGGCCTTTATTACAATGTCAAGCGGACTGCCACCGACAGGCCGTCGGTGGTGGTCCGCAATACATCCAGGGCAGCGGTCCGACTGCCGGATTACGATACCGGCAATCGGAGCGCAGTGGTCGGGGGAAAAGACCGCTGCCTCCAACAGGCTCAAGGAGCCCATCAGGACTGCGGTTGGACTGTAATACCTATAATGGAGGCGGTGCCTGCGCAGGCACCGCCATAGGGGTTACGATGTCCTTTTCCCTCAGCCTTTACATGGCAGTCCCACCGCCATGTAAAGGCAGACGGAAAGGGACTTTGGGGGGCCCAAGCAGGGTCCCCGTCCCCTGTGGGCCACTGCTCTGAGGCCAGGGGCGCACATGTGGTGCTCCCCCAAACATCCATGCACCATGTGCCAGGCACCACATTGTGCCAGGCACACGGTGCATGGGTGTTTAAAAACATGCCTTTCTCTACTGCGGCTTGTGATGCAGCCCTTTTCCCGGCTTCAGCACAAGCCGCAATAGAAAAAGGCTTGTTTCCAACTGCTTACATGGCAGTCATATCAAAATATGGCGAGTGGGACCGCTGACTACTTGTCGGGAGGTCCCAATTCCGCTGTGATGGCGGTCGGGTGCTCGTCCGACCGCCATTGTGGTGAGGACAATAGTTTTTAGTGTTGTTTTTATGATTGTTGCAAAAAATATTGATGCAGCAAATATCATTGTATGTAATATCGTTTGTGTTAATTCGTATCTAATTTAATGTAATGTGTTTTATTGTATCTGTTTATTTTGTTATTTGTGCTTTTAACCAGATTATTTTTTAGTTATGAAATTGGCGAAATTTCTATATTTAGTTGTATTAATGTATATAAATAATTGTTTAATACTTTTGTTTTAGTAGCAGGATATTGGGTTTTTAGGGGATAAGAATAAGGAGATTTAAAAAAATGTATATTTTAAATTAAAATTTATGTTAATAATTTTTAAGATATGCAAATTAATCATTTTGAATTTTTAAATATATTTTGTTATATTAATGTTTGTAACAAATTTAACTTTTTATTCTAATGAAGGTATATATTATTGGTGCTAAATAAAGTTTTTAATTTGTTTTTTAAGTATATAACAACGTTTTTAACAAAATAAAATATTTAGAAATATTTTTATGTAAAATGTTATCTTTTTAACACTTTTAGGAATTGTAATTTTAAATTGTAGACATTTTTTATTTAAAATTATAATTGTATTTAAAAATTATATTTTAAATATATAGAAATATAAACCTTACTTACCCCTTTAGTGTCCAACACATACCCCAAATTGGTTTAGATTGGAGTGGGGATAGTAAATGTCACCCCTTTAGTGTCCAACACCTTCCCCAAATTTGTTTAGATTGGAGTGGGAATAGTAAATGACACCCCTTTAGTGTCCAACACCTTCCCCAAATTGGTTTAGATTGAAGTAGGAAAAGTAAATGTCACCCCTTTAGTGTCCAACACCTTCCCCAAATTGGTTTAGATTGGAGTGGGAATAGTTACGTCACCCCTTTAGTGTCCACCACCTTCCCCAAATTGTTATAGATTGAAGTGGGACCAATAAATGTCACCGTTTAAGTGTCCAACATCTTCCCCCAGTATGGTTGGATTGGATTGCAAATAGTAAATGTCGTCCCTTTAGTGTCCAACGCCTTCCCCAAATTGGTATAGATTGGAATGGAAATGGTAAATAACATACGTTTAGCGTCGAACACCTTCCCCTAATATGGTTGCACTGGAGTGGGAATACTAAATGTTACCCCTTTAGTGTCCAACGCCTTTCCAAAATTGATTTAGATTTGAGTGGGAATAGTAACTGGCACCCCTTTAGTGTCCAACACCTTCCCCAAATTGATTTAGATTGGAGCTGGAATAGTTATGTCACCCCTTTAGTGGCCAACAACTTCCACAAATTGGTTTAGATTGTAGTTGGAATAGTAAATGTCACCCCTTTAGTGTCCAACACCTTCCCCATACATGGTTGGATTGGGGTGGGAATAGTAAATATCACCCTTTTAGTCTCCAATGCCTTCCACAAAATGTTTAGATTGGAGTAGAAGTAGTAAATTTCACCCCTTTAGTGTCCAACACCTTCCCCCAGTATGGTTGGATTGGAGAGGGAATAGTAAATGACACCGCTGTAGTGTCTAACAATTTTTTTAAAATAATTTATGTTGAAGTGTGAATATTTAATGTTATAATGTTATTCTGATTTCTTTTATTTTATTTTTATTTGTATGTAGTATCAATCCTTTGTGTTATTTTATTAGTATTGTTGGTGATTAGAAATATAATAAAAAAACAGTCAGTTGTATGTTTGTAAACAATAATATTTTTAATTTCATAGTTTTATGTACGAGAGACATGTCACACATGTTTCTTATTTTATTTATGTTTTTCAAAGTTTATTACTTGTATAATTTGATATTTTTAATTATATATATTTCATATCATAAACAAATATTTCTATAAAGTTAAGTAATAAAACATTTCTTTTTATTTTTAATTAATAATATAAACATGACAGGATGGACAAGAGAATGCCATATTGTTGTTTGGAATGGGAAATCATAGCAATGTCATTGGCTCTTCTTTTTAGGTCTCGCCTAGTGTTGCAGCGCGCATGCACTGCTCGCTCTGCGAGGGCTATTGTGATCAGGAGATTTCAGAAGGGGACTTAAAGCCCCGCCCATCATTTTCATTGGGTCGCGTCAGCGTTTATGCTAAACGCTGGCTTCCCATTGAAAAGGATGCTTCTTGGTTACCCCCCTGTCTCCCTTTTGGACGGCCCATCCGGACTGGGTCGTCTGCTTCACGGCTGTAGTGAAGCAATTTCTTATCTTTGGGGGCGTCTGTTTCACTCAGCCGCGTGTTTATTTTTGCACTTGATGCAAATATAAACAAGCGGCTGCCTTCCGCAATGGCGAGCGCTTGTTGTAATGTCTGTCGTCTTTTAAAAGGACATCAGTCTGACTAGATACAAGTGTTTTCGCTTTGGTCGGAGGTGTGTTTATACTGTGCATGGTGTCAGGCCTCTGACCACCTTCCACAGAACTTGGTAGCTCGATCACTGCAACCCCAAATAGATAAAGGAATCGAACATCTTCTCTTCTCTTTACACGTGTAGAGAAGTTTTAAAAAAGTGAAATAATTTCTTTATGAATTGACCGGAATTCCTTCGAGGTAATGCGTGTCTGGCGTGTGACTGACTGCACATGCCCCTGTCCTGCCGGCCTTTCCAAATGAAACCCTTCTCCTTACACCGCTATGGGCGGGTGCATCCTGCCTGCCAAGCGGGCGTGCAGTCGACACATCGGTGAATGTCGGCCCGCTGCCTGGAAATACTCCCAAATACTGGGAGGCAGAGACGCTGCCCTCTCCCGCCTGACTTCCCCCTCCTCTCTCTCCTCCTCCACAGACGTCAGCCAGCGCCAGAGCAGACGCAGTGGGTGGCTCAGTGACAATTTGCTAATTCACTATAATGGCTGAGAAGGTGTGACATTCCGAGCTCACGTTTCCGTTCGCCTTTTACTGTTGACTTTTTTTATCTGCAACAAATACATTAGAATGATTTAAAAGCTGAAGCGCAATATGTAATACAGAAGTCTGAAGTGTGAAAAGAACACGGTTATACCAAACGACACACCACCAAAGTTTAGATGTGTAAACGAACAACCGGGCATTTCAGACTCTCTGAGGTTCTCCAGTTGGATTCAGACTTGCCAAATGAGGCCCGTGGCATTTTCAGGTGCCCGAAAGCATGTCTTTAATGTGCCTGAGACAGCAGAGTTCAGACATTAGTGTTGCGTGCGCGCGCGCGCGTGATGCAGTAAACGGAAAACATTCCCTTTGGTTAGATAAGGATGCAAAGCGACAAAAAATGCTGTAGCTTTGGGTGATTTTGATTTGCCTGCTACTGGGGCGTTGTTTACCACTGTCCTAACCATGGGTGGACGAAGGAGTCCCATTGGTTGTGATTTACATCTTTTGTTTGCCCACTTTAAAGAAAACCTTCCTGCCAGTAACCAGCCTTTGCATGGGCAGTAATTAGAAGGAGGGATAATGCCCGTCTGACGAGTTTGGCACACAGGGTGAGCGGATTCCTGGAGCACGTCTGGGCCGCGGCTTCATCTGAGCGGTCTTTGAGGTGTTCGGAGTTTACAGTAAACACGGGTTGTGGCTTTGATTGCGTGCACCTCCCTGTGGAATGGTTCCTGTGTAACTTTATGTATTGCTGTCCCTACTGAGTCCAACCTGCTGGTGGAGTGACATTAACTCAATGTGACTGACGCCGGGTGGGGCCAGCTGCATTAAAGGCTTCGAGGCCCACCCCCTGCTAGTACTGGGCCCCTTCACTGCATGTGTTCACGTTTGTCCTTGTTGTTTTTCGCGCAATGGTGACAGCTTGTTTATAGTGTGCTGTTTAATTTCAGTTACAAGCGCGGCGCTTTATTACACAGCATGCGCACCTTTATTTCCGCACGGCGCCCTCAACCTTTTCCACCTCTTTCCAGCAGGCAGGCACGGCGCAAACAGGGCAAGTTGCCTAAAACGGCTTCCTTCCTCATAGCGCCCGCAGCCTCTTCCGCCTCTCCCCACCGCCACAAAAGCCCAGCACGGCGCCCACCGTCTCATCCACCTCTTCCCACCGCTAGGAATCCCACAGCTGCAGGCAGGGCGTAAACAGAGCAGGCTGTCTCAATTGGCTTCCGCCCGCTGCCAAAAAAAACTTTCAATTTGACTTTATGAGACTCGGAGCGGTATTGTTTGCAGGTATTACAGTGCCCTTCTCTGCGCTAAATGTTTATTTTGCACACTCCATTGTATTTTTTAAATTATATCTGTTTGTGAGTGTGGCCGCGCTTTAACGTAATTAGCGGCACACACTTCACAAACACGCGGTTCGTGTGATGTTCTTTAACATTATATTTTTTAAATAATATCTGTTTGTGAGTGTGGCCGTGCTTTAATGTAATTAGCGGCACACACTTCACAAACACACGGTTCGTGCGATGTTCTTTCATCATTATTTACATTAGGCGCTGTGTTCCTGGCACTCCTTTCTATTAAAATAACGTGCGTGTGTGTTTTGCTGGAATGGGTCTCTGCTCCTATCAACATGCCTGCAGCTGCTAGTGTCTTCTGTGCCCTGCTCGTCGCTACCTCATCTCTCCATGCGTTGCCCCCCACCACCACCACCTCCTGTCATTGCTTCTATCAACATGTCTGCAGCTGCGCGCTGCACTCACTGCTGGGTTATATGGCCTCTTGGGTAGCACAAGGACACGGTAATGTTCTGTGGAAAACAGGAGCTCTGCAATATTTTCATGCCCTCTACTTCACCCCCGCCCCATCTGATATTTTTAAAACCCACCAGCTTGCCGTTCTTTTAAAACCCACTGCCCTCCTCCTCCTCTCGCTTTCCTCTGTTTCTAAATCAACCCACCCCCACACTTTCCTGTTGAAGGAACCCGAGAGCTACGTGAAGCTTTTTTTAATATCTGGTACTTTCAGAGTGTACTTCACGTCTTTATTGTCTTAGCGCAGAGGAGTACACCAAGGGAAGGAAACGAGTATGTATAAATAAAAACATATACATTTACAACACCAATAGCTCTAACTCTGATAAATGCGAGACCTATTGCATTGCAAATGCTTGTTTCTAATGTTACGCTAGTTCCGTGTATTATGTATTACGCTATTTCAGAACTGCTCTGCTTCCCTTGCTTAATCGATGCTATATAAGAACAGATGTATATTATTTTATTTACGAGTATTAACATGTCCCATTGCAGAGCACTGGCCGCCAATGAAGGCGATTGATGTGTGTAAAGTTGTGCAGTGTAGAGGGAATGAATGGTGTGGCCTGGTTCAGCTGCAGAAGCGGGGTGCTTCATTCTGGTAGGCCAGGGAGTAAAGGATGTCTCCACATTCCTGTCTGTAAACGATATGAGTGCTTACAAGCAGACTAAGGGCCTGATTCCGAGTTGGCAGTCTTGGAGAGGGCCCCCACCCCAGCACCCCGCTCCAAGACCGCCAAACTCATAGTCAGTCCACCCGACAGATTACGAGTTGTAATCCTTGTGGGTGGTCCTGCGGCGCCGGTGACTTTCTAAAGCTCATATGAGAGCATTAGAAAGGCACTGTCGTAGGAGCACCTCCGCCCGTTCCTGCAAAGACAGAATTGCACAATGTTGTGCATTTCTGTCTGTGCAGTAACAGGGGGGACGCAAAAATACAGGGGGGCAACCTATGTGCCCCCCTGCATGCACATTCATGCACAGAGGCAGAAGGGGGCCATGTAGGGCCCCCTTAGTTCCTCACGCCACCCTTTTCATGGCAGGCTCACCGCTATAAAAAAGGTTGCATTGAGGAAACTTGTAATATGCTTGGTGGTGCCGCAGTGGCACCGACAGCATATTACAGCCTCACACCACTGAGCCACTGCCACAGGAATCCTCAGCGGTTGCTGCGTTTCCGTGGTAGTCCGTCCTCCGTAGTTGTAATACGGTGAGTGGATCGCCAGTCTGGTGGTCCAGGGACTGCCAACACGGGTTCGGCGGTCCCATGAACCGCCAAACTCATAATTAGGCACTAAATCTAGTAATACTAAGTGCTACAATGAGACATGACCTTTTCCACTGGTAAACAAAGCTAATCAAATCCTGCTTCTTTACTCTTCTGTCCTCTGGCCGGGATTACAACCCAAGAATGAACTTCATTGCTTCAGTGTTCTTTCCACTTAAAAATGATCCCTTCTTTACAAGATTCATCAGGAGATTCATCTGCAAAATTCCTTATACATTTGAATACAAGCCCAACTTTCCTAAGGATGTCGAAAGTTACTGTGTGTCTGTAGGTACAGGTGTTTTCACAATAGAGTTTACTGCCCCTTCCTTTGGTTTAACATCATCACCACATACTGCATGTTGCTACCAGCCTTTGTACAGCACACGTCTACCATTTGTAAAGTTCTGTAGCACTTTCGGAGTCTGGGTGACATTTTACTACTGGAACTTCGACTGACCACAATGAAGATGGTCTATGGTCACTGTAGTCACTGTGCTTTGTTAGGAAAAAAATGCATGTCGAATGTACTTGTTCAATAGTGGTTCAGATTGGGGAGTGTATAATCATGTTACTAAGTTCTAGTGCATTATGTGCCTTTACGTGAGCTATGGAAGCTCTGTCATATAGGTCTCAGGGTTCTGTACATTGTACACATTACGTTAAAGGTTATGATACATAAAATGTTGAGGGAGAGTGGATGTGTTGTTGAACTGGCAATACTTTAATATATATATATATATATATATATATAGATATATATTTCTAATATATATCTATATATATTAATATGTGTGTGTATATATACATATATATATACACATACATATATACACATACACAAACACACATATATACACACACATTCATGGCATTTATTTATTTAAATATCATGGAGCAGCAAAACGCCTACGCTTTTCAACCTCACTGTCTTAATTTTAATGAAATATTACTTTTTTTTTGGGGTGGGAGGTAAACCCCCAAATCCCACTTATTGAAATGTACTCCTTAGCTTCCTTTACCACTACCCACCTCTAAACCTTCAAATTACTCACACCTCACTTTACAACTACTCACCCCGGCCATAACCCTAAATTTCGCATTTAATTTAAATATTTTCATTTTTGCACGAACCCCCTCACAATCACCCCACTTTTTAAAATGTACTCCTACATTCCTTTACTACTACCACCGCTAAACCCTAAAATTTCAGAGGTCGGTAATGGTAATTTTAGCTTCACTGTTATTTGATATATATAATGATAAATGATAACCCGTATAATCTCAAATTTACGGCCAATATTAGTTCACAGGAGATTGCTTTTTTGGATGTGTTGTTACAATTACGCGGAGGAAAAACACAGTCAACTGTGCATCGAAAGTTAACAGCAGGAAACAGCACCCTACATTATAAGAGTCAACATCCCAAAAGAGATGGGCTATACATCCAAAGTATTGAATGTTGCCAGTAAAAAGGCGCTATCACTGACAAGACCACAACTCCTACACCCCAATGTGGTGAAGCAAAAAGAATGTGAGAGCATAAGATTCATAATAACCTTTAACTCGGCCTCCTTAAGGGTAAGAAATGCTATATGCAGACACTGGGCTATCATCAAAAACGATGGGGTGATTGGTTCATATTTGCAAGCTGATCCAGCTATTACCTATAGAAAGGGTAAATCTCTGGGGGATGAATTAACTGATAGTTATCATACAAAATCCCGTAGGATAGACACATCGTTGACTCAACCGAAAGGATTCTTTAGGTGTAGGCACTGTAAGGCATGCACGTCTATTCAAAATACTACTGAATATTTCACTGCCAGTGGACACAAGGGAACAATCTGTCATTTCTACAATTGTGGATCTGACCATTGTGTTTATGTATTGATGTGCCCTTGTCCACGTATGTATTTGAGTAGTACCATCTTCCCACTGCGTAAGCGAGTTCTTGAACACCAACGAGCAATCAGAAATCTGCATTTCTTGTACCCGGTATCAAGACATTTTTATGATCATCACAAGAGTGATGTCACTTTGCTGAAATTTTTTGCAATAGATAGGGTTGCAGCCAACTTGAGGGGTGGAGACAGAGTGAAACAGCTGAGACGCCTGGAGTAGAGATACATTCTAGATCCACAAAAAAAAAAACCCCGACAGGCCTTAACAGTGATGAAGAGATGGAGGTTTACGTAGGACGAATGGCCTGGGGTTAGTGCAGTATTTTGGCTAAGATCATTAAAGAAGGTAGAAAGAACTTTGAATTTTTTCACTATTGGAGAATAGAAATAAGCGATAACACCATTAATATCGTCTGTGGGTGAACTTCAGTGTAAGAATGGTAAGCCTAGAAAATAAAAGAAAAAATAAATGGGATGTCCTGGTTGCTCATCAACTCAAATGTAGAAATTCTTTGTATAATTAGCCAGGAATACAGCTGAAATTAAGGCATCAGGAGCAAAATTAAGAAATAGAGTGGCTGCACACTACCTAACCATAAGAGTCCTTTCTATCATAATGAACAGTTTGAGATAGAGCCATAAAATGAGCCGAATGGCTTATGGAGCAGAGAGAATTTTAAAATGTAATATACAAAATGAATTGGTTATTGAATATTGGTATTTATTTGATTGATTGATGAGTACTTTGAATATCTTATGCTTGATGTAGATACATTATGGGCTCATGCCATAACTGACTATCAAAATCATATATATATGTCTTTATATATATTTTTTAACACATCTTTTTATTAACAGTTCATGAAGTGATTGGGTATACAATGGATTCCTCATGTAGAGGCACCACGAAAAACAATAGTATGTTTTTTATGTCTATGAATTGTTGCTTATTTATGTTTTGAGGTGGTGGGGTTTGCACACTTTGAAAAAGACTTGCAAAAGCCAAAACGCGTCAGTGAGTTGGAACTAGCTGCTTTATAGAAAATAAAATGAAAATCTACACACCTACCGGAGTACCTGCTGTTCTTTGGTTCGACTAAGTTTAGAGGAATATATAAATAAATAAATAAATAAATAAATTTAAAAAAAATATATATATATATAATATATATATATATATATATATATTTTTTTATATATAATATACCTACCTTATCAAAACTTACCATGTGCGGTAAAGGCATGCGTGAAAAAGGTTCAAATACTTACCTGCGAGGCAAAGGTATGTGTGGTAAAAGCATTGTGTGGTAAAGGCATCGTTGCAAAGGCTATTTCCTGTCCTTGTAGAAGGGCACTCTTGAATCCACTGATGGAGTAACAGGGATAGATAGATAGATAGATGATAGACAGGTGAAAGGATGGCAGTGTAAAGTGATGGATGGATGGATAGGTGGATGGGCAGGTGAAAGGGTGGCAGAGTAAAGGGATGAATATGTGGATGGACAGTGAAAAGATTACATAGTAGAGGCATGGATGAGTGGGTGAAAGGATGATTGAATGGATGGATGAGTGAGTTCATGGCAGAATTGATGGATGGATGGCAGAGTGGATGGATGGCAGAATGGGTGGATAGATTGATGGGTGGCAGAGTGAATGGATGGATGGAATGGGGAAAGTTTGAATAATGGATGAAGCAATGAATGAATGACGGATAGCAAAGGTGAAATAGTGAACGGAAGGGTGAAAGGATGCATGGATAGATGCTTGGATGGAAGAGACAAGGGAGCTCTTCTAAGGAGGGTTGGACCAGCCAGAAAGTGGGAGTACATTTCAATGTACTTTGTGAAAAGGATAGAAACAAGTCAAATTTTAAGCTTGCCACTTCCATTCAGAATCAGAATGAACGTTATTTGATCCACTTCCATTCACAAAATATATCAAACTTCTTTATTTACTCAAATCTAAGTTACTGAAAGGTAACTGTTTCAAAATGTTTATAATTTCTACTGGGAACAACACTCACAGTACTTAATTTGAGTCAATGATTGCTGGTAGGGCCCACTGGCACCCAAAGAACCTGCATGAGTGATATAAAGAAGCAAGGCATGCATGGTGGTGGATTAAAATAAAATTTGATAGCGCCAGCCACCTGCTACTGAGTAAAACGTTGGGCCCAGAACACTTAGGGGCTTATTTACAAGAAACTGACGCATCTGTAAAGATGTGTCAGTTTCCCTGCGCCAGCCTGTGAAACCCTTGTCCCACCATGTATGCGCCGTATTTACAATACGGCGCACCATGGCGCAAGGATTGACAGATGCGTCAGAAATTCTGACGCATCTGTCGGCGCAAAAGTCACGCATTGCTGGAGTCGTGTCGCAAGCACAAGGCAACTCCAGCAATGCATGGGGAGGCCTATTTCTAATACACGGCGTCACTCCTTTCGCCTGCTCCAAGCAGGCGTAGGGTATTGACGCAGTGGCGTCCCAGAAGTGGCGCAGTGAAATCTTGTAGATTTCACTGCGTCGCTTCTACGAGGCTTTCCCACGTGCTTCCTTTATTTCATGACTCCTGTGGAGGCCTTTCGTCATTTATACTGATATCGTTTTTATGACATTACTATCACTACTGCTGTGTCTGGCCAGAGCCTGCAAGAGTTATGTAACCTCAAGAATATGTTTGTTGTCTGAATCAGTACGGTGTCTGCATTCTGAGTGGGCTCTCATGCCCGAGCCTGTAAAATGTGCCTGAAACTCTAGATCTTGAGCACTGGGGAACTTTTTATCATCTCCAGTCCTCCATTGGAATGAAACTCTAGGCGAACAGGCGAATAACAACAAACCTTTCCATCACCAACTGTAATTATACCGCCATGAACAGTACCAATTATGTGGCAGAACAGCACTTGGAAAGCACTGACTCAGACTCAGGTAGTTAATTCTGGTCGAATCTTCAGATGTAAACACCTGCTTAAACGTGCAAAACCTGCGCGTAACTACTATTTAGCACTTTTACCTGTGATAAAGTTCACAAAATTGCAGTACTTGTGCCAAACAGGCGTTGTGGACAGGAAAGTGGTATTTAAGTGGAATGGCAGAAACTCAAGACCCTCCCAGAAGATAATTGTTGTGAAAGTAAGTATAGACTTTCTGAACTGAGAGAAATCTAATGAGTGCTGAGGGCAGTACCTGAGAGCTGCAGCTATATTGATTCGATGCATCAATTGGTGTCCATTTTGTGGAATCCTCCCTGTAAAGATGGCCGGCGCCTAATTAGTGCCCGTGTACAGCATCAGCACTTATGTATAAACACCGGCACTTGTTTATGACACTACATCACAGTGGCACTCTCAGCCTATTGTTTGAGCACAGTATGCATGTTTAACAATGTAATTGTTTTTTAAATGATAACACTCGCACTTCCAAACTACCCCTACAGCTATGGGTTATCTGCAATAGTGCAAAATGTCACACTTTTTTAAATGTGATGGTTATTAGGTAATGCTGGCACTGCCATTCGGCAGCAGTGGCAAGAGCTTTGAGCTGTGCCAACTGCAGTGGAATACCTTGAGCCCTTTCACTTATATTTTTTTACAAATTAAGCACTGAAGATGGCCAACATATTTGTCCAGCTTAGTGTGAAGCTTAATTATTTACCATACCAGTATTGACCCCCCCCACAAACTCTGTTGTATTCACAGAAGACCCTGTTAGAACGTTGGGATATTAGGAGCTCATTGAAGACAATATAGTGAATCTAGGCCACACAGGCTGGTGCAGACATTCTGCTCCAACATTCCAATGTTTTTCTTTCTTTTTCTCCCTGTTTAATTAAGAACATTCGACTCTAGGTGGGTGGAATGTTCTAATATCATCTTAGGCCTTCTGTCTCGAGACATAAGAGTTGTTGAAGTCGCTCCCCCATGTTATGACTCAGGTCGAGGGCCTTTAACAACTGGTATAGCCCTCATCTGTGGGCTATAATGCTCTACTCATCTTGAATCATAAGACAAGTCTATCCAAAACAGGGAAGCTATAGATTAGTCAAGATTGGCACTCTCCAAAAACATAAATGGACTCAGGATTTCTGGAGAATGTGCCACCACTTCTTCAAATCCCAAAGGGTCATTCATAAATGTATGAATAGCAGCTCTTACCACAGACACTGTCTCTTTGGCCTTTTGATGATAGGAGTCACAACACTAGTTGGTTCTAACAGATATAAATATTTCTCAGTGACTCAGCATCCATTACTGAGATTTAAATAAAGCCTGCAGGTGCCGTATTTAGTTTGCTATTTGCCAGATATGCATGAAGTGCCATTTTAAATAAAAGTGAGGTTATTGCTTTCTCTTAATTAAAATAACTTATGTTCCACAATTAAACCCGCATGGACAAAAGCACTGATCCATAGGATAACATAGTTATAGCACATTTTTGGATTGGCCATTAATGTCAGGGTACATATTCTAGTGCCTGGGTCTACATATTGAGCAGGTGGGTGGAAGCCCAGAGCTCTACAAAATTCTGCTAAAAGGACGACGCATGTAGGAAGTCTATGTTCTAAGGTGCACTGTACTTCCAAAAGAGAGGTTAAATTTGTGTGTTGTATCCTAGGATTGGATACTCCTTGCTCCTGGATTTGCAGTTTCTGCCACATACCACAATAATGATAATACTGAAACAGAAGACTGAACTTCAAGCAGCAGATCAACATGTCATTCTGTTTTTTTTTTTTTGTCTGTGCCCTTTAGATGTTGCCTCTAGGATCATCGTGGGATCCTTGGTCAATAAGGTGTGTCAACTTCTCAGACTCCCTGTGTAGCCTGCATGACCACCCAGATCATGCCGAATGTGCTTAGGACTATTATTTAAAGGGACATGTACAATACAGATGGAGCTGATGGAACTGCACTCTGTTCATTTGCATGCTGAAAGAAGACTCCAGTTTGGAGATCTGTGAGCTATGCTAAGGACACAGAGATATGAGTGAAAAGAGGGACCAAGTCATGCACAGTGCTGTGTTGTGTCTCTGTGCTGAAACATAGCAGACATGAAGCGGTGTCATTACTTACTGGTAAACTTCAGTACCCCAATTGAGGTCCTCTTTGTCCCAGTCCCTACCATAGTGAGGCGATCCCGCCACCCGACAGGCCTTTGAAACGCTAGTCTGTTTCTAATTTTTATTATATAAACCCCTCCCACCCTCTGACATGCCTGTTAATAACAAGACCAGACACAACCATTGCGGGAGGTGGTAGGTAACAGGACTGGTACGTGGAGGACCTCAATCGGGGTAATGAAGATTTCCGGTAAGTAACAAACCATTACCCCCTCATAGGTCCTCCTTGTCCTAGTCCTTACAATAGTGAGGATCTCACAAGCCAAAGGATACATGCAGAATACAAAGTTTAAAGAAAAACAAAGCTTAAGACAAAGCTGTGTTCATAACGCCAACAGCAAAATTGTCCTAAGAAGCATGCAACACACCGAGACGATAATGCTTGATAAAAGTATGATGCGACTGCCAGCTAGCCGCCCTACAAATCTCGGGATAGAGACACCCACCGCTTCAGCCCAGGAAGCGGACACAGACTGAGTAGAGTGTCCCTGAACCTGAGTTGGAGGAGGCAGCCCCACAGACTTATAGGACTGGCAAACTGCCAGTCGCACCCACCTGCTGATGGCGAATGTAGACACCTTCTTGCCCCTAGCCATTCTCTCACAGGACACAAACAGAGCAGGGGAAAGAGGAAATCCCCGGGTACATTGCAAATAAATCTGAAGGGCCTGCCTAACATCCAATACCGAAGGAACCAGAGTACCCTCCTCCCCTGGAAAATCAGCATGAACAATCTCCTGCTGCAAATGGAATTTAGAGGGGATATTAGTAAGAAAGGCCGGATCCAGCCGTAACCCCACCCTGTCCTGCAGGATCTGCAAACAGTGGAAAGAGATAAGTAAGCCCATCCAACTCCTCCAATCTCCGAGTTTAGGTGATGGCCAACAAGAAGGCCAACTTAGCAGATAACCACAGGAAATCAGCCTCCAACAAAGGCTCAAAAGGAGACAGTTGGAGACCCTGCAGGATGGTCGGCAGAGCCCAAGAAGGTACAATCACTGAAGTGACTGGACGATGAAGCCAAAATCTCTGTAGCAGCTGACCAACCAAAGGAGAAAACCCTCTAGTGCAACTCCCGAACCCCTACATGCATGGATAGCAGCCCACTGAGCAGTCAATGTGGAAGGGGAAAGATTCTTCAAAAAACCATCCCTGAAAAACTCAAGAATTTGTGTTAATTCCCCATGCACATGATCCACCTCGTAAGAGGTACACAACCGGACAAAAGAGCCCCAATTCTTACTATAACACTTAAGGGTGGAAGCCCTGCAGGAATGCTGAATATCCTTCGCCACTAGAGAAGAACAACCCAAAGACTCCGACTTCAAACGTTCAAGAGCCAGACCACCAGTTTCAATTGACGGAGACGAGGCAATGTCAGGAGGGGAAACTGAAGCTTGGACAGGATCACTGGAAGACAGACAAATCTGCCCTCGGACAACCTTTTCAACAGCGGGAGCCAAAGGTGGTGAGGCCAAAAAAGAGCAATGAGGAGAACAGACACCCTCTCCACCTGAATCTTCTGCAGCACACTTGGGAGGAGGGGAATCGGAGGCAAGGCATACAGAAGGCCAGAGAGCGAGGGGATTGACAGGGCATCCACCGCCCAAGCCTGGGGACAAACCACTTCGGAACAGAACGGAGGAAGTAGGGCATTATGTGGAGATGCAAAGAGGTCCACCCAAGGCTCCCTGAACCGGAGACAAATGTCCCTGAACAGGGGTACTGAAAAATGGTACAGAACTGAAGAAGGCAGGTTGTGGCTCAGGTTGTCTGCATAAAAGTTCAAGCGACCCTAAATGTAAACCGCCCTCAAGGCCCTGAGGTGTCACTCTGCCCAGCAACAAATCAGGGAAGCCAGATCATTCAGAGATGCGCACCTCGTCCCCCCTTGGCAATTCAAGTAACAGTGAGCCACCTGGTTGTCGATGTGAACCAACAGATTCACCCCTTGCAGCTGAACCTGAAAGAACAGCATCGCCTGCCAAATGGCTGCCGACTCCTGCCAATTCGAGGAGCAGGCACTGTCCACCTGAGTCCACTGACTCTTGGCTTCCAAGGACCCCCAACATGGCCCCTCCCAACCCCATAGACTGGCGACAGTTGTTTGCAAGAGAGGAGGAAGAAGCTGGAAACTGATCCCCTTCTCCAGGGTGGTAGTGTGGAGCTACCAACTCAAGTTCTGGACCAGAAAAGGAGTCAGAGGAACCAGAGAATTGTACTATGCAAGGGAGTGGTCTCATCTTGAAGCCCAGACGTTGGAACAAGTTCATGGTAACTTTCACTGCCAGTAGAGCCTTAGGAATAGAGGAAGCAGAAACCAAACAATCATCAATATAGGGAAACACAGAGAAATCCTGAAGCTGCAAAACCCCCACAGCCAGAACCAATACCTTGGTAAAAGTCCAGGAAGCGGTGGAAAGTCTGAAAGGCAACACCTGAAACTGGTAATGAGTCCCATCCACAGCAAACTGCAGAAACTGTTGGCTTTCTTGATGGACAGTCATGTGAAAAGAGGCGTCCTCCAAGTCCAGAGAAGCCAGAAAGTCGCCCTGTTGGATGAGTGGAATGACGGATTGCAGCGTGGTCATCCAAAATGATCCAGTTTCACCATTCTGTTTAGAGCCTTGAGATTCAGAATAGGGCAGAAAGAACCATCTGGTTTTGGGACCAAGAATTGAGTTGAGTCAAAGCCCAGGCCTCTCTCCGCCACTGGCACCTTGATAATAGTGCCTTTTGCAAGTGACCTGTCCACTCCAGACAGCATAACATCCCTCTTTATGGTGTCTCCTGACAACGGGGTAACCCAAAAAAGAGTTTGAGGAGGAAGACTCCAGAACAGAATTCGATACCCCTGACTGATGACTGACAGAACACAGTGGTCGGAAATCAAACTGGACCATTGATCCTGGAACAAACGGAGCCAGGCTCCCACCCCGGCTTGGTCTGGGCTTGTTGGTGAACGCATTCCCCAACCACGGGCCTGTCCCACGAAAGGGTTAAGAAAAAGAGAGACTTCCCTGAAAGTTCCGCTTATGGAAGAAAGATTTCTTCTTCTGCATGGACTGGAAAGGCTTCAGCAATTTTTTCTGCTCTGCAGAATGCTGTACCATTGAGTTTAATTAATTACCAAAAAGTTTGGTACCTTCAAAGGACAGCTTCCAGACGCCGGCTTCCAGATGCCACAGTAACCGCCTACCAGCCACCGTTGCCCCGTCTGCTGAGGAGCCCACAGGGTATCAAATATGACGTCGGACAGAAATTGAGCCAACACCTCCATCTGCTCCAAGATAGGAGTGGGATCCCCTTGATCCTGAAGACAATCAAATAACTTCTCGAAATCCTTACTAGGGACTTGTGAGGCATATGCGGAATAAGTGCTCGCCCTGATCCCAAAATGCAAATTCGACATATGCCCGCTTCAAGGCAGCCTCCATCTTCCTTTCCACAGGATCAGAAAGGGAAGCCTCCTCAGAAGACAAGGAAGAGGTAGAAGCCATCGAGGACAAAATGGAATTGACAATAGGAATTTCATCAGACTGCGCCAGGTGATATCTCTTGCCCAGAAAGCGAGGAATTCTCTGTTTCTCGCTATCGTGCCAGTCCTTTGCCAGAATTTCCTTAATGATATTGATCCAGCGCTTATAATAAAAATATTTTCTCCTACTATGTTTTTGGGTCATCCAGGTGCAATTATTTCTCTAACACACACACTATATCCATATGACGGTGGGGCCCATAACACCGCATATACATTCACTTACTCATTTATTTCCCTGGATTTTCCTCCGACATGAAACCTAGGAGAAAACGATTTGCTGGAAGGAGACGGGATACCTCTTTTATAAAGACACAATAATTCTCATTTGCTTTCAAGGTATTCCGCTCATTGGTCGATGAACCAACTAGTAGGAATCAGTTGATGGTGATTAAGACCCGCTCAATCACAATGAACTCTTTTACCAAAGCATTATTAATCATCATGCTAAAGAAAATCACTGAGTCATTTGTTTAAAGAATAATAAAGTTTATATAAAGTTTTGAATGCAAGAAATTCGAGATTAATTTATTATTCAGATCATTGCGTTTATCATCATTATAAGAATAATTGTAAATTGCATGACACTTTTATTAGACCAAAAATGAAGTTATCATACTAAGGACTCTATAGATCAACCTATCTATCTCTCGGGGAAATCCTAATAATTCTAATATAAATCTTGTCAAATGCTAGTTCTCCTAAAGCGGCATTTCATACTCAACTGGAAAAGGAAAATAACAGCAGCAGCATCAGCTCGTCAGCATCAGCAACCGCAAACTCTCCCATCTACAGCATCTAACTTCTTCAGCATCTCCCGCAGCATCCCGCAGCATTCTAACCCCCTCCCACCAAGAGTAGGTCTTCTTATACCTAATTCTAGCTTACAGCATAAAATGTTTCTTCTTACATGGCACGATTCATTCTCATTGGTCCAAAACTCAGGTCCCTATACATTCTAATCAAACTTCCTGGTCTTAACTAGTTCCGTGAGGAATGTCCATGCAAGCATCGTTTCCCACAGTTCATGCACTTGCTCATCCGTTTCGATCAGTCCAAATTGTTTCTTTTTCTGCAACAAATTGTATAATAGAGTTCTTTCTATTGATTCAACCAGGCTTCTCACGCTTCTTGCTGATCATCTTGGCACACATCTGCTCAGAAGGGTCACAGCAGCCTTGACCATACTTTCATCTTAGCCTCTCGGCATCAGCACGTGATCATCCCTTTGCAACAGCCTCTCTCCTCTATCACATGGTCGCATCCGCTCCTGCGCACTCTAGTAACTCGCGGCCATTTTATATTACTGCTCGGCAGGCCTAAGCGCACTATTTCTAAAGAAAACAAAATGTTATTAAAACAATGAAATATAAACCCTTTCGTTTCCCTCCCGTCTTTCTACGTACCCCAATTAGGTATTACCTAGCAGAAGCAACATATAAAGCTGTCCCTTACTTACCATCGCTTTATTTTGCAACCACACGTTTTATCCAAAGCACAAAAACATGCATTTTATTATCATTTCAGTACGCATAATATTATGTTATATTAGAAACGTAAACAACTATTAATTCATTACTTTGCACATTAAACTGCGTGTTATCCTTTCCCCAAACATACATTGTTGGTTATTTACTTGAACGAACATGTTTATTATTATTATACGAAAATATTAGGAGGTTAAAATTTTTATATTTACCCTGCTCCATCAACTCCCCCCTTTGGTGATTTTTAACATCACCACACAAACCCAAGTTATACAATTTTCTCAGACAGCATATATCTTTTATCCATTTGCTTTTGTTAGTTTTATACTTCTGTATCACTTTCAACTTGTCTCTTTGTTTTCTTGTACAGGTTCTCTTTTATTTCTTCTAACTCTATTTCAACTATTTCTCTCTCTCTCTCTTTGTTTATCATATTTTCTTTTTCTAACTTATTCTGCTTTCTTCGTCTCTTTATACATGTTACTGCAAGCTTCAATACTAATATTATTATTATTATCATGGTTGCTATTATTATAACTTTCCCTATTATTAATCCACTCATTCTTGTTAACCAATTCGTTACAGAAGAAAACCCTTTACCAAGTTTTCCCAAACACTTTCAACCTCCAGTGGTACTAGTTCTTTGTGCAAATTTGTTATATACTTCTGTATATTTTCGCTTTTATCAGGAATGTAAGTGCAACAATGTTGGACTTTCAGCATTCCACAGACTCCGCCCTCTTTTGCCAAAAGAATGTCAAGGGCAAGACGATTTTGCATCACCATAGCTCTCATGGCAACCATCTCGGTATTTACCATTAAGAACCCTCCAGCAGTATCTGTAGATAAACGATCTACTACTGTGGATAATTTCCGAATTCTGAATGCATTCAAAGATATTCCCACTGCTGGTATCAATGCACCAAAAATATCACCTACTATTTCTGAAAAACTTTCCCTTTTTCTACGTGTAAAGGTATTTATCATTTTGTGTGTTCCTTTTTCTTTTCTATCCACATGAAAAATCTTTGGAAAGACCAGGCCTAAATAACATGATCCATACCAATGGTCCGGCAACCTATAATAAGCCCTATTCCCACAAACGTAATAAATCCCTGGAAATATTGGATCTTTTCCCCCTTTGAATCCCCATCCACCTATAATTAGGTAATTGTCATGGCAATTACTGGAACCCACAAAATAATTGTCATATCTTGTCTTATTTCTTCTAATGCACAACCTTCCCTGTTGGGGCCAATCCAGAGTCATAGCTGCATTTATCTTTTTCTTGTCATGATGGTCTTCCTCAAACGCCCAAAGAGGTGTTTTTGTCTCTTCAATTACTTTTCTTTCAAACTTCACTCTTCTTTCCTCAACCATTTCTAGAAATACTTTTTCTTCTTTCTTTAACTCACAGGTAAGGTTGTACCTAAATATATTATCTAATGTTAAAATCTTATCTTCTAAGAAATATTCACCAAAAATCTTTCCCTCTTTTATTTTATTAAGCTCGGGAACTACAGAAACTTTTGCAAAAATCTTATCTACATCATTGTAATAATATTCTAATCTGCCAGTTTTATAAAATAAGCTTGCTAATACACTACATGTTATTCCATATGTCAAAGGGAGGTGATGATAAGTCGCACCCTCTGCTACAGATGCAGGCAACTGCATACAAACATAACAATCCCTTACATCCATTGTTTCTACGTACTCATACAATAATTTAGTAAACACATTCTTTGAAAAATCTGTTATTGATTTGTCCTTATGTAATTCTGCACTACTCCTTAAAATAACTGGCTCTTGAGTGTTAGCTCCTTTTTCTTTCTCAGTGTTATTAGACTTTTCCACTACAGCTAAACTAATTGGAATAGTTATTGCTAAAACTACCCATACTGTTATTAATAATCCTGTACAAAAACAGCACATTTTGCACCATCTTTTTAAAAACTCACATCTACATTTTCTATCTCTAATATTCTCCATTTTGTACTTGTTTTCTAGAAAATGTTGTCACTACACCTCAGAAATGACTTACTTGCCACTCTGTACTTTCAGATTTTTTTTGTCTCTGCTTGGTTCTTTCTTTTAATTCTTTTTCAGAATTCTTTCCTTGTCACATCCGGTAATTTTGTCAGTTCAGTGTTTTGTCAAATCCGGTAAACTATCTACAGAAACCACTTCAGGTTTGTTTCTTCAGGTTTGTTGCACTTCACTTTCTCCCATCAGGTTTCTTTGTTCTGGGTTCTCGTGAGTGTTCAATTCTTCTTTGTAACTAGTCAGAGCACGATACAACCATTCAGGTGATCTGTACTTCTGATTCACTTTCTTTATTCTTTTTGTTTGCTGCAAGTGTTTACCACCTTGTTTTCCTTGCTCCTTTTGACTGGTTATTTCATTCACTTGTTCAGCACTTTTTCCATCCAATTTTACTATTCTGTATCTTAATTTTCTCACTTCGTTGGGCCAATTGTCTCCTTTTCTTGGCCTTTTTGCTTCACTCCCTTTTTCCTCTCTTTCTGTTTTCCAATTTCTTTTTCTTGTCTCTAGTTTTTCATTTCTTTCTTCACCACTTTCTTCTGAATCTGTTTCAATCTTTTCGTTATTTCCTCTTATTTTGAAACTAATTATTTCGCTTTCAGCCACTTGTGGTTCTTTTCTTGTCTTCCTTCGTTCACCTACTTCTGTCCCTCCTCGAGGTTCTTCCGGTTTTGTGTTAGTTTCTCTATCTGCTTCTAAATTTCCCTGTTCTTGTGTTTGACTATCTGTCCCTACTGCTCCTCGGGGTTTTTCCGATTTTTCTAACTTTTGGTCTGAAACTCTCCCTTCTTCATCTATTAATATTATCTTCGAAGGAATTTTACCACAACTTGTACTTGGTTGTTCACTGTCACTGTTTTCTGGCTCAGTTTCTTCTCTTATGCTTTCAAAATTCCACTTTGTCTTAGAAATTTCTTCTCCTTCTGAATGTTCTGTATCAGATTCTGAACTAGTATCAGATATTTCCAGATGTCGACTTACAGGTCGATCTTCAAATTCTGGAACTTCAGCTATTTCCTCTATTTCTTCTTCTTCTTCTATCGTTTCACTTGTAGTTGGGTCTCCCAGATGTCGACTTACAGGTCGATCTTCAAGTTCTGGCACCCTGTTTGTTTCCTCTTCTCTTTCTGATGCTGAACTGTTGTCTAATATTTCCAGATGTCGACTCACAGGTCGATCTTTAGGTTCTGGAACTCTGATGGTGTGGCTGGCATGTATCCAGTGTTTCACTCCTGCACACTTAACTGCGGTGGTCGTCACTAGGATCACTTGTCGTGGTTCGTCCCAGCGAGGAACCAAACAATTTCTTCTCCGGTGGACTTTTATTCGAACCCAATCTCCTGGATTCAGGTCGTGTGCTGGTTTTCTTTCAAGAGTGGTCGCATCCGGTCCAACCTGATGAAACACAGAACGCACCACATCAGCCAATCCTTTGCAATAATCCAGTACTAGATCATCAGTTATAGTCAGTAGCTTGTTGACAGGTACTTGGGCTTTTCTCATTGCTCGTCCCATTATTATTTCATGTGGACTGAGTCCAGTCTTCCTTTCCGGAATACTTCTGATTGTCATCAGAACCAATGGCAAAGCATCTGGCCATTTCAGTCCTGTAGCTTGACACATTTTTCCTAACCTGTTCTTGATTGTTCCATTTACTTGCTCTACTATTCCAGAAGCCTCTGGTCTGTATGCACAATGCAGTTTCTGTTTAATACTAAGGGCTTCACAAATCAGTTTAATTAATTCGTTTTGGAAATGTGTTCCTCTATCTGTTTCAATCGTGACTGGAAAACCATACCTCGGAATGAATTCTCGCAGCAAAAGTTTTGCTACTGTGATACTGTCATTCCTTCTTGTTGGATATGCTTCCACCCAACGGGAAAACAAACAGACGACCACTAAAACATACCTCAATCTGCTGCAAGGTGGCATTTCTATGAAATCCATCTGCATTCTGGTGAAAGGACCCCCTTCTCGTCCTATTCTTCCTAGACTCACTACTGTCTTCCTTCCTGGATTTAACTGTTGACAAATCAGACATCTTTGACAAAGACTCTCAGCTATGGCTCTCAATTTTGGATTGTACCATGTTTGTCTAAAAAGTCTGATCATTGAATCTCTCCCAATATGGGCTTGCCCATGGTACATCCGTGCCATGTCAGAAATCATGCTATCGGGCATAACTGGTCTCTCATCCCTGTTTACCCATACATCAGTTTCTTCATGTTTTCTACATCCTGCTTTTAGCCAAGTATCTTTTTCTTCATCTTCTGCAGCCTCTTGTAACTGTCTCACCTCATCCCATGTTTCAATTGAGTTAGTAAAAAGCAATGGACAAGAAATATGCTCTCTCTCGCGACATTTGTTTAAAGAAACCACATTCTTTGCACAGTCCTGTGCCATTTCGTCAGCATATTTGTTGCCAACAGTAATGTAGTCTTCCCCATTTTTATGTGCATTGCACTTCACTACAACAATCTCTTTAGGCAGCTGTATCGCCTCAAGCAACTTTTTCACAAAATCTCCATTCCTTATGGGTGTCCCTGCAGACGTCAAGAAACCCCTTTGTGACCAAATCTGACCAAAATCATGCACGACCCCAAAGCCGTACTGGCTGTCAGTCATAATCGTAACCCGTACATTTCTTCCCAACTTACATGCTTGAATCAGAGCTACTAATTCTGCAACTTGGGCAGACCGTACACCTTTCAAACAAGATGCTTCCAATACAGTTGCTACTGTGCAAACTGCATATGCTGCACTTAGAACTCCTTCACTCGTTCTCAAACATGAGCCATCCACAAACAGAATATAATCAGGTTCTTTCAAAGGCTCATCTCGTATATCAGCTCTTGGTTTAGTACAATATTCGAGCACATTCAGACAATCGTGATCTACTTCATCCATTTCAATCACATTCTCTTCATCTGGCAATGATGTTGAAGGATTCACATTCATACATCTGTCAATGGTCACATTATCTGCACTCAAGATTACCTTCTCATACCTAGTCAGCCGACTATGTGTCATGTATTGTGTTTTCGTTCTTGTCAAAAGAATTTCCACAGAATGGGGAACATACACTCTCAATGGATACCCCATCACTATGCCTTCACTCTGTTCCAGACTCACACAAGTAGCAGCAACTGCTTTCAAACACCCAGGCAGCGCTTTTGCTACAGGGTCTAAAACAGCTGAAAAATATGCAATTGGTCTTTTCATAGTTCCATGTCTCTGCACCAAAACTGAAAATGCACATCCATCTCTTTCACTGCAAAACAGCTCAAAATCTTTCTCATAGTCAGGCATTCCTAATGCTGGAGCCTCACACAATTTCTTTTTCAGTTCTTTGAATGCTTTCATTTCTTCATCATTCATTTCAAAAGGATCTTTAACATCCTTCTTTGTCAGTTTCTGCAATGGTTTAGCAATTAGTGAAAAACAGCTTATCCATTGTCGACAATATCCAACCATTCCCAAAAACATTCTTACCTCTCTTTGTGTCATTGGAGCTCTCATTCCTTGAATCATTTTTATTCTCTCTGTCGTTACTTTTCTTACTCCCTTTTCAATTTTATGCCCTAAATACTGGACTTCTTGTTTACAAAACTGCAATTTTGAAGGGGACACTTTATGTCCTCTTTTTGCTAAATGATTCAGCAAAGCAATCGTGTCATTAACACATGCTTCCTTTGTTTTTGATGCCACCAGTAGGTCATCAATATACTGAACCATTACTGACTTTTCTGGCATTCTTAAATCTTCCAATGATTTCTTTAGGATCTGATTAAAGATTGAGGGACTCTCTGTATACCCTTGAGGAATTCAGCACCATGCCAAAATACGCTCTCCAAACCTAAACGCAAATATTGGCTGGCTATCTGGATGTAATGGAATAGAGAAAAATGCATGACATAAATCAATCACAGTGTACCACTCTGCTTCGCGTTGAATCTGGTATAGAATCACGGCAGGGTTTGGTACTATTGGGCAACAAGGTACAACAATTTTGTTTACCTTTCTTAAATCCTGTACGATTCTATATGTTCCATTTGGCTTTTTCAGTCCCATTATTGGCGAATTACATGGACTGCTCATGATTTCTTTTAGAATCCCTTGTTCAATCATTTTATTTATTACTGGCGTTATTCCTTCAATTATTTCTGGAGTCAATTTATACTGGGGCGTATTTGGGTAACTTGTTCCTTCTTTTACTGAAATTTTTTATGGGATCTACTCCTTTCATTAATCCTACATCTTCTCCTGTCAAGTCCCACACTTCTTCTTTTACTGTCCCTTTCAACTCAATTGGGATTTTCTCTGCATCAAATACAGGAAACAAATGATTTACTTCTGGTTCCAAATTTACCATTGTCATTTTGTACAGTACATCCTCATCTGGAGTTTGAAATGCAATTCCGATGGAGTACAATAAATTGTGCAGTTCATCTTACACAATAAATCGCGTCCTAAAAGGTTAACGGGACTACAATCACACACCACAAATCGGTGCATTTCATTAAATGGACCAATTCTTACCTTTACTAATCTAGTAGAGCGTTTCAATTTGCTGATTGGAAACTCCAACCACTTGTATATGTTCACCTGAGAGAGGAAGATTTGGAATTTCCACTGACCTAACAGTAGAACGGGTAGCTCCAGTGTCAACAAGGAAGGTTATATTTGCACCATTCACTTCTCCATCCACAAATGGACCTGACTGGTCTACCTCTAGAGTTGCGCCAAGCACGCACTCTCCCCTCTCTTTCAGACACCGTCATGAGCTTTCATACGACTCATCCTCACTCTGTCGTAACCAATATTGTGAGATTTCAGCTGCACGTGACAACTGTTTTACCTGTTCTCCTCCGTAGAATCCTGTTTCTGCACTGTACTTCTGTTGATTAGCACTCTTGGGAAGTGGTGGTTGTGGCACCTGACCTTGTTGAGTAACTACCTCACTCTGCACCTGTGAATTTAATGTTTGATTTTCTACAATAGGTTTAGGAGGAAATTTACACTCGTTTCTCCAATGCCCTAGCTTTCCGCAATTGTGGCATGGCCACTTTTTCTTCGCCTCATCTATGCTCATTTGTCCTTTTCCTTTACCTATATTAGGTCGGGATTTAAACTGTCCTGTTTCACTGCTAGTATTATTCAATTGTGCTTCTTGTTTCTCTGCAACTTTCACCTGTGCCCACATGGCTTTTTCTTTCAATTTACGCTGTTTACTCTCAATTTGATCACTGCAATACTTAGCATATCTCAAAACATCATCCACTGTACTATTCTGCCACCCTATCAAATGCTGCTTAATCCTTTCACTTATCTCCGGTGTTAACCATACACAAACCTATATACAAAATGACTCATGTCCTTCTCACTTAGCGTCTCATAACCACTATACTGTTTGAAAACCAACAACAATCTCTCATAGTACGCATGCACTGATTCTTTGCTTTCCTGTGTTGTTCTGTCTATTTTCACCCAATCTGTTTCTTTTGGTGGAATTTTATTCTTCAAAAAGGTAACTACCTGATCATATTTCCGCATCACTTCTGGACCTGGCGCTCCTGTTTTGGCATCCCTTGGATATTCTACAGTTGGCCAATCAATTGTAATCTTACATTCCGTCCACAAATCAGCAGGCACTACTATGTCAAACAATCCATCTAGATCTATCCACAGCACTTTTGACACCTTAACAAATCTCTCCACTTGTCTGTACCATTCTACTGGCTTCTCTCTCAATTTTGGGAAGTCATTTGTAAATGACAGTATATCCTGCCTGGTCCATGGAACATGCACATAACTACCACCTGGTGTTTCTCTCATTGGGTACTCTCTGGTAACTGGTTCCTTATCTGTCATTGCAAAAGCCAAAGATGCTTTATCTGTTGTTTTCTCATTCCTCTTTGTCCATCTGTTTCTCCATCTATCCACATCACCCCACTTTCTCAATAAAACAATCAGCTATTTTTTCTGGGTCAGTCTTCCTGATGTGTTCAAATTCTCTATGTCTTTCTCACAAAAATCTACTCTGTACGGTTTCTGCAATGTCCTCACTTTCACAAATTCCACTCCTAGTTCACCTGCAATCTCTTCCAATTTGTCATGTAAATTTCTAGCTCTCCATGTAAGACTCTTACACAAAAACATAATCTCATCATCCTGATAATTCTTTAGTTTTTCCGTTCCAATTGTTCCCAAAATCAACTCTTCCATGTCTATTTTTAACCTAATTACATCTAATGGTTTTTCTTCTGGTTCTTTTGCTTTTAGTGCTTTCATCCATTCATTTAACTCTTCTGGAGTTGGACCTACAGGTGTACTATTTAACTCAATCCAATCACTGCTTCTTTCTGGTGTTCCTGATGCGGACTCTGTCACCATAGGCATTCTTCTAACCTCACTCTCATTTATCGTCAAATTTATAGGTGGACTTGGTCTACACGTACTCGCCGAATTGTGTGCACCTTCCTTATTCAGTTCCATCCCTCCTCTTTTTCTTTGCACATGTGAATTCATGAGAATCACCAAAGAATGTTCATTTATTTTCTGATTTTCAAAAATTGGCATTACTGGACCTATCGCTACTGGTACAGTTAGAGCTTCCATATTCTTTGTCAATTCTCTTATTTTCTCTGTCAATTCTTTTGTCGTTTTTGCTAGTTCAGTTGCATTGTCACTTTGTCTCATCATTTTGTGAAATTTTAAATGTTTCTTGTGACCTATTTATTTCATTCCTTCGTTCGGGTTTTTTATTCCTCCCAGTTTCCATTTGCGGTGCATTAGGTGTCACCACTACAGAAGTCTGTTGGTATGGAGGTGGGTTTCTGTTTAAAATATCTTCCAGCAATTCGTCATCCGTTTCACTACCACCATACACATACTTTTCTACCACTACATGCTTCTTTTTCTCAGTACACTTCCTCTTTGCTTCTTCCTCAACCGCAAAAGCTGGAAACAAACCTCCTGCCATGTTAGCGTATCTCCAACGCTTTACTCTGTCCTCATGATTTATTCCCCACAACCTTCCTGGTATAAACTCATGATTCTTCAATCCCCTGGATCTCTCTCGCTCATACATCTCATCTTCCCATTCCGCTAAAGCTTCAAACTGTGTTGGTCTAGGTCTAGGTTCCAACATTACCATCTTTTCTCGCAAATTCCGTAATACAGCTACATTAAATGAACCATTCTCCGGGAAAGCCAATGCTCCATCATTCTTTGTGTATTTTGTCCAATTTTCTAACCAAATGCATGTATGATATCCATATTTCAGCATCATATGTGAAGCTGGTGATTTCGGCGGAGGAATTATTTGTCCCTCTCTAGTCACTACCTTTTTGTCCTTCTTAAGAAGTTCTTAACTTTCGACATCCAAGACGTTTTCTCTTTTCCATACTCATAGTACGACATGATTCTCAACCTTTCTCTCCTACAACAATCGGTAAATCAACTCTGTTCCCTATGCGTTTATTTCAACCAATGCTAGCGCGACTCACACTAACGATCCAATCACAACAATTTCTGTCTACGGCGCACTGTCCAATCCCAGCGCGGCTTTTGTCTACGTCACTTTGCTCCTGTTCTCATGTGACTAGCGCACTGTCCAATCCCAGCGCGGCTATTGTCTACGTCACTTCTGCTCTTGACCCCTCCTTTACAAAATTTATCGGCAATTTCTTTTTCAACAATTCTTGTTAGTTACAACATTTTATCCACATTTCCATTGTCTGATTCACTAAACCGAAAAGATAGCTTCAACCATTCACACTACAATTCTGTATTTTCCAGTAGGCAGCGCTTACCTCTACCCTACCACAGAACTTTCAGTTTCGTCGATAAAGTAGCACTTCCCTCTACCTTACCCTTCTTTCAAGCAAACGGTAAACCCGTTTCTCTGGGGATAAAACACATGTGGAGACTATACTGCTCCTGAGAATTAAGGCCAGAGTTTCACAAGAAAACCGATCACTATTTCACTTACACACCTTTTATACGCAAAATGTCCCTAAATAACACAACCTGTGTTATTACCAAATTGAACTCAGACAGTGTAAAATTCCATGCGACTTCTCTTGCCACACGTGTTCCACTTCCTACTTCCCGGAAGCGTGAAAACTTACATATAACATAACGTGACTCAACAAAAAGTGTTAGACATAAAACTTATCAATAATCTATAATCAAAAATCAATAATCACCAAACTAATCTATAGTAACCATAACTCTGCTACCAAGAAATCTGATCCAGCGCTTATAATAAAAATATTTTCTCCTACTATGTTTTTGGGTCATCCAGGTGCAATTATTTCTCTAACACACACACTATATCCATATGACGGTGGGGCCCATAACACCGCATATACATTCACTTACTCATTTATTTCCCTGGATTTTCCTCCGACATGAAACCTAGGAGAAAACGATTTGCTGGAAGGAGACGGGATACCTCTTTTATAAAGACACAATAATTCTCATTTGCTTTCAAGGTATTCCGCTCATTGGTCGATGAATCAACTAGTAGGAATCAGTTGATGGTGATTAAGACCCGCTCAATCACAATGAACTCTTTTACCAAAGCATTATTAATCATCATGCTAAAGAAAATCACTGAGTCATTTGTTTAAAGAATAATAAAGTTTATATAAAGTTTTGAATGCAAGAAATTCGAGATTAATTTATTATTCAGATCATTGCGTTTATCATCATTATAAGAATAATTGTAAATTGCATGACACTTTTATTAGACCAAAAATGAAGTTATCATACTAAGGACTCTATAGATCAACCTATCTATCTCTCGGGAAATCCTAATAATTCTAATATAAATCTTGTCAAATGCTAGTTCTCCTAAAGCGGCATTTCATACTCAACTGGAAAAGGAAAATAACAGCAGCAGCATCAGCTCGTCAGCATCAGCAACCGCAAACTCTCCCATCTACAGCATCTAACTTCTTCAGCATCTCCCGCAGCATCCCGCAGCATTCTAACCCCCTCCCACCAAGAGTAGGTCTTCTTATACCCTAATTCTAGCTTACAGCATAAAATGTTTCTTCTTACATGGCGCGATCCATTCTCATTGGTCCAAAACTCAGGTCCCTATACATTCTAATTAAACTTCCTGGTCTTAACTAGTTCCGTGAGGAATGTCCATGCAAGCATCGTTTCCCACAGTTCAGGCACTTGCTCATCCGTTTCGATCAGTCCAAATTGTTTCTTTTTCTGCAACAAATTGTATAATAGAGTTCTTTCTATTGATTCAACCAGGCTTCTCACGCTTCTTGCTGATCATCTTGGCACACATCTGCTCAGAAGGGTCACAGCAGCCTTGACCATACTTTCATCTTAGCCTCTCGGCATCAGCACGTGATCATCCCTTTGCAACAGCCTCTCTCCTCTATCACATGGTCGCATCCGCTCCTGCGCACTCTAGTAACTCGCGGCCATTTTATATTACTGCTCGGCAGGCCTAAGCGCACTATTTCTAAAGAAAACAAAATGTTATTAAAACAATGAAATATAAACCCTTTCGTTTCCCTCCCGTCTTTCTACGTACCCCAATTAGGTATTACCTAGCAGAAGCAACATATAAAGCTGTCCCTTACTTACCATCGCTTTATTTTGCAACCACACGTTTTATCCAAAGCACAAAAACATGCATTTTATTATCATTTCAGTACGCATAATATTATGTTATATTAGAAAGGTAAACAACTATTAATTCATTACTTTGCACATTAAACTGCGTGTTATCCTTTCCCCAAACATACATTGTTGGTTATTTACTTGAACGAACATGTTTATTATTATTATACGAAAATATTAGGAGGTTAAAATTTTTATATTTACCCTGCTCCATCAATATCATGCAAGGTCAAATCATCCACCACTGAGGCACTATACTGGGAACAGAAGCCATCATCCACCAAAGATTTAGGTTCAAATCCCAGCATCTCCTGGATATGGGCCAACATGTCCGAAAAAAACTTTACCCTGGACATATTTGCCTTTAGGAAACTTGTCCAATTCCTCATCCCCATCCCCTTTCAGTTTTTTTGCAGAAGGCTCATTCAATGCAGCCTGAACCACAGAATTAATTAAGTCCTGTAAATCTGCCCTGGAGATCTGCAGCAGGTCGTCTTCCTGCAGCTCCTGCACATGTTTTCTTTTGGAACCAGACTTGCCAAACACAGGCACTCACTCTTCATCCCCATGTTTGAATGAGTCATGGAGGAAGTGCACATTAACCGCTTCCTATTTATACCTGCCTCATAGCGAAGTCTCAAATCCCACTCGAAAGCTAAAAGACACTCTTGCCACCTCCCCCACAGCCACATATACCCAAGACATGGCCGCGGGAGCCAGGTGCTGCTGGGACCACCTCAGCACCTGAATGGCCCACCCATGACCGCCTAGAATGCTCCCAGCCAAGAACATGCGCAGAGATCTCAGATGCAGGCTGAGCAAGGATGCGACCTACCGACTCCACGGTAAGGGCAGCGCGTTATACATAAGCAATAAAACAAACAAAATGCCTAACATAACAGAAACTCAAGCAATGTACTTACATTGCAACTCCAATGCACGTCGCATTCCACAGCCCTTCTAGGGACAGGAAAGAAAAACAGGCATGGCAGAGAGTGGGAGGGGTTTATATAATAACATTTTAAACATACTAGCGTTTCAAAGGCCTGTCGGAAGCGGGAATGCCTCACTATTGTAAGGACTGGGATGAGGAGGACCTATGAGGGGGTAATGTTCTATATAGCTCGAGTGCTGGGGCCACCGAGTCAGGCATAAATGCAGAGCTAAAATGGAGGCGGTGGCAGCGGTGGAGCTCGGCCCATGCCCTAAAACAGGTCTGTCAGGGGTTTGACTTACGTAGTGCTCATTGTGACTTAATTTGAACCCAAGCAAGAAGCAGGAACCAGCTTTGCTGGAGCCATAAACGGGACAGCAGAGCCTGCTGGAAGGTTGTGATGAGGAGATCAGGAACACTATGAGAGAAACACACATCCATGACTGTCAGCCTTAAATCAACGCTAACCTGGGCCCTGATACAGGAACCATTGGTAAAACATAACCAGCTCTAAACAATAGTTAAATGTTAGTCCCTGGTAAGAATACAATTCTGTGACCAATGATTAGGGTCAGAGTATGTTGCCTTTCATTTACAAGGGGACGTAAAAAGTAAGCGATTAGAGAAATAGGAAATTACTTTGAGGACATAAAGCGAACCCTCACAAAGTTATATGGTAGTACTCTACCAGGGGTTGTAACGTTTATAGGCTATGCTTGTCATGAAGAAAGAAATGGGATATTCTTAAGTCAGCCTACAATAAGTACAGACTCCTGCATTAGTTTAATGCACTGTAATTGAAATCCAGAATGAAAGAAAAGCAAATCTAAGGCTAAAATGGAATCCATGGTTTTCCTAATAGTAGGACACTTAGGCCCTCATTACGATGTAAGTCGGAAAGCCTCCGACCGCAGGTCAGAGGCTTTCCGGCTTACATCGTTGGTTTCAAATTCGACAGCCTTATTATGATAAAGGCTGTCAGATTTGAAACCGGCCGGTCGTACCAAATGGCTTCTGATGGGCTTGAGCCTGTCGGCCAGTCAGAGGCCGCTCATAATCCCCTATGTACGGCGTTTGCGCCATGGGGATTATGATGTCGGTTTCCGACAGGCTTTTCATGCGGGGCTTTCCGACATGAAATGCCTGTTGGAACGCAACTTTGGGGGCCCTAGCAGGGCCTCCTTGCCACAGCGGCCTCCAGTTGGAGGCCTGGGGGGTACCTATGGTGCCCCCCGTTAATTCCTGCACTGCGTGGCAGGTGCCATCAGGTGCCTGCCACGTGGTGCAGGGATTACCAAAAACATCCATTTCTCTATGGGAGCTTGTGCTATGGCCGGTTTACGGCCGCAGCACAAGCGCCCATAAAGAAATGGGAGTGTGCTACCGCACCATGTGCAAGCGCATCCTAATAATGCAGTCGGGACCGCCGACCGGAGGTAGGTCGATCCCGATTCTGCAATGGTGGTCCCCCCGACATCGTAATGAGGGCCTTAATGTAGGAATTAGAATATTATGGGAAAAAATAAGTAGTAGGAGTGCTGTAGCAACACAATCCTGCAGAAAACAACCTAGGTCTTAACCAGTTGAAGAATAACAGGATTTAACAAACTCCCAGCATGAACTCTCAAAACTTTGTGAAAACCAGTTCAAATGGCAACCAAAGCAAGGCAGCAACGTTTCATGTACACTTGCAGCAGAATCTGCATCATCAAGTCTGGCAAGGAGTGCAAAGGAGGTAGCAAAGTGGCGAAACAAAGAATCCCAAACCCTAAGAATATGAATCAAGAAGGACACTCAGCTGCCGTTCGGTTTGATTGACTGTAAATGCACCTGACACAAGGCTGAAGTGTAAGGATCAGAGCAGAAGCTTTCAAGGGGAGAGGGTGTTGATGCTATTTATTAATGCAGAATACTGAGACCGAATCAATCAGTCAATAAATCAATCAATCAATCAGTAGATTTGTACAGCGCTACTTGTCCCCCTTAAGGGTATCCAAGGAATAAGAACAGGAAAATAGAACACTTGATTAAAACAGGGGAAAGCAAACTGAAGAGCCTGGCTTGTAGGGTAACATGGTTGAAAAGAAACCAAACTAGAGTCGAGGACCTACGGCTGCACTTGGAAAACACCCAATTGTAAAACCCTCTCTTGGGGGCTACACTGAGCTCAAGCAATGTATCATTCACAAATATGGTTGATTGGGAGTCAAAAGCTGAGATGTTGGAAAAAATTGAGGCGCCCGCCCCACTTTCTGCAGAGAATAAACAGAAGGAACTGAAACAAGTTCTGCAAACACTTCCCAGAGACCAGATGGGAAACCATGTACTTGGAGACAACATAATTGTGATTAAAGCACTCAGTCTCCACACTAAATGGTCACTTGAGACTGCTACAGCAAGTGGCACAGTGCTGGAGAAGGTGAGATTCCTAGATCTGCAAGATGAAATGTTAAGAGAAGAGATTTGGAAAAAAGAGATCAATGGCAAGGGAGAAGAGTCTTGATGTTTCCAGACCCGAGCCCTGTGTCTCTCGCCAGGAAGAATACTTTGAGTGATGAGAGAACGGTAAAGGATGGAGGTCCCACCTAGTATTGTCTATCTTGGCAGGTTCAATCTGGTGTATTAAGGGAACACCTTTGGGTTCTCCAAGGAAGAGGTAGTAAGAGTGTATCTAGGGAGGGTTAAAAGAGGGTCACTGCTGGAAATCAGGACCTGTTTGCAGTGTCCCCCCCACTTTTGCCCCATTTGAGACCCCTGGATGCTGGTTTTCTGACTCTGAGTGCCTTGGGCTCTGCTGGGCAGGCCTAGGGCCAGTGCTATGTTGAAAACACCCACTGTTGAAACACACACATGCATTAGGGTACACTATGTATTAGGCTACACCAATGATTTGCATGACCTACCCTATAAGCCCCTAGTAGATAATAGGGCAGGGGGGTTAAAACTACCTTTAAGTCCCGAGTACATAATAGGGCATGCAGTTTAGAGGCCAGCAGCCTTTGGTGCACTTGCATGTGTGCACTGCTGAGAGCCTGAGGTCATTTTAAAAGCAACCCTGTATTGCAGTACTGCTTTTAAATGCAACTTGTGCCCAAACTCGAATTTGGTTATGGGGCACTTTCAAAGTGACAAATTACAATATTGTGGCATTTTACAGACCCCCCAGGATATTGCGGCATAGATCTACAAATTTAGCAGCACAAAAATGGAAATTTAGCGGCACAAAAATTGAAATTTTGCGGCATTATTGCGGCACTTTATTTTACTCGTAATCATTCCTTTTCAGCCTAAAATCAATGTAAACTGATTTAGCAGAGTATTTAACTTTGAAATAGGCATTATAAACTGTCTAAGAGAGTTTTTTTGCTATATTCTGCTTTGTGGTAACATTCTAGAGCATAGGTTGGGGAGAGGAGTTGGCCTAACGGCTAGGGCGGTCGACCTCGAATCTGGGGAACCGGGTTCGAGTCTCTGCAATGGCGCTGAACATCCTGTGATTCTGGGCAAATCACTTAATCTCCCCGTGCCTAACAAAAATGAATGTGTCCTCATGTAATGCAACTGGTGCTCGTGTAAAGCGCTCTGATACTCGATACCTTCGGGTCAAGTTCGCGCTATATAAAACTCCGTAAAAAAAAAAAAATAGGTTAAGCCAAGCACAGTAGCACAGGGAGACCCAAGAGACACCCCAGACCATGGAGATGTCAGAGACACCCCAGACCATGGAGATGTCAGAGACACCCCTGGCCATGGAGACGTCATCTCCTCACCCTCTCTTCCGACAACAATGCTGTTCCAGGAAAGAGTTGAAAACGAAAGCGCTATTAACTGGCCCACTCTGTAAAGTGGCACTAATGTGTTTGCGTGTGACTGAAGACACTCTGGTCACTTTGCAACCACTATGTCTAGTTGCATGCAGTTATTTTCCATATATTGTGTTTTTTATTTATTTATTCACCCCTTCTGTCCCGAGGCTGCAGCTCGAACAGAAAATGCCAGAGAAAGACAACATTTCCAACAAAATGTTTCTTTCTCTTTTGGATCCATTTCACAGGGGAATGAATGAAGGAGAGTAGAGAGAGGTAAGAACCACTTGCTGAAGTCAGTTTTCCTTCAGCAAGCTTGGACGAGGGAAGACATGGGACTCCACGTACCACCGACTACTCTCCCCCCCCCCACCCCCTTTCACCAGAGGTCATTATGTGTAGCAGAGAACGCACACGTTCTTCACCGGTCTCACTTCAACATTAACAGTTTGCCTCTGCGGCCTGCCCCCACGCCAAATTCAACTTGAGAGGACTCCTAGCAGTTCAGCACAAAGGTCAGACTCTCAAGGCTGCGCCGTACAGTCTACATACAGCCATCACTGAAGTCGAGTTTCCTCAAACAAGCGCTAATCCACACACTAGAAATTTATGAGATGTGCTTTTTCGACCACATTTCAAGGTCTTAATAAAAGTGGTACATGTTACATCTTATGCATTTCTGGCTCACGTCGTAAAGAAAAATCCCACCACGTCTGCTCACTTTCACAGCAACACTATAACTAACAAACCGACACGAATCTGGCACTTGCGTTTTTACTTCCCATTAGAAATATATGTGTTTACGTAGTAATTCTTTGCTGTATTGACACAAACGAGCGGGGAAATTAAAGCTGCGCTTGCTCAATGCATATTTATTGCTCACAGTAAATTCACGGGTCTCAGTCTGAATTGGGTGAATACATACTGGCCTTTTCTAACATACGGCTTCGAGCGCCCGCCTGTCATGCTGAACGGCTCCATAAACGTGAAACAACTTAGAGAAAATGCCCAAGAAAGATGACATTTCCAACAAAATGTTTTTTTTTCGCGGCCTTAACTGGAAATATTGGGGCCATCGCGCTCCTTAGCCGATTTCGCGGTAATTTCGTGAATCGCGAAATCGCGAAATGCTGGAGGGTCTGATTTTAGGTACCCCCAGAGGCGGGGGATCATGTCATTATAAGGAGGGCCCTTATAGGAGATGCTTTATATGCCCTTGGGATAGCGAAATTGCACATTTCACTTCCCCATTGTAGTAAAGTGCCTTCCAAAATGGAGTTTGGTGCTAGGAGCACTGTGGAGTGAGGATCTGCACTATTTTCGCATTTGCAGGACCCCTAATGTATCCCCTAGGTGTCCCAGAGGTGGAGGGTCACTCATGTAACTATAAGCAAGGCCCTTATAAAGGATGTTGTATATGCTCTGATGATGGAGAAATTGCCCATTGCAGTTTCTCCATTGTAGATGCCTATCCCCATAGGATAACATGGCAGTAGTTTATAAATGCATCAATATTGCTTGGAACTAAATAAAACACCATTCAAGGACTTAGGAGAATGGTATTGATAAATCCAACAATATGCCATTGTTGAATTTATACTAAAGTCTACAGAAAAGAAGTTATAAGGCTTTCTCGTCTGTAAGTCAAAATTCAGCCTTCATGCCCTCTTCCCTGATTGGTCAGAGTTAACAGGTTTAGCCAGGCTGCTTTGATAAAGTGACAAGTGGCTCACCCAGGGAGAGGCTATCTGGTGGAGAGAGCACTGCTACATAGGAATGCCAGAGCATGGGGGAGGGGTCGTAAAGCATGACGCTTCAAAGGGGATATAGGCCAGGTCCATCTACTCACCAGCCCCTTCGGCAGGAATTTGCAGATGGTAGGGGGGAGGAGAGCTATGGAAATGAGCCATACTAGAGATTGTTTTAACTAGTTCTTGCTTCTTTGCTGAGATTTCATCCATACTGAATTTTGGAGGAATAGTGCTTTCTGGGAGAAGATTATGCCACACTTTTAAGAAAGTGGTTATACTCTGGGGTGTTGCCCTGCACCTTATTGAACAGGAGTGCTCTCCTGCGTGACCCCAGAGAGCACTGAATAAATATGTGAGAGGTGCAGAGCCTCTCAGATCTGCTGCTTGAAACTAAAAGTAGAAGAAGGATTGCCAAGCTGTAAACTGGATTTGCACCATCAGGCCCTGCATTCTGACTGACTGCGCCAGCTGCATTATCTGGAACTACAGCCCTTTGGGTGTACCTAGCTTCAAGAGGAACAAAGAGTGGACTCCCTGCAAGCTACAGGTTAACAGAGCTCACCTGGACCATCACCACTAAGAATCCCCTGCCTGAAGTGTGTCCAGTGGATTTGCAAGGGTTTTGTCGAGGTGCATTGTTGGAATTGGGGTCCCAACCTTTCAAGGACCATCTTGGAGATTCCAGACTCTTGGATTGTGTTTTGACCCTTTGGACCCTCAGAGGAACTTCAGGCAGAAGTTCCAGAAGTTTGGAGAAGCTTGGTGCAACTTTGGAAAAAAGCTCCATAAGGGGACTGACTCAACCGCAAGAGCCAAGCCAGCCACCTTCAACCGTGAGCCGGCCTGACCTGCTGGTTTGTCAGAGGTCTGACTTCCAGAGTTTGACCGGGAACTCCCGGAAAGCAAGCTGGCAAACCCTCTGCGAATCTGGACTGGTGAAGAGCATCGAGGGACCCCGGCAGAAAAAAGCTCCAGAAAAGTTTCTACGTCCGAAGGTAACATTTTAACCGAGAGCTACCGCAAGAGGTACCTGAGCAGGGCTTCATCGTGGTTGGCCTGAAACTTTGACTTTGTCCCGGTCAAGATGACCAGTTGTTGCTGAGTGGCGCTATATGTTTCTGCATGCTAGAAAGTGTTTAATCTTTAAAAATGTATTTCTCCGGTTCCCTACATTGGATGTTTGTCGTTGTGGTGTCATTTCAAAGATAAAAAATATTTCCTATTTTTATAAATTGGTGTGGGATTCTTATTGTGTGTTGTGTCTTCATTATTTACTGTATTGGTGTTTTTAAATGCTTTACATACCTGTCTCCTAAGTTAAGCCTGCCTACTCGCAGCCAAGCTACTCAGGGTTGAGCATGGGAGTAACTTACTGAGACCTGTCCTGAGCCCTAGACTGTGTTAGTGGCCTTACTGCCAGTGGTAGATGCATTTTTACCACTACTAATAACCCACTTTCCAACAGTTTTTTAGTACAGTACTTAGTTTACGCCCATCCTTGCAGGTGGTGATACTGGCAGATAATAATCTGACCTTAATGCAGAGCAGGAGTGAGAAAGTTAGAAAAAGGCAAAAAAAAGAAGGAGTGATACATAGGAAAACAGTGATATATGATGAAAGCAATGAGGAAAAATAACATGAAAATAAACATGCAGGAGTGATAGAAAGAGACTGGAAGCGTAAGGTGGTGGAAGAAAGAGGAATGAGGTGGAAACAAGATTAGTCTGCCTTGGGATGTCCAAATCTGGCATCGGCAGTACCAGCGATAAGTTCCCAAAAAAAAAAAACTTCGAGCCCTTGTGTTTATTACAAATTAAGCACTGGTGCCAATCCATGGGGAGTTTCTATGGATTTTCTATTTTGTGTCACTTGCTTCTATCCACCTTCTCCTCTTGTTGGCCTATATCCCCACATGTAAGTAATAACTGTAGATTAAGTTAAAGTTGCCAATTCACCAAGATATTTTGGAGTATTTAAAGTAGTACTTCACTTGTACTCTTTTACGTACTCTTCCATGCTGTGAAGTTTTTTTAACATCACAAAAAGACTCACATCCGTAGTTGAGTAAGGAGTAAATCTATATTCCTCTACTGGCCTCTTGACATCTTGAATCCAATTACTGCCACTGTACTTAGCAATTTGAATGGTTTCTTTTAGCGTCCTATTAAATCTCTCCACCATTCTATTTGTTTCTGGATGATATAGGGCACATTTTTTATGAGATATGCCCCTAACAACTAAAAACTTCTTCATTTCCTTTGGTCAATCGTAACCCATTGTCTGTTAACAGTTTTGGGATTGCCTCCCCAGCAAAAATCTCGGGCAAACAATTTGATGACCGCTGCAGTGTTTATCTCATCAGTAACACCCACCAACCACCTGGACAGCATATCCATGACTACCAATAAATATATGGTAGTATTTCCTACATTAATGGGCCAGCTATGTCTAACCCAATCTCTTCCTAAACCTCAACAGGTATTTCCTGACAAACCATGGGAGAAGTTCTCACCTTCATGTTTTATCACTCATTTTGCACTCCCTACACTCTCTCACCAGTTGCTCAATGGTGATGTACATCCCAGGCCACCAGTACACACACCTAAGTCTTTCTTTTGTTTTACAAATTTAATGATGTCGCTCATGGGCCAGATGTATCAAGCGTTCTCTGACTCCATGACCTCATTAGAATGCCGTTAACCACAGACAGTTCATCAAACACTTTCGCAAATCCAGTAAATCTTTTGTCTGTTTTCCAACCGTTGTCCCCAGTCAGAATAAATTGACAAACTTGTTTCAAAACGTCATCTCCTTTCATCTGATGTACCCACTCACTCTCTGACACGCAACCCAATGTGACTTTACAAACTTTGATTTCGTCATCTTTCCATCACATGCATTCTTCATCATCCCTGTCACTGGAATCCACCGACAACCTAGACAGATAGAGTGAAACATTATTGTTTTCCCCTGGCAGGTATGAAACTGCAATCTGAAATTCCTGAAAGGCCACCAGCAATTTGCAGATCCTAGATGAAATGCAATCAAGCCCCTTTTTTCCAAAGACTTCCTGCAAAGGTTTGTGGTCAGTCTGCACAAGAAATTTAATACCCCACACAAATTGTCAAAATGTTCTTATTGCCCAGTACACCACAATAGCTTCCTTCTCAATCGTTGAATATTGCATTTCTGCTCCCTTCGATGATCTAGGAGCAAATGCTATGGTGACCTCTTCGCCCCTATGTTTCTGTTTTAATACAGCGCCTAGTTGCCTTTCGCTGGCATCTGTAAGTATCAAGTAAGGCCTTCCCTATTTAGAAATTGTGCTGATAGCGAGGCAATTTTTAGATCTTCAAGCTCTTTTTGACCGTCATCCGTCCATGCAAATTGCACACCGTTTCCAAGGAGAGTCTTAATGGCTATGGCATGGCTTAAAGAAATTGGGCACACATCTGGAATAAAACTCTGCCATTCCAAGAAAAGATTGTACTTCTTCTTTGTTAGAGGGATGGGGGTAACTCCAATATTGTTGTGATTAGATCTGCTTTGGGTTTAACACCTTTACCTGAAAAGACATGTCCTAAGTATGTGATCTCAGGTTGACAAAAAATACATGTGCTAATCTTGAGCGTTATGCCTTTCTGTTAAAAAATCAACACAACCTTGACCTTGTCCATATGATCATGTAAATTATCACTGAAGATAAACACGTAATCCTGAAAGAATTTCACCCCAATAATACCCTTCAACAAATTGGTCACAAGCCTCTGAAACAACAAGTTAGTAGCAGTAGGAGCGAGCAAAGTCCTTTAGTAGCAGTAATTAGAAAAGCTCCCCAAACATTGATCCCAAAGTGGCACAGTAGACAGTGTTGAAGTCCACCTCCAAGCGCTTCAGGTGAAGGGCCAGTCGTCACAAATGTGAAGTTAGTTAGTCTCCAACAAATTTAACGCAGTATGTAGAAATGAAAACTAGGTTTATTGAAGAGAAGAAACTCCAGCCACAGTCTCTCAAGGAAAGCCGTAGCCAACTGTCTGTCACAGTCTCAGCTTTGACAATAACCATTCTAATGAGAACACTACAAGAGGAATGAACTCCTCATGGAATCTACAGAAAGTCTGAAAACACATGAGACAAGATGCAGAATAGAAAATGTGAATTAAACTACACATTACCACAATGCCTTTGTAGGTTAGCCCCAAAACATATGAAATGGGAATATTCATATACAAGTAGTAGAAACAGAAAGGACTGTGCCTTCTTTGCACTAAAACTAATCGTGAGTTTAACGTTTGGAGCCAACACACAAAGACATGTAAGAGTGTTCCTACATCCCTCATAAGAGTGTTCCTGTATCCCTCAATAGAGTGTTCCTGTATCCCTCCTAAATGTTTTTGGGAATTGGTCCCACAGTGTTTTTATGTCAGTATGGGAACAGCTAGTTTATTGTAGCATCTTATTTTTTTATATAGTGTTTCATAACTTCCTTTGTTCGTTTGGAAAATCCACAAATAAGAGGTCTTATGTTCACCTACTTTAATTATGCTTGATTTACGAACCTTAAAATGGGGGACATTTATGTAAAACCCTGAACCTATTGATCACAGATAACCATGTTTTTACGTTGAGCCTGAGCCAGCGCGCAAGCGCTGCTCTGGCGATGATCTGTTGTAGGTAGAGTACGGAGATAAGCCCCGCCCACTCCCCACCCGTATTTTTCATTGGCTTGTATCTTTGTCCTTCGTAAACGCTGGCTTCTGATTCCTAAATAGGCTTGTTAGTCCCTCCTTAGTACGGCCATGTCATCATTTGTATCCTCCCATGGCTACTGGTCCCTTTACTTGGTTGTTACACAGTATGTGTACTATTTCATTTATTAAGTTTCTACTTCAGGCACGGACATGCTTTGCTTACATTCCGCGGGCCATGCCCGCTTTCACTTTCAAAGCAACCGGGACAATGGCTGCCGTTTGTTTGCATCTCGCATTTAAATGTAAGACCTATAGCATTGCAAATATTTTTTATTTTAGATGTTTGTGCGGAATGTGCAAAGATAGGACACAATGTTTCACGCGGCTCCGCTTCCTTCCACGTGCAAGGCAATGCGAGTGATAGTAAAAGAATCGAAAGATAAATGGAGCCATAGAAAGGCCTCCTCGGCTTCTGCAATAAGGGACCTGTGAGGGCCAGTGAGAGAGAGTCTGGTGGAGCTCAGTGTGTAAACAGACTGAGGGCCCTTCCTGCAGGGGGAGGGGGGGGGGAACAGAGGCGGCGGAGCTTGTCCGACTGGTTTGTGTTTTGTGCAAACAGTGATCAGCCCCCGAGACTTGAATCAAGGAGTGTTGAGGGAGAGAGTTGGTGTTTCTGTGGCAGTTTCCGTCCACCAAGGACTCGAGGAGCTCTCTGCTTTAGGATCCGTTTCTGGAAAAGCGTCTATAAAAGATGCAGCCGGGATCACCACCAGTGACCTCTGCCTCCACCTGTGGGGCATCCACAGCTTATATACCCAGGAGCGGCCCCCTTGACTTAACTCTCGGCTGCGCACACACGATGGGTAGACCCCCCCAGGCCCTCGACATGGGTCCGCGCTCTGCCCAGCTCTGCCTGCCGCTGCTGCTCTGGGTGCTGAGGGCTCAGCTCCAGCAACCCCTGGGTGGGTGTCAGGAGTGAGAGGGGTGATGAACTGTGAGCCCCCCGGGTGAATGTAGGGGGTGGGAGGGGTGGGGAGTGGGCGTAACAACTGTGGAACCCCCGGACGAGTGTGAGGGGACTCTGAAGGGATCCAAGATTGAGTATTGGGGAGAGGGGGCAGTAGGAAAAGTCATATCAACATGCTTGTGCAGCCCCACGTCAGGCAAGCGCTTGTCTCCCCTGATGTAGCACCTCACAGGTGGGGATGAGTGATACACACGTACGGAGGGAGTGTGCAGGGGATTAGCTACAGAGGTGCGTGCACATCAGTGCAACGAGTATTGTGTGAGAGAATCAGTGTACCACGTGATAAGAGGGATGTGTGCAGAGGAATCCATGGAGCACTTGAGGGTGGAGTGACTGCAGCAACATGGCATCCACTCTAATTCAGCAGTTCAAGGTCTGTTTTCATTTCCAAGTTCCACATACATGTGCCACTGAAGAAAGTGCTCCCATTTTCTTTGTTTATTTCTATTCAGATTCCAAATCACCTTTCATGCCCTGATCCCATGCTTTCAAGAGGTTCATTAATTTTTAATGACACAATCTTGTTCCACGTATATATCTGGTGCAGTTAATTGTTAAGCAGAAGTACTGCAGAAAACATCAGATGCATGTGCAGATTAACAGCAGTGTTAGTCTGATCTTCTGTGATGACAGAGTAGTGACAGGGAGATCCAAGCAAAGAGCCCTGTGACTAACAAGGTCCTTTCTTCGGAGCAGGTGCACTATGGACCACTCAGCAATGCCAGTGACAAAAATGAAAGACTTCAGACTCGCTGGAGACAAGCTTCTCGGCCTGTCTGTGTATGGGTGGTAGAAAAGAGAGAAATACAGTGCAAGAGGTCAGAAGATGTCTGATCCAGGCAAATGTGATGATGAAGTCAGTTGATTTTACAAATAGCTCGGATTCCAATATGGTTTGATGTTCTCCACGCTCTTGGCATTACATCTGCAGTTTGAAAAGCAAAATAATATTCAGGACTATTGCAATTATGTAGGAGAAACATACTATTGGGTGAGGATGACTGAATTATGCTGCAAGAGAAGCCAAATTATGTGACCGATCAATACAATTATTGACACGTTGCCTTGTCTTTATTTATAGATTTTTTACTTTTTAACACAAAGATATTCATACAGAACTGATCATTGTCCCCTAAACAATGACGAGTTTTCTTAAGAGATAAAAATTCAATAAAGAACGAAAAATATAATTATGTCGTTTTTTTTACTTTTAAGAAATAAGTTTATTTAAAGCATAATAAGGCAGAGGAATAAGGAATAATACTTTACAGAAAATAATCCATGAATTATACAATACCAAGTGAAACAATAATCTATAACGAAAGAAAAAAAAAATTATATAAGGTCAAATGAAACAATGAGAGTTTGGTAATACAATCATAGGAAAACAAATGTATCATATATAAGTTATATACAAAATTGAATTATCAGACAATATAATTAATTATGTTAAATGAAAATAGAAGGAAAGTCAGGGAGGTTGAAGGACTTCCTGTTGGGCCGGTGTGCGTGCCGAGGAGCGCAGTGCGCTGTCGTCTAAGAATTGTGTAACAGGGGTCCACAAGATCTGGCGTTTTAGAGCTAAAGATATGGGGGAGACATAATTAGTGTCCAGTCTGTGATTGTAGCAAACCGCATTCCACCAAGCTTGAAATGATAGCTTAGTAGAGTCCTTCCAATTTTTGGTGATCTGTTGAAGAGCCGCTGCCAACAATAAATCCAAAATACGAATGTCACAGGATACTGGTGCCCAAGCTTCAGATAAACTACCTAAAAAGAGATTAGGACTAGAGAAAGGGACTACCGTATGAAAAATTGAATTAATCTGAGCCCAAATCTGTGACCAAAAGTGCATCACAGAAGGGCATGTAAAAAGTAAATGTTTAAAATCTGCTTGTGGGAGAGAGCATGCCCAACAAGTGTTCGCTGTAGCTGGATGCATTGCATGCAAATGAGTAGGAGTCAATAAAAGTCTGTTATATATAAAGAAAAGGGACTGCATGGTATTTGCTGCCCTAGAGGATTTTCTGATGTTAGTCCAAATTTTTGCCCAGAAAGGAGTTGACCAATCAACTTCAAAGTCGGACTCCCAGGCCAACTCCACCTTTGTTTTGGCTCTATTAGAGTCAGAAGTAAATAAGTAGTAATAAATATTAGACGCTTTTGGGGAAGAGTGCAACAGAGTGAACCAGAGATTATCAGCAGATAATGTTGAAGATCCGGAGAGTTGTCTTTGTTCATAAGCAGCACAAAGGACATTATACAACACTTTGGGGCCGATTCTGATGCGGGTTGGAAAAGCTTCCCGACCGAATCGGTTGGGAAATGGTGTCCGACCCACTCGGATCGGGAAAGTCCGAAAGGCGGAGTAGGATGCATCCGGATGCTTCCAGATACGATTTGGTTGAACTCCCATTGACTTCAATGGGAACATTTGTTCCTAACCGCATCAGAATTGGGCCCTCGGTCGGGAAGACACGTTCCCGATCCGATTTGGAAGGAGCAAATGCCGTTAGGAGGCCTTCCTAACCGCATCAGAATCAGGCCCTCGGTCGGGAAGCTTTTCCAACCCGCATCAGAATCGGGCCCTAAGTATTTGTTCTCAAATAATAAGGGCAAATCAAATTTCTGAGAGGCCTGGGAAAATGATAAGAAAGTATCATGCTCAAAAAGTTGATGCACCCAGATGAAACCCTTGTTTCTCCAGGATTTCCAGTAAATGGGTTTATTATTAACAAGTATAATTTTGTTGTGCCAAATGGTAGCACTGAGGAATGTATCAATATCCGAGGAATTGGTGTGAAGAGTAGAATCCAATAACTTACATGAGTACTTTAAAATAGGCGTAGAGAGAGATTGTGGTTTGTGAGTGAAAGATAAATATTCCTTGAAAGAGAAAGGGAGGAGAAAGGATTTCTCCACATCCATCCATAATGGGCCCGGTATCGTGGGATCAGAAAGCCATCTAGATGACTGATGCAATAGAAAAGCCTTATGATAAATGGGAAATTCCGGGAATTTAACCCCTCCCTCCGACTTCGGACGAGTTCATTTGAGTAAAGACATGCAAGATTTTTATATGATTCCAAAGAAATTAGATGAGAATAGAATTAATCTTCTTAAAATATTTAAGAGGTATGGACACCGGGTGATTAGATATGATGAACAATACAATAGGGCTCAGCATAATTTTGATGGTATCCAGGCGACTCCATCATGAAAGATGAAGTGGATGCCATCTAGTGGTTAAATTGGTTAATTTGTGTACACATTTCTCTAGATTTATAGAAACTGAAGAGGAGACAGAGGGGGTGAACCACAAACCAAGATATTTAATGTGTTGAGGACTCCACGCAAAATTGGACATGGAGAATTCTTCTTTAAACGTAAATTTAGTCTGGGGCGTTATTTCAAATTTTTCATTATTCAACTTAGAACCAGAGACCTTACTGTATGAGGTAACCTCTTATAGAAAGGATGGCAGGGACGCAGTAGGTTGGGAGAGAAACAAAAGGACATCATCCTCAAATGCTGCAAATTTAATCTGCAAACCATTAAAGGGAAAGCCTTTAATTCCTGATTCTGACGCAAACGAGAGAGAAAAGGCTCGAGTGCTAGGTTAAAAAGAAAAGGTGAAAGCGGTCAACCTTGGTGCACACCTCTCGCCAAAGAAAAGTAAGAGGAGGTAAGACCATTAGCACAAACAGTTGCTCTTGGGGCAGAATAAAGAAGAGAAATGAGGGAAATACTTTTTGGGCCAAAGCCAAACCATTGAAGAGTATGGAATAGATAGGGCCAATAGATATGATCGAACGCTTTTTCAACGTCTAAAGCAATTGCTGCGACCGACTCAGTTTTAATAGGAGATTTGGAGAGTATATAAAAAAAAGACGGGTGTTGTCTGACAGATATCTTCCTTTAATAATACAAGATTGTTCCTTACCAATCAAATCAGGGAGATAGGAGTCAATTCTCAGGGCTAAAGCCTCAGAAAATATTTTATAGTCAACATTGACCAATGATATTGGTCTATAATTTTTGCAGAATTGAGGGTCCCTACCTTCCTTATGGATAAGACAAATTAAAGCATCCAAAAAAGAACCAGAAGAAGAACCAGAGGTTAAGAAGGAGGAAACAAGAATGAACAATTTGGGAAGAAGTAACTTAGCAAAATGTGAGTAAAATTCAACAGTAAAGCCGTCAGGGCCAGGGTCCTTATCATTTTTTAGTGTATTCAGTGCAATGTGTAATTCTGATTGCGAGATATCATTTTCCAATGATGAGAGGTCAATACATTTGTCAGCGGGTCTGTGAGTAGAGGAAAGAAATTGAGAAATATCTATATTTTTGCCAAATACAAATACGCAAAGGGCGCTTCCACTCACCGCTTTTATGGACCTGGCCAGTGCGTTTGACTATGTCTCACGCTCTAAGTTGTGGGACATCTTAACTAACATGAGAGTCGACGCAGGTCTGGTCTCCTTTCTGAGGCTTCTCCATCACGATCTTTCCGCTTCAGTGAGGTATGGCAGTGTTCAGAGCTGTTTAATATCAAGCGCGGGGTGCGCCAAGGTTGCGTCCTCGCCCCTATTTTATTTGTCCTCTATACTAACGAATTGGAGAACACTTTGGTTTCAGTTGGGGCTGACGTCCCACAAGTGGAGAAAAAGGGTGTGTCAGCGCTACTCTATGCGGATGACGCAGTACTTCTGGCAAGGACTGCAAATGGTCTAAAAAAACTCATTGCCAGTTATGTCTGTTTTATGGAGGACCTGGGGCTGGAGCCAAATTTCAAGAAAACTTTTATAACGATTTGTGGCCCCAAAAATACTAAATCCCGTTGTCTGAACGTGGAGGGCAAGAAGCTGGAGAGGGTTAGTTACTGCCCGTATTTAGGCCTGGAATTCGAGGAAGGTTGCACATGGCACACTTGTATAAAAAATAGAATAGTACGATACACGCGAGCAGTTAGGACCACCTTCTCCCTTGCAATGTCCATAGGTAAAAAGCCCATTGCCCCAATTTTAGAGATCTATAATCGTAAATGTATACCGATTTTAACGTATGGCATGGGTATCTGGGGATGTGCACGTTATACAGACCGAGGAGAATAGATTTTGTTGTAGAGTTTTAAGAGTTCCCCCCTCATCGCTGCATTTTTCTCTTCATTTGGAGCTAGGTCTTGATTATGTACACGATACTATAAATGCAGCACCTGTAGCTACTTGGTGTTCCATTTGGGCAAACGAAGAAGCAGAATTAAACTGGGCAATTATTAGAGAGGTCTTTCTATTCCTTGGCTACAATATATCAAAACTTGCCTCATTGAACTTGGTTGTGTCTCTCTGTTTGAGCACCCAGAATCAATTGGCAAAGGGGACCGACAGAGGGTGTTGGATAGCTTCCAGAAGCATAAAGAATCCTCTAGGGAATTGTTTGAAGTGTCCAAACCCACTGACAGAGATTATTGCCTTATTCAAGAACCCTCCATTATTGGCCCATATCTTTTATATGTAAATAACGTCCACAAAAGGAATTTACTGACGAGATTTAGGCTGGGGTCTTTTCGCTGGTTGATATGCTTCCCCTTGGGCCAGTATTCTTTCGAAACTATTACTACTTGCCCTTGCGATGAACTTTTGAGTCAAACTATTTTACATTTTGTCTTTTTTTGCCAATTTTATCTTCCATATTCTAGGTAATTTTTATTACCACTTTTGCGCAGGCATAGGTTTTCCAAATGTAAAGCGGCTTTGTATTTTTTACAGCAACTTAATGACTGTGACGTTTGCTTCGCTGTTGCGAGCTTTCTGAAGTGCACTTTAGCAAGAGAAGGAGCATGTTGTTTTAATATTAATGTACTTGAACAGCTCCTGTATTTACTGTATTTGTATTGCTGCTCTAATGTTTATTGTTGCTGCTAACTCTTTTATAAGACTGATTTTAATATTTTAATGTTACTGGTTTATATTTGCTGCTATCCAGTTCATCTGCACTGCCACTTTAGCTCTGATCAAACCATTGTTTTTGTCTGCACTGTGATTGTAAATTTTTAAATGAGTTTGGATTTTAATGTTGTTTGTTATTTTGTGTACCTTTTATGACCTGTCTTCAAAAGGTCGAATAAAGAAAGAAAGAAAGAGAAATAGCTAAGTCGGAAGTCACATTTTCAGGTGTATACAGGGACTTTTAATATTGAGCGAATTCATCCAAAATCTCTGAGTCCAAATAGCTCGGTATTTGATTTGCATCAATAATAGAGTCAATATTAAATTTGTTGTTCTTAACCTTAAGGTAATTCACCAGCAATTTGCCTACCTTATTCTGACCACCATGAAATTTTGCACTAGACTTTAACAAGAGCAAAGAGGCATTTTCTGTGGATTCTTTGTTAAACTGAAGTTCAGCACAAATAAGTTCAGAAAGACAATCTTTTGATTTGGAAGTATAAAAGGAATGTTCCAGTCTCTTTATCTGGGCTAAAAGGTCAGATATATAAGCACGTGATGCTTTTCGCTTCTTAGCAACGTATGAGATAATAAAATCACGTGCTGTTGCTTTAAAAGCATCCCAGATAATATGGAAGGGCAGGTCATCTGTTAGGTTAAAATGAAAATAATCTTGAAAAAACAATTCCAAAGAAGAGGTAAAATTAGGATCTAGGAGGAGTGAATTGTTAAAACGGCATCTGCAGGGAGCACGGGAACATAGAGAGAAGTCTAATTGAAGAGAAACAGGGGCATGATCCGAAATTAAAATTGATCCAATGTCTGCAGAACACAGAAACTGTGAGATATTGTGTGACACAAAAAAGTAATCAATTGGGGATTGGGTTTGGTGGACAGGAGAGAAGTAAGTATATTCTCTTAGGATAGGGTTACAAAGACGCCAGGCGTCTACAAGCTTCCATTGCTGAATAGTTTGGACAAAAAGCTTGTGGGTGTTGTTTGGTACAAAAGTAACCTTGGAATTACGATCTATAAAAGGATCAATTACCTAGTTACATTCACCGGCTAGGATAACATTTTCATCAGGGTATTTAGCAAGGGTCTGATTTAGATCAGACCAAAAATGGGAGTTGTTGATCGTGGGGGCATAAATATTTAACAAAGAGACTGGAACACCCCCATTTGACAGTTTAGTGTACAACCATCTTCTAACATCATCAGAATTTTGGGAAATCAGCTTAGCACACAACGATTTGTGGCACAGCGTGATAACTCCATTCCTTTTACCATCACCAGGGGAAAAGAATATATATCACCTACCCATCCTCTTCTACATTTTAGAGACTCCTGCTCTGTAAGGTGAAATTCCTGAATCATAGCTATATTAGCACCCAGATGCGCGAAATGGGATAAAACACATTGTCTTTTAATGGGGGAGTTTAAACCTCTGACATTCCAAGAAACGATTTTAAGAGATATAATCAACTTTTGAAAAGTAAAAATTGTAACAATTCATACCAAACAAGGAAAAAAGACATTGTAGACCTTATCATGACATATGTATACCGAAAAATCGTAAGTCAAAGATAAACAAGAATTTGATGTGAGAAAGAGAGAGAGAGAGATGGGGACAGAAATAAAATGCTAAGAAATAGAGGCAGCAAGAAAGAGGGATAAGTCCATAAAGTAGAAAATAGTACGATGTTGACAAAAAAAAGAAAGCGAGCAAAACATACCTATGAGAAGTAAAATCCAAGGAAAGGTTGGAGGGGGATGCGGCCACATGCAACAGATGGTACGTCGGGGATCCATGGGGAGAGTATGAGAGGAGCACCGGACATATTACAAAATACGGGGAAGACCACAAACACAAATAATATACCTATAAGGAAACAAATAAAGATTAATAATCAATATTAACTATACTAGCAACTATAAAACGTAAAGGAGACAAAGGTTCCTGAACATTATATAGAGATAACAAAGGCTTGAACATATTGTTATCAACACTTAAGTAATACTCAAAACTCAGAGTTAAGGATTTCTGAAGGAAAGAAGATAACATGAAAAGAACTCCACTCAAGGAGCAAAAGAGGGTCCTGAGGTATCCATATTTTCGATCTTGCACGCATTAATAAAACTCTTTAATTTAACCGGATCCTCGTATGAAGTAGTCTTATTTTTATATGTAACTTTAAATTGGCATGGATGTAGCAGGCCAAAACGAGCGCCTAGTAGACGAAGGTCAGGTCTCAGGTTGAGGAATTCCTTGCGTCTGTCAGAAGTAGATTTAGCATAGTCCTGGGAGAAGAACAGAGGGTTACCTGACCAAGAAATGTGTTTCAAAGACTTAACAGCAGCAAGAACTTTGAGATGGTCAGTGTATTCAAGAAAATACATAATGACTCCTCTTGGTTTGCGTGCATGAGAGACATATGTTGACTGATGTCCCAGTCTATGAGCCCTTTGAATATTAAGATGGGAGTCCTCAGACATATATAAAAGCTTGAGAAGGAAGGACTTAAAAAAGATAACAGGATCAGAGCCTTCCGACCCTTCGGGCAAACCATAAAGGCATAGATTGTTCCTTCTACTTCTATTTTTCATATTTTCGACTTGTTGATGGAGAGAAGAGACCTGGGTCTGAAGAGATTGAATCTTGCCTACAGCAGAGACAAGGGAAGTAATGCTCTGCTCCGCTGTAATCAGCGTTTCGTCCATTTGGGACCACTTATCAGTGAGAAGCTGCAATTTAGAGTTAGTTTCCTCCATAAAAGACCTTAAGGCACGTATCTACTCCAGTAAGAGCTCCATTGAAACAGGTGAAGCAGACTTTGGAGGAGCGGGAGGGTCCTTCTTTAGGCGTTTAGTGGTAGCCTTCCCAGTAGTCGATAGGGCAGGGTTGCTGTTAGATCCAGATGAAGAGCTACCTTTGTGTAGAGCGACCAAGAAGTTCTCCATTTTTTAAAGGTTTGAAAAAGAGTGGAATTCTTAATAAACTTATGAGCGGAGGATGGGAGTGGGTTGTTTGCCCGTCTCAGACGTCCCATATATGTACTGGAGTATGGGATAACAATTATAAAACCAATATGTCATCAGAAACCAGCACTTCAGCACAAAAGGGAAATTCCGCACCTCAAATGTATATTTGAAAAGCTGAGTAAAAGATCTTCATATAAGCCAAAGTCACAAAGAAAAGAAAAATTCCACCTCATCAACAAGGACGAGAGGTGAATTCATCATGAAACAAGCAAACAGCAATGTTTAGTAGAAAAACGCCCATAAAATAGGAGCAAGCCGTGTTGAAAAGCTGTCACTAAGTGTGGGCATTGAAAAAAAATGAAGAATCTGCTGCTGTCGAAAGAAAACTCACTCAGCCATGACAGGAATCCTTGTATGCGCCTAACCGCAAATTATGTAAAATGGTGTCCGGCTCGCTGAGGAGATCCGAGCCGTCATTTGAAGAGGAGCTTCGCGGTCGAAATGAAGGTCGGCGAATACCAGAAAACGTTGTCGGGTCTCACTGCATCTCCGGACAACCCCGCTGGGCAAGGAAAAGTCGCAGGGAGGGCTGTGAAAGCGCTCACAGTCGTACCGGGTCCCGGAGGTCTACCCGGACGCCGCCATCCGCCGTGGGCTCCAAGCCACGCCCCCCCAAGAAAGTGCTGCCATAATAGCGTTCCTTTCACCACTGTTTGTGAAGTTGTCTTGGGGTCTCTATGCACAGATGCCACAGCGTCTGCTTGTGTCAAAGCCAGCAAGGCAACATTATCCATCGACAGACATAAGTGCCCCTAAACACACACCCTGTTACTTTTGGGTGAGTCTTAGCAAAGAAAGGGCAGGTTTTCTGAGCAATCGATTGTCGCACTCAGAATATGACGCTACTTACCACAGCACAGGTCTCCTTTAAAGGTCCTATGATTTATTTGCATTCAATTCATTATGGCCATAAATTACATAATAGTCTTCAACTCAACTACAATTATCGAATGAGACAAAGTCTATAGGGTTGCTGCTCCAGTTCTGGGCTCTCCTTTCGCAAATCAAATGCATTCTGGTAGTTGTTGTCCTGGTTGGCTTCAGTGGGCACAATTTCTCTAACACACTTGAGAACACGATGTGCCTCTCTTTAAAGTGTCATTGGTGTGATGTGCGCTTTGCCACGTGGCATAGATGGATGGACTGAGACCCTCGGGGGGGCAGAGGGGTCCTGGGGCTCAGGGTTTCTAAGGCCGGCCAGGGAGGCTGCCTCGAGCCTTTCACACTCATTGAAGCCAGTCCAAGGCTCTGGGAACGTAGCCCCGTGATAATCACCAGTTAAAAGCACACTAGGCAGGCTTGTGCTCAGTCCCAGGCGGCAGATGAAGGTCAGTGCGAGGGAGGCCTGGCTTTCCTTTATTAAACCTAAATGCTTGTTTTTACAGGGGTTTAAGCCACTGAGCCATCTTCCCAGTTGTTACCACACACTGCCTAGAAGAGCTTTTAACAAAAAAAAATGAGTGAAAATGAAAGTGGCATTTACCCTCTTTAAAGGGAACTTACAACAGTCAGCAAGAGACCTAGAGGCATGTTATTATTAAACAGCTAAAGGCTAAAAAACATATCTCTATTGTTGCCAGAAATAAAAGCTCAGTGATGAAACAAGTACATGATCATAACCATCGACACTGGAAATTTAAACCATATTCTGGACTGATCAATAATTCAGAGCAAAAACAGTATTTCATGGAAACTAAAGCGCTTTAAATAAAAATAAATACAAATGAAAATAAAAATGTTTGGAAATCAAAGGAGTGATTGGATCTTTCAAGACAGCTATAGTAAAGCAGAATAGTGGCATGAAAAAAGTCATGCCGACAGGATGGCTTGGTGTTCCAGGCACTTCCACAAAGTCCTGCTTGCTGCTCTGACATATGTTTGTTATGATAGCCTTTGACGACATGGGAATGATTAAGAGCAGGTGTCCTTGTGCGTCAACACCACAACTAACTGCAGAAAACGTATGTATGTGACGGTTTTCAACTTCATGTTTCAGCCCTTTCCCTACTTGGGGTCTGCTGCAGTACAGAGATTATTGACTTGTGGTTTTGACATAACTCATGCACGTGCCTGTGCATATATTTTTATTATTAGCTTGGGTCATGTACCCCTGCTGCTAAGAATATAAAATACCAGGTCCTAGCACATTTCATGCAGGCAAACGAGCCAGAGGGAGGAAACTGAAGATGGTGCATTACTTTGCGCCAGTGAGGCATCTGTCTTCTCTGAGACAAGATAGGCAAGATGCATTTGAACAATTTAGGCACATGAGGATGTGGCCATACTTCAGTGGAGGTAGATATCGTGGGATAAGATGTGAAGGGTAGATCCAAGAGAGGGACAGAGATGTTCTTTACAGAACCTGTAGTACATGACTGGAACCCCTAGCAACTCCTGCCTTTTAAGTAATGGGTTGTAAGGCAGAAAGATCATCCAATGAGGCACTGTGGCATACAAAGAACAGTGAGGTGAATTCTAAGAGTGCACTAGAGAATAAGCAAGTGGGAAGCTTTGGTGGAATACCATACAAAATGCCAAATTTAGTGAGCACTGGTAAAGGATGTCTCTTACTTTGCAATTCGGTGAAAAGTGCACTTTTTAGCGTTATCCGCTATAGAATATTGTCCAAAAAAAAGTTCAGAAAACTGGCTGAATCAGTGTTTAACATATTTTGCAGACACTCAGAGAGAACCCTTTGAAGGAATGGCAAATCTGTGCTTACTTGTTTCCCAGAGAACCAACAGCAGAAGGTTATTAGTGACTGTGTTCCAAGTATTGCTAATCCTTTAATTTTAAAACAGATAATTATAGAATCGGAAAGGTGGGTCAGAGTAGTATCTTCACGACTGCGGAGTCTACCCACATAAAAAGATAAAACATTCCTATATTTTTATGTGCGCAGACTCCACAGATGTATGGATACTACTCGTAAAATACCTTTGTGAATAGCAAAAATCATAAACATACACAAAAGTATAAGTTGACTTTTGTGAATCAGGCTTGGGGTGTCTTTTTAAAACTTGCCTTACAAGCACATAAACAGTTTTTGAAGTTTGAGTGTTTACAAACGTGAGCCCTCACAGTGAAAGCGCTAGTTTCTCTTTTAAAATGGATCCACATTAGGAATTGCTCAGATCTTATGTATTATCTTAAGTAGCAACTCCATAAGGTCTAAACAACCTTCTAATATTGGCCACAAAAATCCACGTTGATGGTTAATCCACTGTATCCCGAATTTCACTGGCCTGCCCTGTTCCTAATGTATTCATATTCATGGCTTCTGCTTAAGTCGATAACACAGTATTCATCAAAGATGTTAATGTTTATTTTCTGAATTAGATTAAAGCTCTCCAGAGCAGTTTATGCAAAGCACTGATGAGGTCTGCAAAAGAACTCAAAAACCAAGGTGGCTTTGCTTATATACTAAGTAGAACATCCACTTAACCGGCAATTTACACTGGTGAAGAAGAGCATCCTCAGGGAAGCAAGCCGCCATTGGCAAAGGAACCTCCACTGTGGCAATCAGAGGAATAAAATCACAAAAGCAGGTCCAGGCAGGAAGTGGCTTCTGAATCTACTCCTTTGCTAAATGGAGATCCACGCATTGTGCAACACTAATACTGCTACTTAAACCTCTTAAAAATGGCATAAGTAAGGTATGAAGAGCTTCATATAAATAGGTTGTTATGAAGGGATTTCACAAAGCTTGCCTCATGGAAATACATGCCCACAACACTCAATAACTAAAGCAGAAGGGACTGTAGTGTCACTCCAGTAACATAACTGGAGTGCAGGACTGTTTGATAAGCTAAGGTGAATAGGGGTTTTGTATGACAACCCCTTCTGAATGTGCCAATATAGTTTGACCCCGGGACTACGAAGGTCTAGGTAATAAATGTGGGGATTGGCTAGGCATGGTCAGGAGAGACGTTACAGCTATTAGCCTGCGGCAGGAGCGCCCATCTGTGTGCTGCCATGCACAGTGAGTGCACCCCCTGCTGGCTCTCCTTCGCGCATGGAGCTGTCTCCACTTGCTCCACGCCCAAACGTCTCCATCACACGTCCCCGCTGCCGGCCTGCATCTCTATCTCTCTCTCCTCAGGGAAGTGCCAGCACTGTTGTGCAGTCACTCCCCTGTGGCACGCCTGATTTGGTCACCAGCCTCCATGAGGGAGACATGAAAAAAAAGAGAATAAAACACAGTAAGGAGTGGCGTGGTTTCTAAGATGGCGTAGCGGCGCGGAGCTCCGGCGGACCGGGGAACCTCCATGTAATTTGAGACCGCTTCCAGCGCTCGCCGAGGGACGAGATTTGAAGCATCTCTCCCTCTTTGTGTGGTGAGTCGCTGGGGGCGTTTTTATATCCACGCTGCAGCACTTCCAGTGCTGAAATATCATCGAGGGATTTCCCCTGATTTTGAGGCGGCTGCCGCCATTTTGAAGTACCGAGAAGCTTTTCCTTCTCAGATATAGCAGCCCTTCTTGAAATTTTACGCGCTTATATATTTAAAGGCATCCTCTTTCAGAATGTCTGAAGCCTTTTTCCAGCGCTTTAATTTTTTCTCTGCTTGTTTGCAATTGGAACATTTATCTTAGGGAAAACAAGCATGTTTACTTTGTTTTTTGTGCTCTTATCCCTCAGGATATTTCATTACTGTGGAGAAATGTATTTATTATGAATTGGAGTGCTTAAGTATCCTCATTTTGTGAACATTACTATATTCTGTCTGCGCTTATAGTATTTCTTGATTAAGGAGGTAGACCCTGCGATTTTCTGATATATACCGGTGTGCTCTGCTCTTATAGAGTTGAAACCTTCTTCTCCTCACAGTGTACCGGACTCTGCTGTACTGCTTTTGAAGGTTCAAATTACGCACTGTTTACAAGACTCTCTTTTTCTTTTTTATGGGGAGATTAAGGAATCTTAAACTCTCTACTTCCTCTGCGCAATCGGACTCAGACTCTACTCACAACGAAATGGAGGACATTTCTCCATCCCTAAAACTCAACTTCCAAGCAAAATATCTGTGATTTCCACCAAGCGACTGAAAAAAGATACACCGTCTCCAGTGAGCTCTTCCTCAGCCTCCATGGATGTTATTCTTGAGGAAATTCATGCTTTGAAACCCTTCATAGAGGAAACTGATAAAACTCTGCAACATCTGGATGACAAGTGGTCTTCATTAGAATTGCGTGTACTCGTTGTGGAACAAAAAAACAGATTCTCTTCAATCCTCTTGATCGTGCATCTCATTTCTAGAGTCTGAAATATCTCTCCTCAAAAAGCACACTGAAGATTTAGAAAATCGAAATAGTAGAAATAACCTCCGAATTTATGGTCTACCCGAAAATATCGAGGGTTCCAATCCAACCGTCTGTTTTCAGTCATTTTTGCCTAAGCTCCACTTAATATTCAAAGGGCTCATAGACTTGGTCCCAAGTTATCCGCTAAACCGCGTGGAGTAATCATGTTTTTCCTGCAATATACTGACCTTCTACAAATCCTATCTGCTGTCAAATCCCAAAGACAATTTTTTTGGGAAGGTCATCGTCTATTTTTCTTTCAAGATGTGGCTAAAGTTACTGCAGATCGCCGAAAAAGTTCCTTGATCTCCGACCTCAGGTGCGTTCCATCAATGCCAGATTTGGATTAATCCATCCCTGTCTTTTCAAGGTCCCCTATAAGGAAAAGACTACCACTTTTGAGGAGCCAGCTGCTTTGCAGGAGTTCCTACGTCAACATGGAGCTGATGTCATGGATACTTCAAAATCTACTTGATTTATTATTTTGCTTCACCCTGTCTGGTTATTCTCTTGTATATGTAACTCCCTGAATGTTGTTCCGCTTGTGATTAATTTTTGTTATACTCATACATTCAGTCTTTTTATCTATTCTCTCTCTTATCCCTCTTTCTTAGGGTAATATCTTTTTCATAATGTTTTCTTTCCTCTTTATACAGGTGTATTCTTCCCGTTATCCGTTTCCCCTATGGGCTCCTTTCTATGTTGACATCCTTATCCGTGGTTTCCCTGAGGTTCGGTGGAGATCCAGTGCTGTCGTCATCGTCTTCTGGCATTGCCATCCCCCATTGCGTCTTGTGTTTGTAGGTATGTTCTTCAGTCGTCATTTGTATGTCTTGTACTGTCTTTTCGTTCTCTGTTTTATTTTTCTCTTTTTGGTATTCTCTTCTATGGTTTTTTCTCATTTTCTTTTTTATTTTATTCACTTTACCTCTTTCTCCTTTATGCTTTCTTTCATAAATCAAACACTTCATTTCTTTCACTTTTCATCCCTATACCTATTATATTCTAATTTTATTCTCACTCTTGTAAGCATATTGTTTGTTCATGCTTTTACCATTAAGTTGCATTTCGAGTTACTACCTGGAATATTAAAGGACTAAGTAATCCTATTAAAAGGCAACGGTTGCTTTCTCATCTAGCGAAGTTAAAAACTGACATTGCTTTACTTCAAGAATCTCATATTTCTGAAGATGAAGCTTCCAAGCTGAAGAAACATTGGGTGGGTCATGTGTTTAATTCTCCAGCTTTAGGTAACAAAAACAGGGTTTTGATCTTATGTCTTAAAAAATTACATATCTCCCTTGTTAAACAGGAATCTGATACTGAGGGTCGCTGTGTTATTGTTAAGCTTCTCATAGATAAGATTCCTTTAGTTATTTTTAATGTATATGGCCCCATTTCGGTTGATAAAGTTTTCTGGACTAATGTTTCTGACAAGTTGCTCTTATATGATGATGATTATATTATATTTGGTGGTGACTGTAACCAAGTCCACGATCCAATATTAGATAGACACTCTAGAGTTAAATTTGTTCCCTCTAAAATGCATTCACAATTCACATCCACAATACGTCGCAAATCGTTGGTTGATATTTGGCGACTTTGCAACCCTGAACTTCGAGAGTATAGTTTTTATTCAGCCTCACATCACTCACAATCTCGTATTGATTATCTTTTCCTGAGTAAATCTTTGGCCCAACATGTCATTCAATCTGAAATTGGATCAATTTTAATTTCAGATCACGCTCCTGTACATGTAGATATAGTACTTATCCCTTTTTCTCCCCACCCTGGAAGATGGCGCTTTATTAATTCCCTACTTTTGGATCCTAATTTCTGCCAACAATTCAATTTCTTTGCCTCTGAATTTTTTACTATTAACTCAACCCGAGAGTCTCCTTTTGTTATGATATGGGATTCCTTTAACCCCTTCGCTGCGTTCGTCGGCCAACGGCCGTCGCGAGCACTACCTCGGTAATGCTGCGCACGTCCGTTGGCCGACGCGGCCCTGCCCGTTTAATAGAACGTTCCGCACTGGCGCGGAACGTTCGAAGCAGCAAAGTGGTTAAAGCTGCCGCCAGAGGTTTTATTATAAATTTTGTATTGCATAAGAAAAAGTCCCTAGAGACCCAATCCACTCAACTGCTTAATAAAATTAAACAGTTAGAATATGCTTACTATCAATCTAATAATGAGTCTTCCTTGAGGAATCTTATTGACACTAAACTTACTTTTAATAGATTATCTACAGATGCTGCCTCCAATTACCTATTGAAAAGTAGTTCTCGCTATTATGGGGGTCAAAATAAAATGGGGAAATTACTGGCTAATAATTTAAAAGTAAGAAAAGAAAGAACTAGAATAGAATCTTTACAGGGCCCTACAGGTTCTTCTATTTTTAAAGATAATGATATTTTAAAGGAATTTGTTTTATTCTATAAGGAGTTATATTCACCTGAATCTCTACCAGAACAGTCTGATCTTTCTACTTATTTTCAATCCATTGCTTCTCCTCCCTCTCAACACCTTGTACTTGATTCCCTGGGAATAGATATTTCTTTAGCGGAAATTTCCCATGCTGTTTCAGTGATACGTCGTGGGAAAGCACCCGGACCAGATGGTTTTACTATTGAGTTTTATGATAATTTTGCAAAACTCCTTTTACCTAATCTATTATTCTTATTTAAATCTTTCTCTGATAACGGTTCATCTCAGGGCACGTTTCAGGAAGCCTTGATCTGTTTAATCCCAAAGGAAGATAAAGATCACTCTCTTTTTAAGAACTATCGGCCTATCTCCCTAGTTAATACTGACTATAAGATCTTTGCAAAGATTTTGGCACTTGGTATTCATCCCGTTCTACCTAATCTGATTGGCCCTGAACAATCTGGATTCGTTAAGGGAAGATTAGCCTCTGACAATTCTCGGGTCTTCTTTAATATCCTAAGCAAAGCCTCATCCTTAGATTACCCTATTGCCGCTATCGCTTTGGATGCAGAAAAGGCCTTTGATAGGATTGGATGGGATTTTATGTTTCATGCATTAAAATGGGCAGGCTTTCCTCCTAAATTGATTGCTTTGATCTCTTTGTTATACTCAGGTCCCAGAGCCTCAATATTTGTCAACGGTAAAACTTCAGATTACTTCCCATTGCTTAGAGGAGTACGACAAGGTTGCCCCTTATCACCTCTGTTATTTGTCATAGCGTTAGAACCCTTTTTAACCAAAATTAGACAAGATGATCATATTTCAGGATTTCAATTTGGTTCACATCAGGTCAAAATGTCAGTATACGCTGATGACATTCTTTTATATTGTTCTAATCTTGAAACCTCTCTTCCCCCTTTTCTTCAACAATTAGCCTCCTTTTCTCAGCTTTCAGGGTACCGTCTTAATACTGACAAATGTGAAGTCTTACCATTAAATGTTTTATGTCAAAAACATCTCTTTGTTCATTCTGGTTTTTCATGGCAACCATCTAAAATAAAATATTTGGGCTTGTGGTTCGCCCCGTTAATTCCTGAAACACTAAAGTTAAACTTTGATTATATCACCAAAAAATTAAATGACACTATTACACGTTGGCACCCCTTTTTCTCTCTTGGTGGGGTCGATTGGACTCGATTAAAATGATGCTCTCTCCTCTTATATTGTATATTATCTCCATGATTCCAGTACACATTCCTGGGTATTACTTTAAGAAAATTGATTCTATCTTGATAAAATTTCTATGGAAAGGCAAACCCCCTTGTATAGCTTTGTCCTCCTTAAAAAAGGATAGACATAATGGTGGTCTTAAGCTCCCTGATTTTAAGACTTATCATTCCGCTTTTTCCCTAAAACAAGCTGCTCGTTGGCTCTCTATGGAACTCCCTGTATATCCTCCATTATGGATAAAAATAGAGAAATTTCTTATTACCCCTTTCGACTTTCAGGAAGTCCTTGCTTTTACTTTTAATATTTCATCCTTACGTTCTCCCGTCATTTCCCACTCCCGTAAACTCTTAGTTCCTCTCTTACCATCATCATATCCCTCAACTATCTCCTACCAACAACAACCCATTTGGCATAATAAATCATTACGAATCCATAATCGCTCTATATATTGGAAGTCCTGGCGTTCTAAGGGCTTACATTGGATATCTCAACTTCTACTTGATGATCAACCTCTTTCTTTTTCTGATCTTCAAACTAAATTTTCTTTACCGGCGTCCTTTAGATTGCAATATAATATTTTATTTCCCTCCCTCAATCAATATCTTCTTACTTTACCAAGAATTTCTAACCTTCCTGCAAATTGCAAAAACCTATCTCCAATATTAGACACTTCCCCCTCTGCATCTACGCTATACACATTTTTACAACTGCCCCCAGACAGACTCAAATCTAAGATTGAATTGGCTTGGGAAAAAGATTTATCACAAAGTTGGGCAATCACTACATGGGACAAATTATGGTCTAAGCTTCACAAATCATCTCGAGCTGCGAATACCACACAAACCCTTTACTTCATTTATCAACGAGTGCTATTTTCTCCAGTGACTCTAGCATCTTTTTCATCAGATGTGTCCTGTACTTGTTGGTCCTGCCCCTGTCCTTTGGCCGACTTAAAACACATGTTGTTTGAGTGTCCCCCTATCCGCCAATTCTGGCAGTTGGTTTGGTCCCAAATTTAGATAATTTTCAAAGTTCAGGTCCCTTTTTCCTTAACAAATATATTCTTAGGCACCCTATCACCCCAATGGCCTCAGTCATCTCTGAATTTTAAACTTTTAGATTTATTGTTAGCTATTGCTTTTCATTTAATAACCTCGAATTGGAAGCAGGCAGATGAAGTCACATTCACGTCCTGGTGGAACGCTGTCTGTTTTCACCACCGACTAGACACTAATTATGTTTCTCCTGTATCTCTAGCAATTAAAAGAGATATTTATTGGCTTCCCTTAACCACATATTTATCTTTGTCTGCCACCTCTAATGTTAAAATTACGAATGTATCAGATGATGTACGAAAACCACCTTAAACTTCTCCCTTTGCCTCTCTATTCCTATATGATTAGAAGGTTTTTATACCCTTATGTTTATATCACGTTATTCAATCTTAGTTACTGTTATGCTTACAATGTTAAATTATTTATTTCTTATGTCTGTTTATTCTTAATTGCTATATATCAATCACATAATGTTCCCCTTCCCTTACCCTCTCCCTTTACTGTTTTTACTGTGTATATTTCTTTTGTATACAGCATGATAGTCCTATCCTTATATATTCTTGCTTACCTTCCAGAATGCTTATGTTAAATAGGATTTGTTCTATTAATTTTTATTGCTGTTCTTTTTCTTGTTATTCTTTAATAAACTCACACTTAAAAATAAAAAAACACAGTAAGGAAAGAATACTCCAAACACCAACAGAGATTTGCCCAGCAAAGGATTTATTACAAAAATAAAAGACAATAAATCAATCACAGAACTACACTGGCTGCATTGACTGCTGCTAGCATATAGTGTGTCCCTTCCAGCCCCTCTCTCCACCACAACAGACAGTACAACAGGCCTTCTGGACTCAGCACTTCTGGCAACAATTGCACTTTGGCGGTTTTCACAAAGACATGAGCCATGGCAAACATACCATACATTGAGCAATTCACTATTGAAGGTGCCCATCAGCCCAAGTGCCCTGATGGAAGGATTGGGTAATAAGAGTACTGCTGTTCTTTGAAGCCATCAAGGTAGAGCATGTACAGAAAAGAGCCATGTTCCTACACTTAGGTGGCAAGGAAATTCACAGAATCTCCAAGACCCTTACAGAAGACGTGTCTAAAACACACCTTACCCTCATCGCGGCTCTGAATGCCTACTTCTAACCGATGGCTAACAAAGATTAAGAATATTTTGACAAGCCAGGCAACAGGCAGAAGAATCTATCGACACGATTAAAGGGGTTGGCCAGCACATGCGGGTTCGCTGATGAAAACAAAGAACTACGTGGTCAAATAGTTTAAGGGTGTGCATCAGCGAAGCTCCATAAATACATTCTAGAAGAATCTGGAAGATCTCTGGCAGGCATCTTAACAATGGGCCGAACAAAAGAACTCTCGAAAGCCTGCGCTTCCCACATGGAAGCTGTTTTGAAAAAAACACTGAAAGTGGAACCAGTCAACTTCGACACCCAGCACTAGTAGACCCAGAAAAGTTTGCATGACCCCCAGAACGTGTGGCTACTGCGGAGGACTAGCTCCACGACTGACAGAATGCCGGGCGAGGGGATAGAAATGCGCAGGTTGTGATAAACGTAACCATTTCATGAAAGTGTGTCGTTCAGGGAAATGGCATGCACCGGGCACCCCGCACCATGGTGAATGCTGTACCAGAGGTACAAGAGAGAAGCAGTGATATGGAGGACGATGACAATGAAGAACACACCATCCACTTCATCTTCACTGTTGGCACAGCATCTCAAGGCACCTGTCAGCTTCCACAGTGCCAAATATTCATCAGAAATCATCCAACAACAGCAGTAGTGGACACAGGGGTGTCCATCAACATAATGTCCTACGAAGCATTCCATGCCATGCAACCACCCCCACGTTTACACCAACCAATGGTCAAAGTATTCGCCTACAGCCAAGACAAGCTACTGGACGTAAAAGGGAAATTCCAAACGACGATTGCATATGGATCTCAATCAGTAGATACGCAGATATATGTTGCTGAAGAAGGTCACAGCATGCTACTAGGATGTAGATCATCAGAAGCCCTTGGCATCATAAGTTTTGCATTTGGAGTATACCAAGAAGCCATAACTCACATCCTTGATGAATTCCCAACAGTGTTTGAAGGCATCGGATGCCTGTGAGACAAATCTGTGCAGACAAATCTGTGCAGTCCATAGCCCTACGTCACCGACGTATTACTTTTCATCTGAGGCCTCAAGTTCAAAAAGAGCTAGACAAACTCGAGGCGCTGGCATAATGGAGAGAGTGACAGGGCCCACTTCATGGGTGCCTCCAATTGTAGTGGCCAGGAAGCCCAAACAACCTGGTGAGGTCCTGATATGTGTAGACATGTGCCTACCCAATGTTGCCATCAATAGAGAGCAACATCTAACGCCAACAACAGATGACCTGATTGGAGAACTCAGTGGGGCCTGCTGGTTCTCCAACTGGGCTTGTGCTCTGGCTAGCACCAGCTTTTTCTTGCAGAGGAATCCCGCTACAGCACGCCTTTCTCTACTCATGTAGGGCTGCGGCGTTACAAGCGACTGAACTTTGGAATAACGGGCTCCGCCGAGGTATTCCAAAATGTCATATATAAATTCCTAGTCGACCTACTGGGAGTTGTAAACGTCAGCGATGACATCTTGATACTTGTCAAGACCATTCCAGAACACAACATGAGGTTAAAGAAAGTGCTTCAAAGGATTCAGGATTCTGTTCTCACCCTGCACTGCAGTAAGTGTGAATTCCTGAAATGAAAACTGCACTTCTTTGGGTATGTATTCTCGTCAGAAGGATAAGCCCCTGAACCTCAAATGGTATGGAATATCAAAGGAGCATTTTCTACAACTACAGTGACTGAAATACCCAGTTTTATTTAGGCGTGGTCAATTATTGCGGTTGCTTCATCAAGGACCTTACAACGCTCACACAATCACTTAGATACCTCATCAAATCCATAGTCTCATGGTCATGGGGCCTTGAACAAGAACAAGCTTTTCAAGCTACTAAAGAAGCCTTATCAGCTGACATGACACTGATCTATTTTGACTCTTGGAGGGAGACTACAATAGCAGTAGACGCAGGCCCAAAAGGTCTAGGTGCTGTGCAGATGCAATGTCAAGAGGGAGAAGACTGGACCCCAGTGGCGTTTGCAAGTCGATCTCTCACAATGATGGAGCAGAGATATTCTCAGATTGAAAAGGACGCAATCGCCATACACTGGGCGTGTCGCCACTTTCATCTATACATATATGGCATTCCATTTACAGTGTATCAACAAAAGAGAAAAGGGGGGGACCAGGAGCCAGTTGTGGTCCAGTGTCCGTGCTCCTAACGCGAAAGTCTAATCAAAACAAAGGGGACACTGTTCCGGAAGAGGGGTGCAACGCGTCACCCACTCACTCAGAAGAAGAAAAGAGACAGTCTGCAGGCAGGCGTACGGACTGGGTAGGTGCGATTGAGCCGGCACCCGAGTAAACTCCCGGTAAGGTGCGGGCGTCCTGCACTCCTTAGCCTATGGAGCAACTCTCCCCATATTTATAGGTGGTGTTCAGGAAGCGGTCACAACTTTTGAGTGTGCAGCCATACTGTAGGGTACACAGTTCTTTGGCCCGTCCTGACACCCTCAGAGGGTATTAACCCTTCCACTTCTCACGTGCACATCACCTCACTTTGTTTGTTTCGGTCCTGAAGAAGCGCCATGGATCCTTGAGACCACATAGGAGCGAAACATGTCGACCTTTTAACCTTGCAGTTACCTGGGCACATCGAGCCTATTGGGGTAACACATAACCTACGGGTTTTTTACTCTGCCAAGGGTACCGTCACAATAAATATTTTTCTGGTAACCCTTAGACAGTTTTAGCTTACGTTGCACGCACTTTATCACCCTCCACATAGGACCCAACCCACATGCATCTGACGGCAGTTCTCTAAAAAGATCTCCGCTAAAGTGACCCTTCGGGGGACCGGTGGGGCATTGCAGCGCCGGCCCGACGAGGAGCAAACGCCCGATGATGAAGCATGACATCCTTCGGGGTGTGTGAGGGCAACAAGAGGTAAGACTTGTTCTTCCCTCTCACTAGTGGTTCCTAATTACCTAGGATACTCTTCACCTCCTGTTTCTCTGTCTCTTTTCTTCTTCTGAGTGAGTGGGTGACGCGTTGCACCCCCATTCCATTTACAGTCACAACTGACCACAAACCCCTTATAACACCATTCAACGGAACCGCCTCAAAACCGTCGCCGCAAATTGAAAAATGGACGCTACAACTTTAGGAGGATAACTGTAAAGTAGAATATCATCCTGGGTCCCACAACCCCACTGACTACCTGTCATGGCACCCTTGTTCTGCAACACTAGAAGAAGAGGCGGATGAAACAGAAGAGTACGTGAGGTACGTGCCTGATCGATCTTGCCCCCTTCTGCTCTCCATGGAAGTCATGCGTCAAGCCGTGCCTGATCATCATGGAAAGTCTCTATCATGTTCTCCAGGAACTGAGCACTGACACGGATGGCTACTTCCTGAGCGGGCATTGATTAGTCATTCCCACCAGCCTCACCGACCGGTTAGTTCAGCTTGCCCATGTTGGACACCAGGGTATCGTTAAGACCAAGAGTCAGTTACAAACCAAGGTGTGGTTTCACTTGATGGATGAACAGGTCAAAGCAAGGATATGGTCGTGCACCTGGTGTCAAGCGTCAGGCGAAGACAATCCACCGGCTCCGGTGATGGCGGAAGTAGGACCCCAACAGCCTTGAGTGAGTGTTAGTCTTGATTTTGGGAGCTTCCCGGATGGAAGGCACACCATGGTCATGATTGATGACTATTCAAAATATCCAGAGGTGGAAATACTCTCCTCTCTAAGTACAAGTGAAGCAGTACCCAATATTGAGAAAATCATGGCTGCGCATGTCCTGATAAAAGAACTAAAGGCTGGCAACGGTCCACCGTTCCAAGGCTAAAAGGTGGCGGCCTATCTAAAATCACTTATCATATTTCACAAATGAATCACACCAATTGGCCTCAAGCCAAGGGCGAGTTAGAGAGATTCATGAGGACACTAAACAAGGTAATTCGGATCGCATCTGCCAGTCAACAAGCTCCTGAACTGGCCATCCGCTTATTCCTGCGGGATTACCGGCAGACTCTACACTCCACCACAGGGCGGGGTCCAGGACATCTCTCTATGGGTAGAGTAATCGTGGATGCTATCCATCATCACCATAAGTGGACACCTGCTTCTATGGATGACTGCCGAGTGCATGAGAAAAGACATAAAAAACCAATGATAGATCCAGCCAATGACTGCATGTGAAAGCATCCGCTCTTAGGGTTGGAGACTTAGTCCTCATCAAGGATCCATTCCCTGGAAGCAAATTCAGACTACCTTTTGAGCATTTCCCTTGGACAATTATCCATGTGCATGGTAAAAAACTTACTGCTCGTCGTGGGACAGAAGAAGTCACTCGGAATCTGTCAGCATTCAAGACGTTTCACTCCAGTGCTGTGTCTTCCAGGGACATGGCTGGCAGCGACCCTCAGATGGATGAGCATGACACAGTGTAAGAGTCAGGAAGCTTGATTTCCCCTCCGCCGGCATCAGGGGATGGTATTCCTGACCCGGCCTCCCCTTTACAAGGCAGTAAGCTGAGTTGTAAAGTTTGCTTACCTGAACAGCACAGTAGCCCTACCACTCGCACCAGATATATACTGAGGGGGAGCACAGCACCTTTCCGAAGGCTGAAGGATCACCTGGTGCAATAGATAAGTATTCATACCCAGGTAACAGAAGCTCTAGTCATTAAGGTAATAACCTGTGTGCAATGTATTACCATTTTGTTTGGTCAATAAAACCCGGTGAAAGAATGCTGTAAACTCTGTAGGTCACTCCAGGTTTTTGTTTTTCAAGACATTTACATTTTTTTGATATTAAGTGCTGTGGTTTTTCAATTTGTTCATTTTAGGGAGGAATGTAGTGTCGCTTCAGTTACGTAACTGGAGCACAGGACTGTTTGATGAGCAAAGGTGAATAGAGGTTTTGTATGACCACCCCCTCTGAATGTGCCAATATAGTTTGACCCTGGGACCACGAAGGTCTAGGTAATAAATGTGGGGATTGGCTAGGCGTGGTCAGGAGAGACCCGCCAGAGCGATATACCATGTTACACCACCTCTGGCTCTGTGTCGTTATTTTGTAGGCCTCAGAACTGGTGGTACCTCCATGTCGGAGAGTACCACATCATCATTGGCTATGAAACAAACAACAGGGACTTCACCAAGAGTTGGAACAGCTATCATCTTAATTGTAAAGAAGTTTGTAGGTGAAATAAGCTTTGCTTCCTGGTTACATTTATAACCTGATTTTAATAAACTGCAATCTATTTTTATGTAAAAGATTTGGTTATGCAATTTTAGTGCAGTTATTGGTGATCTGCACTTCCATCAAAGTAAGCATATTGAAAAAAAATCTTACTTTCCAGTTCGTCCATAGACATGGCACAAAAGCATGGAAAGCCTTGCGGAAGTTCCAGAATCATATACCTTCCGATGTTATATAGCCATCTAGCTTTCAGCCATAGTAACAAAGGAAATATTCATCTATACTAACCCAGACCGATTGGCCTTACCAGGGATTTTTTTTAATTGCCAATGACGGTGCACAACAAGCATTGCCAAAGCCAAAAGATCTGCAACTGCCTTTCAAAGGCACGAACAATTGGTTATGCCAATGCTTGTTTTCATTTTGATTAAGCATTCCATGAGAGTGCGTGTGTTTTCCAGCTTTCTCACATGTGTAAGAGAACTGGAAAACAGCGTTTCCCCTGCCATACTCCATGCTCATGCGCTCTTTCTTGTTCTCACCCTCATGTGCTTCCTCCATGCTCCATGTTGCTCACTTCCTTGTGTGCGTCACCACGGCAAACCACCCCCACCACTTTGCGTTGCTCTCTTCTTTGTGGGACTATTCCCTTGCAAAATACCCTTCTGCTCTCTATGGGATATTCACAAGGACTTATCTCCGAGTTATCGCCACTTTAACGCAAGAAAAGTGGAGATAGATTTAACGCCCCATTCACAAGCGGTTGCAAACTGCAGACAACACAAGTATTCCCGCGATAACTGCCTCAAAATTTACCTCCACGGGTGACACCACCAACTAACCCTAATGAGATGCAGAGTAGGCGTTCCCGTGCAAAAACACACGAAAACACCACTACACCACATTCACAACGAACTGCCAGATCTGCGATGCGAACCCAAAACAGGCGATAAGCTGCGGTAGCAGCAGGGAATTAACACCTGCCTTTTGCTGGTGTAAAGCAGGACGACTACCCGCAGTATGAAAGGGAGCCCAGCCCAGAGCCACATCTGAAGACCCACAGATGCCATGGAGACAATGATCATACAGCTCCGAGACCCATGAGGGCCACAACACCCACCCCCACCACACCCCGCCCCCCCCGGATGCCCCCCGGGGACAAACACATACCTTGCACGACACAAGAGCCACAAAAAGCGCATGATGTCGCACAATGACAACAAGAAACACGTGTGGGCAGAAGAACGAGGAACAGTCACTCATCATTGAAGTAACAACCAAAAACTTTATTGAATACAACACAAAACACCAATGCGGAAGACTCCTGTCGGGTCCGTCCGGGACAATCCTGATGTCACAGCCTGGAAAATAAAGCACAAAATCAGAACATGTGTCATGCGCACATCAAAGGAGCGAGACACAGAGAAACAGAGAAGGATAGAAAGGCAGAGAGAGAAAGAGAGAGAAGGAAAGGAAAGGAAGGGAGAGAGAGAGAGAGAGAGAGAAGGTAAGGAAGGGAGAGAGAGAGAGAAGGAAAGGAAGGGAGAGAGAGAGAGAAGGAAAGGAAATGAGAGAGAGAGAGGGAGGGAGAAGGAAAGGAAGGGAGAGGGAGAGAGAGAGGGAAAGGAAGGGAGAGGGAGAGAGGGAGAGGGAAAGGAAGGGAGAAAGAGAGATGGAGGGAGAAGGAAAGGAAGGGAGAGGGAGAGAGAGAGAGAGGGAAAGGAAGGGAGAGAGAGAGAGGGAGAAGGAGGGACACTGCCGCCCCCACGCACCCAGGCACCACTGCTCACCTGCTGCCACTGGTGTGTCTCCAACCACGTGCCGGTATACATTGCAAGCCACCAGGTCTGCCATCTGTAATCGAGGCCAGAGTCAATCATGGCAGAGTCCATCACACTGCACACGGCAACAACGCCTGCCCGTCCTGCGCACACATGCAGCTGCACCCTACCCCCTCCCGCCGGCCAGCGCTGGCTGTCCGCACTTGCGCACCCAGGCCCCACTGCTCACCTGCCTCCAATGGTGTGTCCACCAGTGGGCGCACCACGTGCCCGTGCAAGCTCCAGGCCCAGGTCCCGCCACCATGGCATGCTCCACATCATGCGGACCCACGCAAGGTTTCACATTATACATGTCGATAAGCGAATGTTTGCTTTAAATTTAATCCAAAACAATGTCGAAACAGGTGCATAAATGCATCCTTCCAAGGAATATATGATTTCGAAAATTAAGTCTAGTTGGAGCCTGCATTTTGTAATATTTGCACACTGAAAATGTTTTCAACTAGTAAAAATTCTTCCATTTGTGATTTATGTCACATCTGTTGCACCTAATTGTACCTGTGTACGGAGGGGAAAAGCTGCTCTTAGAAAACGAGTGATTCCAAAAATCTTTACAAATAGGAAACTTTCAAACTGGCATTTAATCTAATTTTTGTGCAATATAACTTCTGGTTTCGATATCGATTCTTAACAAGCATTGGCATAGCCAATAGGTCTCGCTTTTGGGACCTTATAAGTATTTAGTTATGCAGCACAATATCCTTGATGCAACAACATCAACTGTTGCATGGCTAAACACTTATAAGGTCCCGAGGCGAGACCTATTGGCTATGCCAATGCTTGTTTTGTGTGATATCACTTATGATCGAAGACGCTCTTGTGTTTGGAAGGCTGAAAGAAAGAAGGGGGCATAGGAAAACTTGGTCAGCCCACTGTGTCCATTAGTGTTGTTTTCGCTTCTGAAGGCGTATATTTACAAAGTACCTTGTATTTTGAGCCTTTTTGGGTGGGAGGGCGCACAATGTTTCAGTCTCAGATAGTCCCTGGATGAAGGGACAAATAAAGCCTTGTTTGAATCTGTTATTACTGGTGAGGCACAATCATTTGGTAGATGTTGTTGCTGGTAGCACTAAACATAATTGGTGCACCGCTTGTTCTCCTCTGAATGCAAAAGTCATTGCTCAGTTGCTCCATGTATGCTGAAATCGACTTTCATCTCGCTCGCATGTGTCACGAGCTCGCTGTGTTGTTTGAAAAACGTCTTTGCGCCATGCACCCGAGCATTTAAAATATAAGGTAAGCCTCTTGGTTTAAAGTTAGCGGTGTTCGCTAGTTCCACCACGCTTGCCTGCACTTTATACGTAAAGAAATGGACTGTCATCTCGCTTGCGTGTAGCGCGAGCCAAGCTTCACGTTCGCTGTATTGTTTGAAAACCAACTTTGCGCCATGTACCCGAGCATTTGGAATACGAGGAAAGCCTCTTGGTTTAAAGTTAGCGGTGTTCGCTAGTTTTACCACGCTTGCCTGCACTCTGTACTCAGCACCGGCAGTTCTAACAAGAGAGGAGCGGGGGCGAGGCGAGCGAGCGCGGCAGCCTGCTCAGCTGACCAGACGCTCGTGCGTCATGGCCTTTTGCCGGCATGTGTTTACAATTATCGCGCCCGCGTCTGGGCACGATAATTGGAAACACATGTCTGCCGCGCGTAACCATCCCAAAAAGGCCAGCCACGACGCACGAGCGTTTGGACTGCTTCTGAAACCCCCTTACTTAAAGTCTTCGCCTAGCAGCGCTTGCGCGCTACTCGAGGCTCGACCTAAAAAGGAAGATTTTTTTTAAAGAAAACAATATGTACTATTCTTGATGAAGATAAACACAAGTTCCTTTAAAAACTTTAACAAAAAGTGGAGAAATCTGCAAAATGTGCAACTCATATATAATTTCCTTAATTATGATGTTTCCCTTTTTGAAGTTATAAATGTGAGCGCCATCCTTGCTGAATAAATAACAGGGAATTAGTTAGAAGCAAAGCTTAAGTGACATGAAGGCTGAGGCCAGAATGCAAAACGTGCACGGTCAGGGGATGTGATTGTGCATCAGCAGCAGCAGTCATCCTTGTACATGACGTGTCCTGAATCTGTTGAGGAAATGCGTCTACATTGAACAAATGATCAGAGATGCACAGCTTGGGGGCTAGAGAGAAGAGGAGGCCGAAGACTTTACTGCTTTGGGGCATTATATTTTGGGCTATACCATGTTAAAACGCCTGAATTTCGTCATTTCATTTGAATCTATTTTTCTTCCTGCACATAAGCAATCAATGATGGCGATTTGTTACTTCTATGTGGGCTGCAGAGTCCAGCCCACAAAGAAGTAGTAAATTGCCATTATTTAATGATTGTTTATGTGCAAACAGGGAAACCTTCCGGCACATAAACAATTGTTAATAATATTTCTCCTCGTTTCGCCATTCCAACGCCTGCTCTTGCATGGCGTTAGTTTTTGGCGCTGCCTCAGATTTACACCTCCTTGTAAATCTGGGGCAGCGTCAAAAAGCAGTGGGTGTTGTGGTGGAACGCCCACAGCAACACCTATTGCAATGCCCACAGCAACACCTATTGCACGCCCCTTCCATGCAGATACCTACGTGCAAGGGTGGCATATTTACTAAGCTGCGTTAAGCCACAAAAAGTGTCTTAACGCCACTTTGCAAATATGGTGCAGGGCTTACAGCCACCGGAGCGTAAAAAAAGTGATGATCCGGTGGCACTAGGGGCTTGTACATAAGCCCCTCGATTTGCCAAAATATGGTCTTATTTGCAACCCCTTGCGATTGGCTACAATCACAGGGATGGTGGCCTGCATGGGACAGCAGAATACCACCCCTGTGATTGCTTTCCTAAACTGAAAAGTTTTTTTAAAACACCACGAGCTCCAAAAAAAAGTATTTTGTTTTGGAAAATATCAGTGAGAGCAGGCAGTGGTACCTTGGATCGAAATCCACTCCCCTGAAGCTGCCACCATGATTCCAAAGGGGGGAGGGGGGCTACTAGTGGGCCTGCAGCATTGATTGTGCCGCCCACTTTAGTAGCCCTCTAAACATGTCTCAGGCCTGCCATTGCAGAGCCTGTGTGTGCAGTTTAAACTGCCATGCCGACTTGGCAAGTTAACCTACTTGCCAGGCCCAAACCTTCCTTTCTATAACATATAGGTCACCCCTAAGGTAAGCCCTAGGCAGCCCTATGGGCACGGTGCAGTGTATTTAAAAGGTAGAACATGCACTTTTGAGTGCTACATGTCCTGGTATTGAAAAACGAATACATTTGTTTTTCACTACTGCAAAGCCTATCTCTGCCATAGGTTAGGACTCACAATTTTAAAACACAGCTCATGGGGAAGTTGGATTTTAAGTTACAAGCCTGACAATGCAGCTTTTAGAAAGTTGGCATTTTCTTACTTTAACCATTCTGTGACTCTGCCAGTGGCGGGTGGTTGGGAACGGTGAGGGGGGGGGGGGGGGGCGGGGAGAAGTGGGTAGAAAATAAAAAAAGAAATAAAAAAAAGAAAACTTACCTCCTCCCGTCGCCAGCTGCTGCCTCTCTGCCGCATCTCCACAGTCGCAGCAGGAAGCACCCGGATTCCCCGCCAATCACAACGCTGCAATGCAGCATTGTGATTGGTTCCCCATAGCCAATCACAACGCTGCAATGCAACGTTGTGATGGGTCTGAGCACCGCAGTTCGGCACTCAGACAGGGACAGGGAGCCTGGGTATGTTCCCCACCAGGCTGTGTAATGCAGCCTGGTGGGGAAGATGCAAAGTGCGCAGGACGGTTTGGCTGGGCCAAGATGGCTGGCCAAACAGTCATGCCCACTAAAAATGTGCTCACCACTCCGTCCCCTGGCCCCTGCTCTGGCCAGCCCCGCCCTCCCCGCACCTAAAAATAGGAAAAATAAAATGATAATAATGTCCCGTTATTATCATTTTATTTTTCCTCTGCACCGCTCTGAAAGCAGTAGGGCAACGCTCCTCCACCTTAACGGAGGAGCCGCCCCTGGCCTCTGTCTATCTCTGAATATTTGTCTGGGGTGGGTGACAGCTGGACTTTGTGCATACCCTCTAGACAGTCACACACAAAGGGAGCTGAGGTGTGCCCGATGGGCCATTCACATCCTGATGGGCCATTCACATCCTGATTGGCCATTCACATCCTGATGGGTCATCCTAGGCAGGATGAGAGGGAGGAGCAGACACTTGCACCTCAATAAGGCTGTGCCTATCCCCACAGAAAGAGCTGCATACCCCCTGTAGTGAGTCTGGAGCCAGGACAAGAAGGGTAGGGACCTTGAGAACTTCAAAGGCCCTTCTTTGAAGTCTCCCCACCTGCAAAGGTACAACTGGGTATAAGTACTGGAAGCTGACACCATGACTTCAGTACACTTCTGGACCTGAGGGCATTCTGCCAGGAAGAAGGACTGCTGTGTTGCCAGAAGGGACTGCAACTCTGCTGAACTGCTTTTCAGTGTTGACCTGCTGCCTGTTCCCTCTTGCATGGGAGTGAGAAGGACTGGAACTGCATCTCTACATCCTCAAAGAACTTAAGTGAATCCATGGGCTTGCTGGCTTGTCTCTTGTTCTGAAGTCTCAGGGACATCAAAGGCTTCTTTCAACCTTTCTACAGCTGCTGGACTACCAACTGTTAGTCCTGCCCTGCCGATAGGTTCCATTCCAGTCCTGAGCCCTGGTAGTGGGTTTTTCAGCTGTTTTTGCACCAAAACCCATGCATCGTCGACTTTGCGCTGGTTGGAACCGATGCATCTCCCTCCGACACAGCGTCTCTTTGAGGACACCACAGCGCCGACGGTGCGGCACGACGATGCACCCAACTACGAGTTTCAACAACGACGCATCACCTGCATCCCAAGAGGTTCAATGACGACCTGGCTCCTGACTGTGCAACTCGACGACGGAGCAACGGCTTCAGCTCAAAGGGTACGGTGGCTACTTATCTCCTGACTGTCTGACTCGGAACTGACTCATCTTGCTTCTCATCATCGATGCTTCCTCCGGAAAGGTACTGTTTACAGCGGGATCCTGTATCCGACCCGCGCTCTATCACGGTCAGCATGAACTTTTGAATTTACTCTGGTCAAGCGCAACCAGATGTCCCCGCTTGGCATTTTATCCTTTTAAGCACCATCATGCAGTTTAATCTTTAAAAATTCATATCTCAAGTTCTACTTATTGGATTTTTGTCATTCTGGTCCTGTTTTATTCATAAAAATATTCTCAATTATCCTAACCTGGTATGGAGTCTTTTTGTTTTCTTTTCACTGGGTTACTGTTTTAAGTGTTGCAAATACTTTACACATTGCCTCTTAAGTAAAGCCTGACTGCTCCGTGCCCACCTACCAGAGAGTGAGCAGAGGTTAATTTAGGGTGTGTATCTGACTTACACTAACTAGGATTGTGATCCCTACTTGGACAGGGTTAATAGCTCTGCCAACTAGAGACCCAATTTCCAACAGCGAGCAAAATTACAGTTGCAAACAACTGTTATATTAGAGTCCCCATCGCTATTTGGAAGAGACGCCTGGAACACACTCCTTCTAAATAGTGATTCAGAAACCACGTCTAAACCCACTTAGCATCTAGAAAAACATTTCTGTATCGCTAAATGGGTTTAGTACATTAGAAAATGCGTTTTAGCATTCACAAACCCGCTGATTTAGTGAATAAGAGGTGTGGTTGTGACAGGTTAAAAGCTTTGCACATCAGGCCCAAGGTCTTATTCTTTTGTTGCTTTCCTGGATCATATTCCCTAGCAGTAACCACTGGATAATTATGTTATATATTAAATAAATGTCTGCAACTGGGCATAAACACTTTCTAAAAATTGCACTGAGCAAGAAAGTAAAAGCCTGACTTTAAAGCGAAACAGGACCTAAAAAAGCCAGAAGAGTTACAGGCAACAATGGAGCACTCAAGAAATATTCCAAGACTTTATGATGTGTAGACCATCTGACTGAGAAGCCTGGAAAAGAAATGCAACTGACCGATACATAATACATAAAAATATCAAAGGTTTTACAATGGTGTGTGACCATATGCCAATCATCTGCCCTGGTCTACCCAATATCATTGCAATATATCAGGTACACAGGTATGTCCATTACTGACTGCATTAGAAGTGATGTAAGTATTCTCAGCCACTTGCAATTACTCTGGCCCACCTTTCATTCCACTATTTTATCTTGTCTATGCCATAAACAACAGGGATCATTCAAATGATATACAGCCAAATGGAACAGTCTATCAGAAACTGAAAAGGCTGTGTTTCCTCTGAACGTTCCCCTCACTTTCCTGCTTCACACCACCAAGATGGAATCAGGGTAACATGTTATACTTATTTTTTATTAATATAATTTCATGTAAAACAAATAGGTTGATGAAACAATTTGCTCTCTTTTTCTAGCACAGTCTTTAAGTATAGGATTAGCACAGTGCCATCCATGCTGAGCTAGAAAGGGACAAAGTATTTTGCCATTTTTACAGCAAAGTCTTAAAGCATAGGATTAGCACAGTGCCATCCACGTCAAGCTGTAAAGTGACAAAAGCCTTTTACCACTCCAGGCACAGAATTCCAGCTTTGGTTTGGTAAAATGGCATACAAGCCAACCTGAAACGAATACAAGCAAGTGACTCCTGACACATGTTTTGCTATCATTATAGCTCTTCAGAGAAATTTAGCTTTTTCCTGGCACAAAGGAGCACCCAGTATAAAACAAAACAATAATCTTTCAGGCTTAGAGTGCTGCATAAATTACGCAAAAAAGAAGCAACTCTACATATTTAACCATCCTCCTCCTATCATTGTGCACTTGAAAGTAAGTTTTAAATAGAATAATTATGTATTTATTGTGCTACATATGTATGCCGCAATACATGAGCAAGCACAGCTCGATTAAGTTACAGTTTTGAATATTTGTTATTTTCAGAATCGTTCCAGCTCTACTAGGACAGTAGTGAAAATAGCATGCACCAATCTCTGCAGGAAACTCAAACCGCTGATACAAGGAAGGCCTGCCATACACAAGAGACCAATCAATCCAGTGTGTATTTTCACTAATAATTGAGTGAGTTTAAAGTAAACAATACAGGCCTGAAAAACTGTGTAAAAGCCATCTATGACATGCCAGATGGCAAAACTATATGCCTTGCCCAACTCCACACATTGGATATTGCCATCTAATACTAGGAAGTACCATACAATTGAGCTGTGGTGTAATGTACTCTCCCAGTCATTTTATGACTGAGCCTATGACACTTTTTTTTATTCATTGAACTGACGTGCAGGGTAAGGTATTTCATGTGATCCATCCTTTTTTAGGTCTCGCCTAGCGTTGCAGCGCGCATGCGCTGCTCGCTCTGCGAGGCCTCTTGTAATCAAGACAATTTCAGAAGTGGAGTCTAGGCTCCGCCCCTTTTTCCAATTGGCTTTCGTCATCCTGCATACTAAATCCTGGCTTTCCATTGTCAGTGAGGCTTTTTAGTCCCTCCTTGTTGCCGCCCTGCCTCCTTTTGGCCCCGCCCACCCGGACTGGATCTTTTACTCGCGGCGTGACATGGTGTCTTTTAATTAGCCGCTAAGCACTTTTTTCTTGTTTATTTATATTTTCGCGGCGTCCACTTCAGGGACACCGCGCTCTGTTTGTGTTTGTTTTGTTTTTTTACTTTAAAACTGAGCGCGGCGCCGCTTCACGGACACCGCGCTCGGTTTATTTATATATTTCTTAACTTTAACACTGGGCGCAGCGCCCGCTTCAAGGACACCGCGCTCAGTGTTAAAGTTAAAAAAAAACGAGCGCGGTGTCCTTCAAGCGGCGCCACGCTCAGTTTTAAACTCAAGCATTTGCAATGCAATCGGACCTATTGCATTGCAAATGCTTGTTTGAGTTGCCGCTTAGTCAAATTTGTCAGAAACCGCCACTATAGGATTTTTGTGGTTAGAAATCGAGTGTTGAATCCATTCTTGTCTGTCCACATGTGTTGAATTAGAGTTAAGCATCAATTAACATTTATTTCCTTTATGAGCGATGTCTGTAGATATCATAGAGACGTGTCTTTTCATCCTCTGGCGCCATCTGGAGTACTTCCTGCTGCACTGCACCCCCAGTGATGCTCGGGACTCACTGCTTTCGTCTGCGACGTCGTTCAGAGGCCAGCGACAAGGTAATATATTATCAACGTAAGGAGAAAGCTGTGGCTGAGCAAGGAGTCCAGGGCTAGCCTCTTCCTTCGGTCATGCTGGCACTTTTATAGCGCAACAGAAAAAAAAGTACTGTAACCACTGTGCACGCTCCTCATATCCTTTGGATGTTCTTTCCCTCATGGCTACACCCCTTTGCTTTGATTCAATCTGACTCTAGCGCTCCCCGTAAAAATAGCACTACCCCCCTAAACAAGCTGAAATCTCTTTGCTGGTATCGATATTAACACGAACCCTCTGTCCGAGTTGATGGCACGTCTAATTATTTTGAATGTAAGTCATGTACCCTTCTTACATCTTTGTCTTTTCTCCTCTTTGATCTTGGCTCTAGACCGTTTTAGTCATCTGTTGGCCAGTCGCTATTTCTGATACACACAGTCTGCTTTGGGTCAGCCCCTTGCTCATGGCTACATGGCTTTGTTGTCTGTCTCACTTTTCGGATCTGGACTTGAGGGCTTTTCTCCCTATATTTGTGTTTTCCGGCCCGCTTGCTTCCAGTATTTTGTTCTATAACGTGGTGTTTAATGGCTCTGCAGCATTCTCCCTAAGCCAGAAACCATCACCTTAAAACGTGTAATTTTTATCAGTTTTTTTTTCCTTTCTAGACGCCTTCAATATGGACCCTAACCCTAAGCCTGGGAATGAATCGAGTGAGTCAACAGGACCTGGAGCAGGTGAGAGATGAAATGGATCTTGCCCTAATAAACACAAGCTGTACTCAATGGGGCATATTCTCAAGGAGCTATCGCCGAGTTACCGGCACTTTATCACAGCCAAAGTCGCGATAAAATTATCGCCCCATTCACAAGCTGGTGCTAACAGCCGATACCACCAGTTTACGTGCGAAAGCATCCGCAAAAAACATCGCCACAGATGACCCGGCAACTATCGCTAATGAGATGCAGAGTAGGCGGTCCCGAGCAAAAAGCAGCGACAACACCACACCTCAACATTCTCAACGACCAGCCACATCGGCGATAAGACCACAAAACAGGCGATAAGGCGCGTTAGCAGCAGGAAACTAACACCTGCTCTGATCTGGTGTAAAGTCGGACGACAACCTGCACCATCAAAGGGAGACCAGCCCAGAGCCACACATGAAGAACAACAGATGCCATGGAGCCACACACCATGAATCCCGGAGCCCCGAAAGGGCAACAACACCCACCGCCACCACCCCCAGGATCGCCCCCCCCAGGACCACCCCGCCCCCCCCCCCTCGGACCACCACAGAGGCAGCGCAGTCAAAGACAGCGGACCTTCAGGAAATGCACCAGCCTCACAGACCTAACACCAGACAATGTCAATGCCCACTACAGGCTCAAAAGGACAACCATCCTCTGCATCCTGAACATCATTGCCCACAGGCTGACAGTACCAACACAGCGGACAACTAACATCCCTTCGCAGACAAAGCTGCTGGCTGTGCTGCACCTGTTGCCCTCTGGTACCGCCCAACCAACAACCGCCAGAGTCGGAGGAGTCTCACAGCCAGCCCCATCCAAGTTCCTCACACCTGTCCTGGATGCCATCATCAGCCAGGTACCCCAGTACCTATACGTCCCCAACAATGTGCAGGAACAGCTGGAGACCAAGCAAGGACTATACGCCATAGCTGGATTCCCGCACGTGTAGGGGGCAATCGACAGCACACATGTCCTACTTGTGCCCCCTGCCGACACTGCACACAATTACCGCAACAGAAAGCACACGCATTTCATCAATGTGCAGGCAACAGTGGACCACAGGGGACTCATCACTAATGTCGTAGCCAACTACCTAGGCAGTGTGCATGATCCCCTCATCTTCCGACAGTCCATCATCCACCAGCGCTTCCAGGATGGCACCTATGGGAATGCACTGCTCGTTGGCAAGCACCAACTGAACACACCACACGCCTCAACTCCACAATCATGCAAGTCACAACTCTGGCACTGCACACGTCACAAAATCACATACAACATGCCAAACAACATGCCCACCCACCAGACACAACAGCACAACTTACTGTGGCAACCTTGGTTAGCCATGTACATGAGCCATCAACGGCATGGCACCTCAGCCACACAATAGCGGAATGTGGGGAGAGGTGGGAACCAGGCATGTACGAAGGAGGCAAGTGACCCATGAATGAGAATGTACACAATGCCAAGTGTGGCGTGGAAGTGCTGGACAGACTGCAGTATGCAGACCACAGACATATCCATGGCTACATGCACTGCTGGTGTGTGGTGTGTAGTGGACAGTGGACGCAACCATGTCACCCCAGCCAGTGGGGAAGATCGCGGAAATGTAGCATGTGACGTCCCCCCCTGTAAGCGTGTGCGGAGTGGGCTGGCCCTGAGGACGCCAGGCCAGCGTAGGGGTGTGAATAAAAAGCACGTAGCACCGGTTCTCTTCCGGAATGCCCAACGCGTCTGCCAGGGCGGCGCCTCCCACCCCGCCACGAGGCCGACGCCGTCGCCGTGAGCGGTGTGGCCTGCGATCCTGTGCGCCTGCTGCACCCCGGGCCACTGGTCCCCGAACCCGTCATGCCAGCCCCTGCGCAGCCAGGCCTCACTGCTCACCTGCCGACACCGGTGTGTGTCAAAGACACCGGTGTGGGTCAAGCTCCAAGCCCGAGGTCCGCGACCTTCGCAGCCTCCTCGGACCATCACGGCCTCCGTGACACAGGCCCGCTTTATTCCTTTTTCGTTGACGTACTCCACCGCTGCCTCGGGCCTACACTACGCTCAAGTAGGTCACACATTTGGAACTGAGTCTTGATTATGCTATGGCAGAGTACACACTTTATGGCAGCGTTTATATCACTATACTCCCTTCGATGTGGTGACACCAATTCTGTGCATAGCATCCCAACCACACGTGTCTGTGGGACCCTGATGACTACGCCTTCGGACTACACTGCGGTCCTGCAGGCCCCACACAAATCCATGCCATTCCGTACCAGGCAGGACACGGCATCGTCGCTGGCTAAACACCCGCTCAGCTCTGGTGCCTCCACCTCCGTCAACCAGGAATCTTCTCTACATGCCATTTCAACGCCGTGTGTTAGAGATCCAGGAGGAGCTGGCTGCACAGCGGGTGCCCCGCGCTGACCGCTGCCTCTGGCACCCACTGCGGTCGAGTAGGACTCACAATTGGAACTGAGTCTTGATTTGTTAATTGCAGAGTTTATATCATTGTACAGGCCTCATCGCTGACTGCATCCCCTTCCGGCTCTGGTGCCACTGACTCTGTGCCACGGGAGTCATGGACACTCTCTGGTTGAATGTTGGTGGCGTCTGAGTCTATGGCCTGGGGGTTGTCTTCATCATCATGTAGCTGGTACTGACATTGTGGGGAACAGGAGACTGTAGCATTCAACTCCTCCATATTGCCTGTCTCTGCTTGCTTCTGCCCTCTGCGTCATGCCCTGGATGGACACCTTCCACTGTCCCCCGTAACACTCCGCGACATTCTCCTTGGACATCAACGAGGACCCGCTCAGATCCCGTGGCCCTACCTCAGTGAATCGCCAGGCACCGTCCCGTCGCGGTGTGCCTGTGCCAGCCGCTGAGCATCCGGGGCCACCGACTCTATGCAGCTCAAGTCATGGACCCTTGCTGTTTGTACTTTGAACTCCTGATTGTCTGATCACTGTTGTAGTTGTTGCCAGCACCAAACAACCCCTGAGGGGTGGCTTACACTACCCAACACCCATCCAGCACAGGCGTCACTGGACGTGTGACCCTGGCAATAAAAGGGGCCGGGCGCACGTGCCCATAGCCAGTTCCACTAATTATCTCAGTGTGTCCGTGTGGTCATTCTGTATGCATGTGGGCCCCGGGCCATACCACATTACATTGTGCTGTGTACAGCGTGCGCAACCTTGTCACCTCAGGCAGTGGGGTGGACCTGGGACATGTATCTGTGTCGGACCCCCCTGTGGGCGTGAGGGAGTGGACCGGCGTACGGCAGTACACTGTAGGGGTGTGGTTATTCAACACGTGGCTCTGAGCGTGGTTAAGTGTAGGCCTTGCCAAGGCGGTAACTAATGCGTGTGTCTCAGGTGTAGTGTCGGCGCCACCAGTCACGCAATACACAATGTTGCTGTGTAGCATGCCCCCGGAGTACGGGCTCGGCCGAGGGGTAAATGAGGGTGCGCAAGCCCGCTCGGGGTCAGGGATCAGACATGTCAACTGTTGTGTGTGTCGCTATTTCCGCAGCATAAGCCAAAGGTCTACCCTCAACCGCATGGCGGGTTCAGCCAGGCATGACCTCTACATCTGTGTCCGCCCTGTCCTTACCATAGGCCTACACACACGTGTCCGTCCACCTTCAGCGCACGACATCACTGTGTCGTTGTCAGGCTTGTGGACATGCGCAGACAGGCATGACAATAGTGTGCCGTAGGGGTGCAAGTGATGCAACCGCGCTGCGCACACTAGTGGATGGGCTCGGGGGGAGGGAGGAGCAGCAGTGAGGCAACGTAATACACATTGATGCCGCTCACTTGCAACATGCAGTACATGTCATGCAGGAATCACAAAGTCACACATATCACACACCAATGAACCACTGAGCCTGCCAACACATCATGCAGAGCCAACTATTGGCTCATGTCTCTCTGCACAGTCATAGGGGACCAAGGATATGCACTCTGCGCTTGGATGATGACACCCCTCCGAGCCCCGAACACACAGGCCCAGAGGCAGTACAATGCGGCCCACAAACGCACCAGGGGCATCGTGGAACGCACATTTGGCGTGTTGAAGTCACGTTTTAGGTGCCTGGACGTCACAGGTGGGAGGCTCCTGCACAGCCCAGGCATCGTGTGCAAGATGATCGTTGCATGTTGTGTGTTGCACAACATATGTGTACACAGCAAGGCCCCATGGATACAAGTGCCAGATGCACCGGACGATGATGAGGATGAGGCAGGTGGCCCACACCCCACTGCGGCTGCAGCAGGAATTGCCCGTGGGAACACAATCATTGGCAATTTCTTCACATGAGCACGTCACATTGTGACAGTCCTTGGCAATCATGGGACAGTACAATATGGCCACAGGCACAGCATGTGCTACTAAATGCTTTCAAAATACACATTCCCTGAGTGCATGTCACTCATCTGTACAGGCACATCACTCAGACAAGTGTGAGTGCGACATGTATTGCTGTCAATTTTATGATTTGTTCAGGGATGGTGGGTGTGTCACCTCTGTGCAAACGGGCTGTTTAGGGTGTCACGTATTCGGACTGCCAGTTTTGTGTGTCGCAGTTAGTAGGGAATCCCACTCTTCGGCGTTTCACTTGTGTCCAAATTCATTCCATTTTGGCTGCCATTTGTGTCCTACAGGTGACAACAGGGCTCCTTTTGGGGTCAGATATGTACCACCATGATGCAGGGATGCCCCCCGTGGCTCGAGTCCCACAACATGGGCAACATGTACGTAAGCGGGAGTCACTGCCCCTACATTCGTCCACGCTTTGATGGTGGATTGCTCATGGTCATGACACGTCTGTGTGCAGGAGGGGTTGCTTGTCCCTCTGCAATGTGAAGGGGAGATGCGGTTTCAATGTGTGTTCCATGCATGTTTCTGCATTGGCGCAGTTTACATGCAGACTGCATGTCAATGTACATTGTGACTGTGAGGGGATGCCTATTTGATGCGGGACAATGGTCATCTGTTCTACGTCACAGATGTGTGGTTGTGCTCGTACATTGTCATCTCACCGTATTTTTAATCTGCTTTTATGCTGCATTTTCCCGCATGACGCGTGGGGATTGCAGGCCTATGGCTGGTTATCGCTGAATTTTGTATCGCGATTGGCATCATCGCTACTATTTTCGCATTCGTGTTTCGCGTTTTTTCTGCGTCGCGTTGGTTTTAACACGTTTTTTTGACGCGTTATCGTGGGACTATCGCATGGGGCCGCCGTGTTGTGACTACCACGTTGACACGGAGTTGTTTTCCTGCGAAGGACTGCGATGTGAAGAGTTGCGTTAAACTAATTTTGCAGTAGTTATCACACGTTCTTGAGAATAAGCCCCAATATTTTGTAGTTTGATGGGTTTGTTCTCCTAAGTTTAAACGGAGTGAGCCATTTTGGTGCTACCCTCCTCAGGCGCGCAATGCCCATAGGGCTCAAAGGGCTTCAGCCCCCCAACGTCATGTGTCAGGCCGGGCTGAGACAGCTTCCCGGGCACACACAGGCAGTTTTTCAGTTTATCGCAGCCGCACCCGTGTACTTCACAGGTCTTTAGAAGACCATTTACGCGTTAACGAGGCGTTGTTGTTTTTTAACACTTTCATCTCCCCTCTGCCTATTGCTGGAAGAATTAGCCCCCCCCCGAAGTTTTTAGTAGCCCCTCCCCCTCCCCGAAATTTGGCTGTAGTTGCGCCTCTGACCCTCCTCCTTGTCCAGCTACTTTCAGGCTGTCTGCTGCCGCCCCCAGCCCCCTTTTTCACGTCCGTTTTCAAGGCAGTCACATTAGGAGATGCTCCAGACTCCGCACTGAATTCCACTGTTTATAACGTCTATGTGACCCCTCTAGGCGCTTTGATTTGTACTTTCTGCATTAGTCTCTGTGCCTCTGCCAACAAGCACCATATGTTGGGCAAGGCACTTTCTTATGGACAGAGGTTGACAGACTACACACCATTTTGAACCCATCAGGTCATTTCAAAAGTGAAAATTCAAGCTGGCCTCTGTGACACAACTCCTCTAGTCTTAGTCGATCAGTGGTTGGTCTTTTTTTCTGTGTGTGGTTGGACTGAAGTCTGTGCTCTTCAAATGCTGTTTTCATGTAGCATCGCCTATCTGCTTACCTTCATGCTTCCGTCCTCCTCAATCATTTTCTGTCCACACGCCATGTTGGGAGAGATGGCCCCATTTCATTTTTAGGTCTCGCAGACCTAGCGCTGGAGCGCGCATGCGCTCCTCGCTCTGCGAGGCTTATTGTCATCGATAAGCTTTCAGAAGGGGACTTGAAGCCCCGCCCATCATTCCCATTGGCTGGCGTCATCATTTATGGTAAACGCTGGCCTCCGGTTAGAAATGAGGCTTTTTTGTTACCGCCCTGTCTCCTTTTGGCCCCGCCCTCCCGGACTGGATCTTTTACTTGCGGCGTTACACTGTCTCCTTTAATTAGTTGGTAGGCACTTTCTTTTTGTCTTTCGTCCATGAAGCGCGATGCTGCAGCGCTATGCCCTCTAAATAGTATTTTTTTATTTATTTCTTTAATGAGCGCGGCGCACGCTAGGGACACCGTGCTCACTTTATTTATTTATATTTTCGCGGCGTCCACTTCAGGGACACCGCGCTCTGTTTTTTTTTGGTTTTTTTTACTTTAAAACTGAGCGCGGCGCCGCTTCAAGGACACCGCGCTCGGTTTATTTATATAATTCTTAACTTTAACACTGAGCGCAGCGCCCGCTTCAAGGACACCGCGCTCAGTGTTAAAGTTAAAAAAAAAAAAAACGAGCGCGGTGTCCTTCAAGCGGCGCCGCGCTAAGTTTTAAACTTGTTCTAATTGTTTTAATGTTTGTTCAGTATATTTTCGATACTGTGTGGTGTGTGTAGAATCTGTGAGAACCGACAGTGATGGTAAATGTGTGACTGCCATATGTGGGTGATTGACAGATTTGTTACTCTTTTTACCTTAAAATTTGATCTTGAATCCAGAAGCGAAAATTGTTGTAGGGCACAGGGAAGACATAAACTTTTCCTTCCGTAAATAAATACATTTCCTGGGAGCTGTGTTTGACGTTCTGTTCGGGAAGTGGTTAAAAGAAGTTTGTGCAGTCAAGCTTGCAAGTGGTTTAAGCCTGTGTGCAATCAGGAAGTGGTTAAAAGGAGTTTGTGCAGTCAAGCTTGCAAGTGGTTTAAGCCTGTGTGCAATCATGCTTGTAAGCTGTACGTGTGTTTGTAGGCCCCGTGCTTCAGGCACACAGGACGTGATATTTTTATCTGGTAGTAGGAGGCCTGCATTTTATCAAGTGCCCAAGATCTGATAAAAGGCGTTCGGAGGGGGAAAAAAAAAGCCGGGTGGTTGCAACAGGCACCGGCAGGTCTCGCCCCGCCCCCTTAAGGGGTGTGTGAATAAAAACACACAACCGGTCTGTAGAATGCGCTTTGTATCAAAACTAATCCAGTGGGCGTCGATGGACAGAATTCGCGAGAAATGCAATGGAATTGTGTGACAAGATGGTTGTTTTTACGCGGCGTTGTTTTCGCTTTGTTCTCCACGGATGACCCCGGACTGGTTGCCATAGAATTTAGGGCGGCGGAGAGACAGAATCCAGTTTGTAAAATACCGCATTTTATGTGCTAGTTTTAGTAGATCCAACAGTCCGCCCTCTTCAGCTCTGCTCTGTCTCAGAAAGTGGCAGGCAGCTGGACATGGAAGAGTGACAGTTTATAAGTTTCCTGTTGTTTTACCGGTAAGCTGGCATGGTGGTGGCTGTTTATTAAGCTAGTTGGGGCCGATTGTATTACTGGGGGCCGGGCTGGCCACATTTCCTGCTTGTTCTTTTTCCTCGATGCAGTGTTGTGTGGCATATTAGTATCCCTATGATGCACACGCCAAACTGTGAAAAAAGGACACAGCATTATTCAAAAAACATCCCAGTGTACACGCTAGCGGCCATCGCGATTCAGAGGCCAAGAGGAGCCATCCTGTGCACGTGCATTTTGTATGGACATCTTAATGTTTGCAAGTGCCTTGTGCTACTAGCGTAATGTAAAACTCTTTTTGTGCAAGCTCAAGCTGAGCTGTCATTTTGGCTCGATCTTAGAATCTTTATTGCTGCCTGTACTGAAGAAATAACTCATGTCTGTTTCACCCAGCATTCCTTTCCGATCTGCCAGAACACTGAACAGAAATACTCAAATCTGGCCCGTACTTGCTTCTTATGCTGCTGTTAGAAGTTTCAGTAGCAAACTAGTTTTCTGGTCTTTACCTTTCTCATTTAAAGAAACAGGGGAACATGATTTTAAAAAAAGAAACGGGAAAGGTGAAGGGCTGCCTTCTTCAGTGACTATTGGATTTTTTTTACTTTTTCCTATTTTCATATAGAGAACAAAAAAGGAGTTTTTTCTTTATTATATATGTCTGCAGCAAGTTGCTTTACTTTCTTAAACATTGTATGCTTTTCGTGTTTTGTATACTTTTCAAGCTGAAGTTTCTTTTAACCTGAGGTACTTTGCGGGAGTATATATACACTGCATCGCTTTCTCCCTCACTCTCCTTCCTTGTGCCTCACGCTGCTCTTCTTCTCACTCTCCGTCCTCTTGCCGCTCTTCTTCTCACTCTCCTTCCTTGTATCTCCTGCTTCTTTTCTCACTCTCCTTCCTTGTGCCTCACGCTGCTCTTCTCCTCCTCACTGTCCTTCCTTCTGCCTCACGCTTCTCTTCTCCTCACTCTCCTTTTCTTTTGCCTCATGCTGCTCTTCTCACTCTCCGTCCTTGTGCCTCATGCTGCTCTTCTCACTCTCCGTCCTTGTGCCTCACGCTGTTCTTCTCATTCCTTGTGCCTCATGCTGCTCTCCTCCTCACTCTCCTTCCATGTGCTTCACGCTTCTCTTCTCCTCACTCTCCGTCCTTGTGCCTCATGCTGCTCTTCACCTCCTCAATCTCCTTCCTGATGCTTCATGGCGCTCCACAAATAACAATTCTAATCCAACTCAAAATATTCCACTACACACCACATACATACACTCCATAACACATGGGTACAAAACATTGCCATTTACAACGCCAAATGCTCAAAATCAAACCAATGCGAGACCTATTGCATTTCCAATGCTTATTATATATAGTGTTTCTATCCAGATTTCGGTTTTTTTTTCTCAAAAACTCTGCACATGTCTCGATCTCACATGGCTCTTGATTTGTTGGTGGTATGTGCATGCAGTTGGGTATGCCTTTCCATTCCATGTGTGTACAGCAGGGGCGGCTCTTCCGCTAAGGCGAAGGAGCATCGCCCCACTGCTCTCAGAGCAGTGGAAAAGGGAAAAATAAAATGATAATAACAAGGTTATTTTATTTTTCGTTTCTGCGGGCTGGGTTAGGGCGGGGCAGGGCTGGTGGTTCAGGGAGGAGTGGACTGTGCACACTAAGTGCGCAGGACTGCTAGGCCGGCCGTCTCGGGCCAGCCAAACAGTCCTGCGCACTTTGCATGTTCCCCACTCAGGCTGCATTACAGCCTGGGTAGGGAACATGAACAGTCTCTCTGTCCCAGTCTGAGTGCCGAACTGCGGCGCTCAGACCAATCACAGTGCTGCATTGCAGCGTTGTGATTGGCTATGGGGAGTCAATCACAACACATCATTGCATCTTTGTGATTGGCTCAGGGGAGTCTGAGTGCTTCGGACTCTTCAGCAACAAGGGAGAAGAGATGGAGGCGGCGCGAGGAGGTAATTGTTTTCTTTTTTGTTTTCATATATTTTGTGTCCCCCTGTTCCCTCCTGCCCACCCTCCCCCCCCTCCTGTCCCCGTTCCCTGCCAGCTGCCACTGATGTACAGTGGGGTTTTATTCCTTTGGGCAGCATCATTTTTCCAACCAGTCTGTTTTGAGAGGCCCATGCACGACAAAAATACAGAAAAGAGGTAGAGATGCATTACAGGTGGGAAACACTTGGGGTGCCTATTTTTTGTGATTGGGTCGGTGTGTGCTTGGTTTGTGGATTGCAGGGTATTTCTCAAAGGGACAGATTAGGTATTATACTGCGCATATTTTTTGGGATGCTTCTAATATTTTCTTCAAACTCGTGCTGTAAAATTCCTAATTTGGATCACATTTTATTCACAAACTTGTTGTAAATGTATGCTGTGAACATCTACCATTTTAATCCTATATTATCCAAAATCTTCTTGCGGGGGAGAACCCCCACCTGCCCCAGCCCACCCCCCATTTCCAGTTCGCACTCACTGGCTGCACTTGCACATTATATTCGAGTTTAAAATTTACGCCTACCGCTTGTAAAATTTACCAGCCGCCACTGAGACCCAAGTAAGTCCTAGGGAGGCTAGGCTGCATTGACAAACATTACCATCATGTCTCACGGTAATGTTTTAATGTGGAAGAACAGTAAAAATGTCTAGTGAACTTATTCTGAGATAGTCTTACTGTGGAAGTTGTTTCTTGATTCTAATTATATGTGGATAGTAATATGAACCTATTGCAATTGGAACAAAAATTCTGAGATGTGTAGAATTGTGTTTTTCTGGCCGATGTTCGTTTAGGCCTCAACTAGCCCTCAACTCCATTTTGAAATAAGATGGCTGCTGCTTCATAATATTCATCATGTGTTTATATTTCTCGTTTGACATCTCACACAGCACAATATGGACTGTTTATTTTGCAATGACATGCTGTTCTCGGAAAACTCTAATGGAAGCCTTAGGTACTTTCCAAGGCTCATCCTGCTCACACTCTCTAGACAGTTCATCTATGAAACTTTACATTGTTTATGTAACTAATTTGTTCTGACACCTCTGATGACATTAGATCAAGAAGTGTTTATTAATATTCAAAATAAATGGGTGATTTTGTGATTACTTCGTGGGATTATATGATGTTTTATGATGCTAAACTGTGATTCATTGTCAAAGTGCTACATTTGCTCACCCAATGCTGAATGTATATTTCTAATATTTTCTATAGTATTATTTATTATAAAAAGACCCTCAAATTGAGGGTGAGCCATACTTCTTTTATGAGCTCTAGAGATGGTTTCTCGTTGATTTGCTGAGCATTTTTGGGCTTAGTCTATTACACAGATTTTGCTCATTGCTGATCAATTTTTAAATGCTAAAAGCCTTTATGGCAATTGATTTGTATGCCTTATGAAATTTTGTTTTGAGAATGAATATACATTTTGCCTCCTGTATTGCACCTTAATATTTTATTAAATCTTCATTGTTTTACTTAATTCACTGATCTCAAAAACCCTTTTTGAGTCGATCCTTACTTATTGACTTATTAATTGTATTTTGAAATGCTGTTCTGAAATCTTATCTTTGGCAACACATTGCCTCATCTATTCTGGAGGATGACATGGTCCTGATCCCACATGACTGGGCGCCCATCTCTGCCATGCAGATTATCTAAACAATAGCGCACACCCATATTACTAATCTACTAATTTCTAAATAACCCCATAGACTTTATCTTTTAGATTGGGGAGCACTACATGGGTCTATAGTATGTTAAGGACTCAAAGTAAAATTTAATTTAATGGAAGATATGGCTAAAAAATGAAACTTATTTGAAGAATCTCGAGCTATGCAGGTAGTAAGTGAAAAAAGTCTCATTTCACTGTGTGTGAAAAGTAACAGGAGCAAAACCTAAATATATAAATGTATATTTAGACATTTTCTCACCCTGTGCGCGCGATGACTTGTGTGTCGCTCATTCATAATGCAGTGTCTCCCTTATACATCTTAAGAACGTGTTCAGCGTGCATTCTAAGGAGCTCACGGGTGACAACGCGCCATGTCGTGGTGTAAATAGTGTGGTAAAATACAGTTTGCAGCCTGTGGCAACAGATGCCTCAAATGTGTCGTTTTCCACGTACCAGTGTGGGGGAGGTTATCCCTACCTGAGCTCTTTCGAAGTTTACCTGTTTGGTTACACTGTGTATGACATGGGGCCCAAGCCAGGAGCCAGCACACATGCATATTATTTAAGGTATGTAAACACTTGGTAGTGACCATGACTCAGAATGTCTCTTGTCCTGTTAGCTTTTATGTGGTGTTTGTTAACTATTAATAAACATGTAATATAAACTATCTGAGAGAGTGAATGGGTGGGCAAAGTGTAATGGAACACACTGTACTCCAAACTTGATCTCAGCCCTCCCATTACACCCCATGGCATAAACAGAAAGACACCATTCATTTTAAGCATCCACCTTAAGAAAACATTCCAACATGGCTCCACAAACAAATTCCAGGATCAAAGGTCACTCAGATGAAATATTCAGTAACCAATGCATAATTGTACTTTTACACATGGTTTAATGTTTTAGCTACTTTCTTCGTAGGCCCTATCATGAGGGGGTAAAGTTACAATCCCAGCACAAACCTCTCTTTATGCAGGGCTCGGAATTCTGCGATTTGAAGTCATTACCACAACCTGAGTAAATTTCCCTAGGTAAATTCTGGTAGGACAAGATTCCCAAAATTGCCTAGGGAAACGTGCCCACTAAATACTAAAGACGTGAGTGATTCTGGGCAGTAATCACCAAATTCTGTAGGGTATTCTCCATTTCCATACTGAAAATTGGGATAAGGAATATTTACAACACCCAGTAAATATCTCACCCCAGGATATTGGTTTTTACTAGACCCGGGCAAAATGTCATTTATGCCAGCATAATTTTGGTAATTTCACGCTGCTCTTCTTATGTTAAATTCCCTGAATGAAGCTACGATGCCACATAGTTTAAATATCTGCCATTCGTGAAAACAACACAAACAACCAGAATGCAAGTAGATGCTGTTTGTATTTTTTCTACTATTTGTTTAACATGAAATGTGTCCTTGCATCCAAAGTGGATGCAAGGACACATTTCACGCTAAAATGCACCACTGAATACCGGTATTGCATTTCGTATCATTTCTTGTAATTTTTCCAAAATTTTGCATAATTACGGAATAGCAAATTATGTGAATTTCACACACCCCTAGCATTTACTTTGCTCCTATCCAGCCCACTCATAAGTTAGACCTGAGCATCTATGCTGCATTTCTGCTTCCATGTGGTTCAAATGTTGGTGCCAGGATTACATAATCCAGGGTTAGTTTTAGGAAGCTTTTTTGTCCCTACTCCTCTTTTTTGACACCCCCATAATTGGTGTGCACATTCTGAGAGCTATTCAAATCGTAGATCCCAATTACGTGTGAATGTTCATGTTATCCGCTGGAACCTTACTAGATCAATTAAAGGATCGCACATTCAAATTGAAAACTATCAGCAGGATGCTCTTACTGCTATGCCGGTGGTGAATACCACTCAAAGTAAGGTGAACCTGTTGTCCCCTCTGTAATGGTGCAACCTATTTCTGCATAATGGATCACCTCTACAAACCTATGCAGTGGAGCATATACAGAAACAGTGTACAGGGGTGTAGCTATCACTAGTACAGTAGAAACAATGGTCCTGTGGACCAGGGATGCGGGGTTTACTCCACTTGAGTTATGAGTGTCTTTAACTATCCAACCTGAAGGTGTGAGGCCTATGGTTGTTGATAACATTATATCTCCTGTCTCTCTTGCTGTACCACTGAACATTTACCATACACTCAATAAATCAGTCTTCCAGTGTAGTCGCTCATGCCTGGAACAGTTCATGTGAACAGTGGTTTTGCCCATGTCCCTTCCCTGATAACATATAAAGCTTCTCCTCTATTACAGGCTGGTCTCCCTATGACTATCCATGAAGCCTCACCATTTCAGGCCACACAAAGGACCATCTGGTCAGGACCCCAGGCAAATTATCAAGGAAGACAGTCCTACCATATGTAGCTCTCCCTATCGATGGCCCTCTGCGGCGAGCTAATATACATGGCTGTCAAGTCTCTCCCAAACATGGTCATCCTCCTAAGCATCCTTGCCAGCAGCATGGTAGTTTTTCTCTGGGCCCATGCGCCACCCATGGCTACAGGGGAAAGTTTTGGGAGCTATTGCCATTCCTCACTGGTGTCCTTGGCTGCAAGGCACTATTGCAATCCAGATGGACAGACAAGAACCGTTCTGGATACTTGACTCACAAGGGGGAGCACTACTCAGCAGTCAAGGTGTATTTAGGGTAGTAGGTTTGGAACTTACAGACATTATGACACAGTAATCACAAACAAAGTCAATATAACTCCTGACGATTGGAAAATAACAAAAGACACAACAAAGAAAAACAGATTATAATAACTTTTGGAACTGAGCGGTGACCCCCAAGTGGTATTATTGCGCGTGTGCTCTAAGGTGTTATAATTCTGTGATTATGGGAGACATGAGAAATGTTACTATAGAGAGAGAGATGGTGAAGCATTGGCAGACTTTTAATTCATTTGGTTCCTGTAAGAATGTAACCAGAGCTTTAGTAAATGGAGAAGAAGGGTCACACAGAATGCTACAATCTATCATCAAATGCTATGATCTGTCTGCACTTTATTCCCAGATTCTGCACATCCATCACCCACCGTGCTCTATGAATTCATGAATTTCACCGATGCAACTGGTCACAACAATAAGTTAGAGATGGCTTCTAGCATTGGCCATATCACTCCAAATGTAGACTCCAGCCTTGAACAAACTAAGCCAGAGGTGGCCTTCAAATTGGGAGACAATAAGCCAAGGCCTGCTGCTAAAAACAGCAGCGATACTCCAAGCGAGGCCATGAGAAATGGATACCGCACTACAGATGCTGCCTCCAGTATTAAACATAATATGTTAGACATGATCTCTAAAATTAGTGGTAATACCCTGGTTCGAGTAATTGAGAACTAGACACAATATTCCAGACCGCCCATCCTGCCCTGGGCACAGTACCTCAGATGAGGCGTTACCAGTGATGTGCGCATTGAACATCTTCAGCACAGCTGTACTTTTCAACGGGTTTTATTATCTATCCCTCTGCACCTCAACTAGACTTGTCCGTATTGTTTGAGGGGCTCTGGGAAAAAAATGTCCTCCAGGAACTAAACGTGTTCCTAGTTCTTTGCACAGCATATGGCGCCATCTAGGCACAGTTCTTTAGCAGCTGTCTAATAATGAATACTAAAAAGACAGGTTTGTTCTATAAAACTATCAATACATTTCGAAGCAGGAGCATGGACCAACCAAAACAGGAGACCTGGTCATAATGCACCCTCTTCTTCCTCCTTTGTGGCCCTGATCTCAATATTCCTCTTGCTTTTCCTGCAGCCCATTATCCAGTTCGAGGTCATCCTATAGGAGAGCTGAAGGATGCTTAAAGACAAAAGATTCCTGCACTGCTATGCCTCTGCCTAGTGTGTGTGTAAAATAAATGAAAAAGTCCTCTGCTGGTGCCTGTGTTATAACTGTTTGTGAGAGAAGCTAGCTTGCACTTCCTTTACCAATTGTATGGGTGGGAAGAAGCTCACTCTATTATTTTATGTGCGTTACCTGGGTCAGTGTGGTAGGAAATTTACTCTGCTGCTGCCAGTCTCTGGGTATGATACCAGAATATTGTAATGAACACATCCTCCAAAAGAAACAGCGTGTCCTAAATAATGTTTACAAAAATCTCGTTGCATTGAATTTAATAAATCTAAACCTATTGGAGCCACATTTGTGTAAATGATACTTACCACTCTATTTGTCTGTAACACAATAGTTTTGGTAATGATATTCTGTCATATAACCCTATCTCTTATTGGTGCTGTTTGTTAGGAAAACTCTTCTCACTAAAAACACACACTCACAAAGTTTGGCTTTATCACTACAGTGATTGTTTGTATTATTCCAGGGTCATAGCACCTAAAATGCGATTTTTCCTAAAAATGTTTTCTTGCACACAAAGTTTAAAGTGAGGAATGGCTCTGAGGCTCAGTGGTTGGTGTGGATCACTGACATAATATTGATGCATACAATATCGAAACACAAAAATATTGGAAAATAAATATTATTAACAAAAATATCGACTCCCTATACTTAACTAATAATACCACAAATATTGAGAACACAAAAATCGTTGTTAAAAATATAGATTTTTACTTAAAACACAAATATCGGAAACAAAAATATCATCACTTTAAATAAACATATGTCAAAAATATTGATTCACACAATATCGACTACAATAATATCGCCAAAATAATTACAATATAATTCATAAAAAAGTTTTAAAACACTTTATGTAAAACAATTATTTAAAATAAACATAAAACATTTTATACACTTTTAAATTAAAAATTAATATATTACATCATGCGCTGAAGGACCTGGTGGAACCAAGACCCCGTTTGCACAAGGCTACTGCCGGAAGACTACACTCCCCATCAATCCTAGCACCTGGAGGCAGGAGTTTCACATCACTGCTAAGATGGTGGGTCTGCCCTCGTTGAATGCTTTTAGCGCTGTTGGCTTCCCCGCTGTGCAGGACGCGCTGAAGGACCTGGTGGGGCCCGAGACCATGTTTGCACAAGGCTACTGCTGGGAGACTACACTCCCCATAAACCCTAGCGCCTGGAGGTGCGAGTTCCATGTCACTTCCCAGAGTGTGACTGCCCTTGTTGAGCGCTTTTAGTGCTGTCGGCTTCCTTACTGCACGGGATGTGCCGAAGGACCTGGTGGGGTCCAAGACCCTGTTTGCACAAGGCTACTGCTGGGAGACTACACTCCCATGAACCCTAGCCCCTGAAGGCACGAGTTCCACATCACTGCCCAGAGGGTGAGCTGCCTTCATTGAGCGCTTTTAGCACTGCCAGCTTCCCCGCTGTGTGGGTGCACCCGGGGCCAAGCCAGGGCCAAGGGAGGGCCCGTCCTGCACCTGTTATCACCAGGAAGAGCCAGGGCAGGGCCACCCCTCTTGATTCTGTGATCAGGTGCTGTACGCTGGTTCCTTGATGGCTCATTCTACACTACATCCAAGGTACTGATGTGTTACTATTTGCTCGGCTAACTCCCCTCCTGTGAGCATTGACTCTTCAGGACATCAGCCGGTCGAAGTGGGATCGCCTGTTGATTGCAGAACTGTTCCCGATACTGTATGAACTCCTACACCAGTGACTCTTTTAATATTTCTAGAAAAATTGGTATTTATCTGTTGTGTGCTGTTCCAGAGGCTGTGCTAGGCTTTTACGTCTTCTTTACATGCAGGCCTCAATGCAAGAACTCTAACTCTAATGGTTGTTCACCATATGTTACTTCTTCTGGTTCCTTCTGTTGGGGCACATTCACAATATTGTGTGGGGTGCACTCTGCTTTATAGGTTGGGGGGTTGAAGTGGTTGGCTCGGAGAAAGGCTGTTCATTGCCTTGTGGCCTTGCCTGTGGTCCCACATGGGCGTGAACAAGATTGTTACTTTACTCTTCCCATATTAACCCATAGCTATGGGTAAGTGGAAAGCTGCTGACACTGTTCCCTCCGCTAATAAACCCAAAAAGTATGCTAGGAAGGCTAGAGACTCCGGTACCCTTAATAATCAAATTAACGACTTGATTGAGTAGGCTGAGACAACACTGAACTCCAACCCCCTCCCTTCCACTTTGTTTCGGGGACCAGGAAAGAGTGTGAAAGCTACCCTACTTGATATCTGTGGGAAGAAGCCCGACAGAGTACAGACGGGCAGGAGCAAAATCCTTGTGAACATAGATCCTGCAGCTAACACTTGTATGGAAGGCGAGTCTCACCCGGTATGTCACCCTCCCCACTCGAACCAATAGTAGTCTGCTCCAACAGGTTCACTCCCTTAATGGAAAGTGCTACGGGAGGGTCACCATCAATTGTTTGTGGGAGAGTGGAGGCGAGCATTACCACCCGATCGCATGAGGCAACAACCAATCTGTATGAAATTGTACTAGTGCTGTGCAATGAAGTTGCTAGCCTAAAAGAGGTGATTAAATCCTTGAAACATAATGTCTACACTACTGTCCAAATGTTAGCCCAGGTAAACCCCCCCACCTTCTCTTGCCCATCCCACTCCTGAAACCATTCAAGAGCATAGAACCAGGTAATATCCAGGTAACCCTTGGATATTGGAAGGATAGCACCAGCCCGCCCCGGCCACCTATTCCAAACCTCCAGGAAAGGCAACATGAACTGGTCGCTGAGGAGGCCTGAAGATGCTGTCCATGGCTGTTCTGATTAATCTATTTCAGCAGTTCCTAGCAGTACTATTACTCCTAGACTCCTCAGAATGGTAAATAGAGGGGGTACAGGCTGGGGTCCCAGTCAGGGACTCCAGCGGTACCATTTACAGTAAGAGACAAACTCAAACCAGATTCAACTAGGGTCTTTAAAAATTCAATCTAATCAATGTACAACCAGGGAGGGATCGCTTTGAGGGCAGGCATTCATTACACAACAAAGTTCTACACTGGCTAAGGGTGGCCCTGGGTGGAGTTCACATAGTTTTTGCTACTCCGCGCTCCACTTGGAGCATGGAGTTTGGCAAAAACTCTGCCTACGCTGCCTGGTGGAGTTTATCAACCAGGGATAATTTATTAATTTCAATTTCTCACATAGGGCCATTTATAAATGTGCCAATTAGTTACCCTAGCTTGCACTCGCAGAGGCACTGAAGGGAAATGTGAGTGTGTGCATCGAGGGGAGGCAGTGTCTCACTGACACTCACCCTACCTGGGGAGGAGACGAAGAGAGGAACTGGAAGCCAAATCCTTTTACGTAGGGCAGTGCAGCTGCTGGCTGGGAGTGGGAGGGAGGGCTGTCCGTTCTGGGGAAGGGTTTTTAACTAAAACACACAGCACCGGGGCCAGTGAACTGGACAGTGGCACAGGAAGCTGCCTTGCTACAGAGGGTGGATTGACATGATTTGATTGGGATTGCTTCCCATCACTCAACTATTTTCCCGTTTCCTCCCAGACCACAACTCCCAGCATTCCTGGCACGTGAAGGTGTGGACGGGGTGTTTCTGTACGTGGCCTGTAGGGAATCGATGATGGTGGCACAGCCCGTGCAGTTTACTGGGCCATGGGCACCCAACTCCGTGAATTAAGCCGGTGCCACGGAACGGATGATGTAGTTGTCCTTTCAAGGCGGTAAGGAGCACACTCTGGGTTAATGCTCCTGCTACAAAAGTGTATGTACTTGAGTTATAGCTCAGTGGGTCAGTGTACCTGTGTGAAGGTCACAGTGATGGATAAGCTGATGAATGATGGGGCTGAAGTGTGCACGCCCTCTGGAAGGTCGCAGTTTGTAGTGCCGCACAGCAATTCTTCAAAGAGTTAATGCTTAAAACAGACTAAGGGAATTATACAAGGCCAAGAGACGTTGCCCTTCATGGTGATCTGAGTCTCTGACAAAAGTGAAACTCCACCACGTGCGGAACTCCATGGAATTCCACAGAGTTTTTCAGAAACTCCACGGAATTCCGCGGAGTGGAACTCTGCGAGCTCTGCCCACCACTAGCTGAGGCGCAACTACCAGTGGCAGTCAATTATCTCGCAAGACATCTCAAAATTCCGTAGATATTCCTCAGAGCCTGAGCCTTGTGACTCAATCGAAGTATCAGTGGCCTCTAGGGAGATTCTTGATAGCATGCTGGCAATTGAAGCTTGAGACATTCCCACTACAGATACTGAGATCCAGCTGATTTTTTGTAGCACCAGAGGGAGAGATGGCCTCTTTCGATTGAGGGAGGTCGCTTCCCAGAGGGAGCGACAGTTGAGTGGTGTATATTGACTGCAACCTACAGCTGCCCCTAGCACCCAGAAGATCTGTTATCTCCGATGGCAGCAGTAGCAGATGCTGTCTTAGGGGACAGAGAGGGTCCTGTGGGCACCATATTGGAGCAACCGAGTCTTATGGGACAACTACAGATTCTCTCCTGGAATGTGGCTGGCTTGCGTAGTAAGCTGGTCAACCCACTATGGTGCATCTTTATCAATTCCTTCCATCTTGCCTCTTCCAGGAGACTTGGGCCTTACAGCTGTTACACAGGTTGGTTTCGCTACCTTTCCAGTAGACGCACTCCCTTCCACGTCTGACCACCCCTCCAGGGGTCTCCTGATATGGGTCAAAATCTCCCTTATTTGGCATATTGAGCAATTAAAATTGGAGTAGTTGGATACGCTAGGGCTGTCTGTAAGGGTTAGTAACAAACCCTCTATTAATATTTACAACATTTATACAACATTTATAACCGTAGCGTGGGCTTCAACAGCCTCTTTTCTACCCTGACCATTCTCGATAATCATCTAGAGTCATTACCCCATAAACTTAAGCTCATTCTTGGGGCTGATTTTAATACCACCTTAGAGCCACTGGATTACATCACGCTGGTGACTAAGGTGGAGAATGCAGCCTTGGCCATCCCGGAACTGAATACTCCCCCATAAAAACGCATTCTGCAGGGGCCACACAAATGGCCCTGCTTACTATTGCCCACAGGGTGCAGCCATGCAATGGCTGGACAAACTCTGATTATACTAGGGCTTTTACGTTCTTAAGGGGTCCAGCAAAAAGTAGAATTGACTACATATTGTTATCCCTTTATCTATGGATTTGGCTGGTGGACGTTTGTGTTATTAATAGGTCAGAGAGTGATCATAATCCTCTTCACCTTACCCTTAAAGAAGGGCTGTTTGAGATTTTGCCTTAGAACAGGCTGCCTGGGGAGGTTAATGTTGGGAACTCCAGGAGGGCTCTTAAGTGGCCAAAATACAATTCTTGTCCTAGGCAACTTGCCCACATTTATAACCTTTTTGATTCAGTTCTCTCTCCCCATGAAGGCACCAACGCTGGCAATATTCCCATCTCTGCCATCCATGGCCACTTCTTTGGCTCTTTAAGTTGCCTCTTTGAGGTGGAGGCAGGCGCTGGTATACAACAAAAGAGCTTTGTCTGAGACCGCCCCCTGGTTCACTAAAAGCTGCAGTCAGGCCAAAACACGGTTGCTAGCTGCCATTAAATCTTTATGCCCTGTGCGGATTCACGATGCAAGGAGTTTGTACAAAAAGGTGTTAGAGGACCGCAAAAAGATTTGGGACGAGCATATCTGGCTGAACTTGTTAAAAGCTTCCAAAAGAAAGTATTTTTCCTCTTTTTGACACATAATTGGCCATGGTAGTTTGGAAGCCCGTACTCCAACAGTCAACCATATTCAACCGCAGACCTGGGTCCAACACTTTGGCAATCTCGAATCTACATCTCCCCTAGTCCAGCTGCCTTCCAGCACTGATCTGCATTCGCAGGCTAACATAGACTTTGTGGAGCCCGATGCTATCACATTTTCCTTAGAAGACACTAAGGAAGCAATACTGTCCCTGAAACCTGGTAAAGCACCTGGATTCGATCTCATCCCTGATGACTTGTACTGTTCTGATATCGAGATCTGGACCCCATATATTAACATCCTGTCCAATTCCATCATGTTAGGTGCTCCCATCCCCAATTCATGGAGAGGTGCGGTGATTATTCCCATTTTTAAAAAGGGTGCCTCATTGACATCTTACAGAATGTGTTTTGCCGCCAGGTTTTGGCTAAACTCCAGGCGTGGGCCACCGACTTTGATGTCCTTTCCCCGTTCCAGGCCAGGTTCAGATCTAAGGTGGGGACAGTGGACCAAATATTCAGATTCTTGTGGAAATATATCAGGATCTTGAAGGACCACCTCTATGTGGCCTTCATTGACCTTCAGTCTGGTCCTAGGGATTGTCTCTGGGACTCTCTCAGGTCAATGGGGTTCCTACCCTCCTTGGTAGGGATCTTGGTGAGGTTGCATGAGAAAAACTACACCCAAGTGCAATGGGGGAAGAACGGGACGCTAACGGAGAGGATCAACATTACACGAGGGTGCGACAGGGTTGTGACAGGGTTGTGTCTTTGCTCCGACGCTGTTCTTTCTGTACATTAACGATGTGTTCAGCCACCTTCATGATCGTATCAATGCAGGGCTTGTATGTGTAGTTGAACTGTGATATATAATTCACTGTTGTTACTTCTCAGCACATGTGGACATAATGCAGCCACATTTTAGATAATTTTTGTGCTTCATGAGCTTCATTTTGTACGCTAGCGAGTCCATTAATTAATTTAATTGACGTACTTCTCTCTTAATGTTTCAGTTGTTCATATGGGCTGTGCTTCCATCCAAACACTATTATTACTATACTGTGATATGCTTGTACTGTACCTCTAGACATGGTGGACCATTTTTGGTTTTTGTGCTTGTGTATTTTCACTGTGTACTCAGTGAAGTTGATGCATGCATTTTTAATTTGTTTTTCTTGTGCCACTTTAATGGCTTATGGCCAAAATAGAGTATTTCTACTACTATTACATCACCCAAAAATTCACAGTTCATCATTAAAAATATCTAAAAAATATCTAACTAAATTTATAAAAATATAACCAAAATAAATATTGCCATTAACTACAAGCATTCATTCATCAACTTAAATAAATATATAAATATAAATATATATATATCTATATATATATATATATATATATCTATATATATATATCTATATATATATATATGGTCCACCAAACAGTCCTTAGCGGGGGGCGCACAGATCAACTGGTGCTCACGGCGAGCGAAGGACTGATTCTCGCAAAAGTATTTCCCAGCAATTTGAAAAAATACGTGGCACTCTCCTTGGATATTTCAACTGTTTATTCAAACCATCACTCTCCTCCTCCTACGCGTTTCGACCATCACGGTCTTGATCACGGTAGTAAACAGTGATCAAGACAGTGATGGTCGAAACGCGTAGGAGGAGGAGAGTGATGGTTTGAATAAACAGTTAAAATATCCAAGGAGAGTGCCACGTATTTTTTCAAATTGCTGGGAAATATATATATATATATATATATATATAAAAACTATGTTTAAAACCATCAAACTTTATAAATAAAACTTAAATTAGCATTTACCATAGAAGGACATAACTGATAAAAAAAATGTTTTAACTAAAACTAAACTAACCAATAAAATCAAACTATAAACAACCTTAACCGATAAAATCAGACTATATCAACAATATAAAGCGCACACTAATTTTACCAACTAAATACTTCTTAAACGACAAATACTGCAAAATGAGGAAACTCTGCCAGATTCTCTTACCAGACCCCTAATGAAGAAATATATACATCTCAACAACTACCTAACCAAGTAAGAAAAACTTATATTTAAGCTAAAACTTACTCGTAAATAAACTTCAAAATGTAAAATAACACATAATTAACAAAATACTCTCCATGTACTTTACATGTACTTCCTAAAAGAAAAGACGTCAACTTCGAAAAGTGATAACCTACCAGAAAAAACACCTATCAGAAACCAGCAAAAAAATGGAAAACGACCTTTACAACGCGGTCAAAACACCGCAATACATTTACATCGCTGTTTTTAAAACGCAAGTCGTTACAACGACTTGCACTGGAGGGCGCTCTAGACTAAGGAATAGTGTAATTTACTATTCCAACACCTTCCCTACTGTACGTAGACTGGAGTTGGAATAGTAAATCACACTATTCCTAAGTCCAGCGCCCTCCAGCGCAAGTCGTTGTAACGACTTGCGTTGTAAAAACAGCGATGTAATGTACCGCGATCTAAATGATCGCGTTGTATCATCATACATCCCCAAAAAAATAACAAAGTAAGTATACAAAAATTATTTTTAAATATAAACTCACCCCGATAGCGAGTAAAAATAAACGACCTCAACCTCTACAAACTACCAACAAATAAACATTTAAAATGAAACTGACGTTTTTCTTTCTTCCAACAGAGACGAAAGCATCTGCTCCATATTTTACAGCACCCCAATGGAAAAGCTTCAAAACAGTGTGAAACATCTAAAAAGCACATACATGTCAGAATAAATGTTAGAAAGGGTTTGCACCTTGTCCAAGAAGGGACCTTCACTCTAGTCAGGGTAAGTAAGTTACACACCTAAGATAACCCCTTGGTAGCTTGGAAAAGAGCAGTCAGGCTTATCTCAGAGGCAATGTGTATAGTATTTGTACACATACACACAGTAACACAGTGAAAACACTACAAAAGGATTCCAAAGCAGTTTAGAAAAATAGCCAATATGTATCTGATTAAGACAAGACCAAAGCGACAAAAATCCAACATGCACAAGTCACAATATTACTGTTGCAATATTAAATCAAAGTATAGTTCTTAGAAGCCAGATAACTCCAACTGGGGCAATTTGGTCACGTTTGACGTCGACGACTCCACAAAGTTGGTCCGACCTTGATAGAGCGAGGGCCGGTTACGGGGTTGGGCGGACCCCAGTACAGTACTTTGGAGACGTTTGAAAGAACAAAGACGATGCAAAACACAGGGGAGGTGAGGGATCGCGGGAGCTGGTACAGCATCGGTTCCTTATTGCTATGCAGGGGAGGTGATGCGGTGGTTGCAGGTGCGGCCTCGGTTCCTTACTGCTGTGCATGGGAGGTGAAGCAGCGGCTGCAGGTGCGGCACCTCGGTTCCTTAGTGTGGTGTGGCATTGATGAAGTGCCGAAGGTCAAGCCACGAGGCTTCGATTACCAGCTTTGATATCGAACCACGCACCACAGGTGCAGCGTCGGAGCTGTGCATCATGAGCGTCGGTGGTGAGGTACCCTGGACTCCCGCAGCTGCGGCACTTCGGAGGTGCTAGACATCGTCAGGGCCTGCGGTGCAATTCGTGGTCGTTACATTGAGTGGGGACCACGGCTCTGGTGTAGGCAGTGGCATGGCGTCAAGGTTGCAGACAGGCATCAGTTCTGAAGTCAATCAGAGTCGATGCTTAGGTTTCTTCTTGGTTACACCTCAAACTCACTTGCAAGGGCCCAGGAACTGGAATTGGCACCACTTGCCAAGTAGGGCTCTGCAGCAGAGGGGCCCAGGGGTTGCAGGTGAAGTCTTTGATGGCCCTGAGACTTCTTAACACGAGGAAAGCTCAACTCAAGCCCTTGGAGAACCTTAGAAGCAGGATGTAGAAAGCAAAGTCCAGTCCTTTCACTCCCAGGACAGAAGCAGCAGGCAGCAGGCCAACACAGCAAAGCAAACAGCAAAGTGCCAATCACTCCTGACAGCTATCCAGCTCTTCTTCCTGGCAGAATGTCCTCAACCCAGAAGTGTTCTGAGTATATGGTGTCAGAGGTCCAGCACTTATGCCCATTTCAGCCTTTGAAGTAGGCAAACTTCAAAGGAAAGTCTTTGTAGTGCACAAGACTCTGCCGGTCCCTACCCTGGCTCCAGACACACTACATGGGCGTGGAGACTGCTTTTTTTGAGGACAGGTACAGCCCCATTTAGGTGTCAGTGTCAACTCCTCCCGCCACTCTAGCTCAGGAAAACCCATCAGCCTGGTGATGGGGCATCAGGATACGTGGCACACCTCAACTCACTTTGTGTGACTGTCTAAAGTGAATGAACAAACAGCCCAACTGTCCTCCTAACCTAGACATGTATTCGGAGGTAGGCAGAAGCACAGAATGGTTAAAGTAAGAAAATGCCCACTTTCTAAAAGTGCCATTTCCAGATCTGAAATTTGAAAACCAAATTCACTAAAATATGAATTTTTAAATTGTGAGTCCAGAGACACCAACTCCAATATCTATCAACTCCCAATTGGCAGATACACTTGTAAGAAGTTACAAGGCAGCTCCAATGCTAACCTATGAGAGAGATAGGCTTTGCTGTAATGAATAACGAAATTAGCCGTATTTCACTACTAGGACATGTAAAACACAACAGTACATGTCCTACCTTTTAAGTGCACTGCACACTGCCAATGGGGCTACCTGAGTCCTACCTTAGGGGTGCCATACATGTAATCAAAGGGTAGGTTTTGGCCTGGCAAGTGGGTTTGCCAGGTCGAAATGGCAGTTTAAAACTGCATACACAGACACTGGAGGGGCAGGTCTGAGACATGTTTGCAAGGCGACTATTGTGGGTGGCACAATCAGCGCTGCAGGCCCGCTAGTAGCATTTGATTTACAGGCCCTCGTGACACATAGTGCACTATACTAGGGATTTACAAGTAAATCAAAAATGCCAACCATGGAGAAACCAATTACCATTACATTTTAGACATAGAGCCCTTGCACTTTAGCACTGGTCAGCAGTGGTAAAGTGTCAGATTCCTAACACCAGCAAAAATTAAATGCAGCACACAGTCAAAAACTGGAGGTCAGAGGTAAACAGACAAGGGAAACCACACTAAAAGATGCCAGGCCCAACAATAAACAATAGAAGCACTTGCATAATTTTACATGTAAATAACAAAGGTATAAAACTTAAAAAATGTAAATTATTTATACCAATACACTACTATCAGATCCAACAACACAGCAAGCCAAATATATAACATCACAGAAAGCAAAGCAATTATTAAGTCACATGGGTTTCACCTACACCCAAGAAAGTGCATCAACAGAAAATGTGAATTGGAAATGTACCAAATATTATTCTAATGCATGCTATGGGAGGGCCAATAAAAAAGATGATGTTGTAATTCAACCCCCCAAATGTGAAAGAAATAGAAGTAAGAAGGTATTACAGGATATAAGAGAGGCAAGCACTAGCTCACAACCAAATTCCTAAAAATTACATTGCCTAAAGTCCCAGAGCACATCACAGGCCAACTACCATATACCCACTTTAAAATGTTTAATTGCACAAACTAACAAAGCCACCAGCGATACCCCACCTGCCCCTAGAAGATACCAAGACATAAAAATACCTGGGCATTTAACAATGACACATAGCGAGGAACCTTTGCTTTACGTGATAAACGAATCCTAGTATTCTCAACAGCAGATAACTTACTAAAACTTAGCTAATATCAAACGTGGATGATGAATCGAATCTTTAAAATGTGTCCAAAACCATTCACTCAGATATAAACCATACATGGTGAATATTAAAGCACAAATATCCCTTTTACATATGCCCTACTACCAATAAACAAAGCAGCACTTACTATGAACTGGTAAGCCATATGAAACATAAAATAAATTACTATTGCCCACATAAAAATCATAAACTTTGAACAAGCCATGATTCAAACTGTTTTAAAAATTTACCCCAAATAGCCATACAAGGGGGGCGCTAGAGGGCGCACGGCAAAATGGCCGCACTCTAGTGTAGCTCTGCCCGGCTGAGCCACTATCTGCCCAAAATCCGCCTCAAATTGCAGCATCTGAGCCCTGAAACCGCACGATCTACCTCGTAATATTCCCCTGCCCACATCGGGGGTGTTGCGGAGTATCGGAGGCTGCTGCAGCGACCGGAATTCTGACCTGTGCACTCCCGGTGGCGATCACGCAAAATGGCGGCCGCCATGGGTCCTTGGTGACGGGGTGCACCTACTGACGATCCCATCGCAGGCGACGAGAAGTGGCTGTTATATAGAGGGCTGTGACGGGGCGGAGAGCGACTGGCTGCTGTGGCGCCGCTGGCGCTGAGGACCCTGGAGCGGCGGTACCGGACGAGAGGACTTCGGGCGCCTGCTGTGCTGGCGCGGAGCCCCTGGCTGAGCGAGGCATGGTGCGGTGGACTGGCTGGCTCTTCCTGGGCCCGGCGCTGGATCGGTGGCTGCCCAACGACAATAGCAACGCTCCTGGTGCTGGCTGCGGTAAGTGGGGCGCGGCCTTGCCTGGGCCAGTAGCTGCGGCGGCAGGTGTGGGCCTTGGCGGGGGTCACGGCCTGCGAGCTGTGGTGGGCACCTGGGCGGGTGAGCAGAATGACCGGCAGTCCAGGTGACTCACTGGTCATTGGGCAGCATGGACACCGCCACGGCTGGCGTGGGAGACGGTGAGCGGGAAGACCTGCTGTCTCGTTTGATTGCCCCAAAATTACACCGGATTGATTTGTGTCCGCATCAGCGCTGCCGCACGCTGCATAGCGCTACCATCCCTGTAAGGTCGTTCCAGGTGGCCTACTCTATTTACACGTGTTGGGCGCATGCCTCTGATATCCTGAGGCTGGGTGTCCTCGACCTTCACGGGTGAAGAGGCCTGGGGACTGCATCGTCATTGCCGCTACAGAGACTAGTTGCGCCTTGGCCCTTATGCGTTTTATTGCTGCAGTGCCGATCTTAGATAATCGCCCTTGGTGAACTGCAGGTCTGGGGGCCCTTGTGACTGCTGGGATACCTTCCTCCTGTACGGCTGCGCGAATTGCGAAGGGTTTCGAAGGGGTCCTGTGGCATGAGACTTGTGATCCTGTGGGCCATTGAGTTCACCTGGGACTGAGAAGGTGCCTCCCCCCCCTGGTACCACTGGTGAGGTGTGTGGTGCGTGGGGACTCTAAGATCGCGGGCCAAGGGGGTCCTTTGGGCGGATCTCTACTTGCAGCCTTAGTGGGTTTGCCCCAGGACTGCGTTGTGTGCGCCTGGAGGCGTTCATCTTACCTATATCACTTTCGGGATAGGCCCTGTCTCACCTGCGGCAAACATAGGGAGTACTGACAAATCCCAACCTCGCCTCACGTTTGAGGCGCGCAAATCCACAAAAACACAGCAGAAAGCGGCCTCGGACTCGGAGGCTGACGCCCACAGTGATGGCCCCCCCACACTTGAGACAACGCTGTTGGCGATGCAGCGAAGCCTCCAATCTATCGAGGGAACAATGGCGGCCGTGAATCACCGTCTTGACCACATGTCGGCACAGCTAGAAAAGCAAAATACTCGCATGGGGGAGGTCGAGCAGCGGGTCTCTGCAACAGAAGATGGTCTGAGTGAGGTCGCTGGGAAGACACTTAACATGGAAAAAATCCTGGCTCTCATTCAGGCCAAGAACGAGGACTTAGAGGCCCGGTCCCGGCGAAACAACATTAGAATTACGGGACTGCCAGAGTCAACAAACGTGGGCAAGATGGAGACTTTTGTAGAAAACCTAATTAAGGATATTTTTGGCACCGAACATCTGTCCACTATGTTTATTATCGAGCGTGCCCATCGCTCTCTTGCGGCATGGCCAGTCCCGGGTGCTCCTCCCCGCCCAATTATTGCGAGACTGTTAAATTACAGGGACCGCGACATTATTCTGCGTATGGCCAGGAACAAGGGCAATATTGAACACCAAGGCAACTCACTTTTGTTCTTCCCTGACTTTACGGTCACTGTGCAGGCTGCAAGAAGGGAGTTTGGTGCTGTAAAAAAGTTCTTGCACTCGGAGGGGGTCCCCTATGCAATGTTATACCCCGCTCGTTTGCGGATTGGTCCCGATGGGGACTCCAAAATCTTCACCAACCCCAAGGCCGCCCTGGAGCATGCCAAACAATTGAAGCGGAGACGGCGTGATTCCCAAACTACACCGGACGATGAGGAGCAGTAGGGGTGTGGAGCGGTCTCCAGTTGGCACACCCTTTCACACTATTATATGCAGGCCTTCTCGGACCTTACTATGCTATGTTTTCTATCTGCTTTCTTACAGATCGGACCTACTGCACTTCCCCGCATTGGTGGGCTTAGTCTGTGATATGTGCTAGTGCGGATGTGTGTATATGTTTAGGCACAGGTAATAGACCTGCTCAGCCACCTCCTACTTGATAGGAGGCTAGTAGCACTCTGACGCCCCCCAAATGGGAAAACCCCATATGCACATTTCTGTGTTTTGTTCTTGTTGGGGAAGGGTTAGACAGCGATGGGATGGCTTTAGCAAGTTGGGGACGCTGAAGTGGGTGGGGGGTTAGGGGTGGTGGTCAGGGGGTGCGAAGGGCACTTTTTTCTTCAGTGTGCTTGAATCCAACTTGTCTCACGCGATTGTGGTCATACGCCGTTGGTTCTTTTTTATCTTTTATCTTATTGCAGAGTAGACTAAATGAGTGGTAAAGTGAAGTTCCTGACCTGGAATGTACGAGGTCTGAACACTCCCAAGAAAATCCGATCTGTATTGGCATATTTGGATAGGATGGACGTTCAAATAGCCTTTTTACAAGAGACGCACCTCACTAAAGTCTCGGAAAAGAATGTAGGTGTGCACTGGGCGGGGGTCAGAATAGCGTCTTCTTACTCTACTTACTCATGGGGAGTGATGATCCTTGTTAAGAGGGGGGTCCCATTTACTGTTATTCGGACTGAAACGGATGAGCAAGGCTGAGTGGCGCTGGTGCATGGCCAGCAGGGTGGAGCGAGTGTTCTATTGGTCCATGTATATGGACCGAATATTGACGATCCGTCCTTTTTTGTAGATGTATGGCGCCGCATCTCGGGGTTTCCTCCTGTGGAGATACTCTGGGGTGGCGACTTTAATGTCTGTTTGGATGTGGATATGGATCGTTTGGGGAGCAGGACAGTGCGGCCCAAGCAGGCTTCAGAGGTCTTGCAGGGGCTATTGGATGCGGGGACTCTGCGTGATGTCTGGCGCTTGCAACATCCTGGGGCGCGAGAGAGCACTTTTATATCCTCTGTGCATGGGACATGGTCACGCTTGGATTTCTGACTTGTCACTGAGGTCGCTTGCACATGGGCGGTTAAGGTTAGTCACATGGCTAGGACGCTCTCCGATCACTCCCCGGTGATCCTTGAGCTACAGGTCCCCACATGCGAGAGGCCTCCTTTTACATGGCGTCTGCAACAGGCTTCCCTGACTGACCCGGTTTTTAAGCATACCATAGGAGAGGCAATCCGAAACTATTTCAGAGAGAATGAGAGTACCGTTGAGAGAGCTGGAGGCTTGTGGGAAGCATTTAAGGTGACCATCAGGGGAGTCTGCATGGGTGCGCAAGCTGGAGTATTAAGGGACCTAAGGCATAGAATCCGTAAATTAGCTGCGGAAATCTCTACTCTAGAGCGTGATTATGATAAGAACCCTTCCACAGCGACGTTATCCGCGATGCGGGATCTTGTGACTGAGCACAATGACACAGTGGACCAGGAGTTGGTGCATAGATCCGACGATGCACAGCTCGCTATTATGGGGAAGGGGGCAGACCTAGCCGCTCGCTGGCACAAAAGTTATCGGCTCCGAGAAGACAGGAATATATCACAGAGATGCTAGATGACGAGGGGGTTGCGCATTACACTACACCCGAGATTAGTGAGGCAGTACTAAACTTCTATACCAGACTCTACAAAAACACGGCTACGGCGCAGGCGGCGGATATACACTCCTATCTCGATGACATTGCACTTGGGTGGCTGTCTCTCGGACAGAGGGAATATCTTACACAGCCATTTGATGTCGAGGATGTAAAACTTGCTATAATGTCACTCCCCACGTGCAAGGCCGCGGGCTTCGACGGGCTCCCTAGCGAGTTTTACAAGGCCTATGTTGACGACTCGGCCCCCAGGCTCCTAGAGGTTTATGCGGAGGCGTATGAAACGGGATGCCTCCCACCTACGGCACCCACCTGGTGACGCTTTTGAAGCCTGACAAGGCTGCCAATCGGTGCGACTCCTATAGGCCTCTTTCGATTATTAATATTGACGCCAAGATCTTGGCAAAGATGATTGCTAATAGGCTCCAGCCGCTTGTTCCCCTACTGGTCCTTCTTGATCAGTCGGGTTTTGTGCTGGCTAGGTCAACCATGCACAACTTGTGCACGGTCTTCGCTATCTTGCATTATTTTGATCCAGACTTTCAGGCAGTGGCAGTGCTGCTTGACGCAGCAAAAGCGTTCGATTCCCTTCAGTGGGACTATATGTTCACTGTGTTAACGAGAATGGCCTTCTCCAGGTCTTCCTCCAGTGTATTAGGGTGCTGTACACTGAGCCCGTAGCACGTGTGCGCGTCAACGGCTGGGTGTCTCCGGCATTTCCCATCGGCAGAGGCACACGGCAGGGGTGTCCCTTGTTGCCGATGCTCTTTGCGTTGGCGCTAGAGCCTCTGGCTTGTAAATTACGCCAGAGGCATGCATCGGCTGCATTGTGCTTCCGGCAGAGACCACTTGTGGTCTCATTGTATGCTGATGACATGCTACTGTATGTTCGCGAGCCTGCTACTTACCTACCGGAATTGCTTCGCGAGTATGTTAAATTTGAGAGATAATCCGGCCTAGGGATTAATTGGGCAAAGTCGACGGAGTTCCCGCTGACGGCTGGCACGCGGGAGGTTGTGCTGGACTTCCCGCTGACTTGGACTCAGGACCCGGTGAAGTACTTGGGGATATGGTTACATAGAGACCCTGATCAGGTCATTTCTGTGAACTATGGCCGAGTTATTGCACGGATCACTGACCAGGTGGAGCGGTGGGCCCGGTTGCTTCTATCGCTTGCTGATCGGATTGCGGTGATAAAAATGTCTATATTGCCCAAACTTCTCTATTTGTTTGTGAATATTCCTATTCGGCTGAACACCTCGCTGTTTAAGACGCTCCAGTCGGCCTTGCTGTCATTCGTATGGGGGGGGTAAGAAGCCCAGATGCAGTTGGGGTGTTCTTGTGCAACCATTTGACCGGGGGGGTTTTGAGGCTCCTGACAGGCGGCTATACTACCTGTGCGCGCAGGCGCTGTTTGCGCATTATTGGTTTTTTCCGCAGCGGTTTCAGCCCCATACT